>JABKBT010000024.1:0-27753 GCA_014182845.1 Corymbia calophylla | reverse complement strand
AAAGTGAAGAGAATTGATAGAAAATTAGATGATTGCAAGCTCATGAACTCCCATGATCAAGTAATTAGGCCATGGTAAGAAACCTTCTTAGAATTGGAAGTTCTTCAATTAGAATGGTCTTATGCCTCTCTAATGTCTCTTTAATCATTCCTAAGAACTAATAGGACCAAAGTGAAGAGAATTGATAGAAAATTAGATGATTGCAAGCTCATGAACTCCCATGATCAAGTAATTTGTCATATGGTAAGACACCTTCTTAGAATTGGAGTTCTTCAATTAGAATGGTCTTATGCCTCTCTAATGTCTCTTTAATCATTCCTAAGAACTAATAGGACCAAAGTGAAGAGAATTGATAGAAAATTAGATGATTGCAAGCTCATGAACTCCCATGATCAAGTAATTAGGCCATATGGTAAGAAACCTTCTTAGAATTGGAAGTTCTTCAATTAGAATGGTCTTATGCCTCTCTAATGTCTCTTTAATCATTCCTAAGAACTAATAGGACCAAAGTGAAGAGAATTGATAGAAAATTAGATGATTGCAAGCTCATGAACTCCCATGATCAAGTAATTAGGCCATATGGTAAGAAACCTTCTTAGAATTGGAAGTTCTTCAATTAGAATGGTCTTATGCCTCTCTAATGTCTCTTTAATCATTCCTAAGAACTAATAGGACCAAAGTGAAGAGAATTGATAGAAAATTAGATGATTGCAAGCTCATGAACTCCCATGATCAAGTAATTAGGCCATATGGTAAGAAACCTTCTTAGAATTGGAAGTTCTTCAATTAGAATGGTCTTATGCCTCTCTAATGTCTCTTTAATCATTCCTAAGAACTAATAGGACCAAAGTGAAGAGAATTGAAAGAAAATTAGATGATTGCAAGCTCATGAACTCCCATGATCAAGTAATTAGGCCATATGGTAAGAAACCTTCTTAGAATTGGAAGTTCTTCAATTAGAATGGTCTTATGCCTCTCTAATGTCTCTTTAATCATTCCTAAGAACTAATAGGACCAAAGTGAAGAGAATTGATAGAAAATTAGATGATTGCAAGCTCATGAACTCCCATGATCAAGTAATTAGGCCATATGGTAAGAAACCTTCTTAGAATTGGAAGTTCTTCAATTAGAATGGTCTTATGCCTCTCTAATGTCTCTTTAATCATTCCTAAGAACTAATAGGACCAAAGTGAAGAGAATTGATAGAAAATTAGATGATTGCAAGCTCATGAACTCCCATGATCAAGTAATTAGGCCATATGGTAAGAAACCTTCTTAGAATTGGAAGTTCTTCAATTAGAATGGTCTTATGCCTCTCTAATGTCTCTTTAATCATTCCTAAGAACTAATAGGACCAAAGTGAAGAGAATTGATAGAAAATTAGATGATTGCAAGCTCATGAACTCCCATGATCAAGTAATTAGGCCATATGGTAAGAAACCTTCTTAGAATTGGAAGTTCTTCAATTAGAATGGTCTTATGCCTCTCTAATGTCTCTTTAATCATTCCTAAGAACTAATAGGACCAAAGTGAAGAGAATTGATAGAAAATTAGATGATTGCAAGCTCATGAACTCCCATGATCAAGTAATTAGGCCATATGGTAAGAAACCTTCTTAGAATTGGAAGTTCTTCAATTAGAATGGTCTTATGCCTCTCTAATGTCTCTTTAATCATTCCTAAGAACTAATAGGACCAAAGTGAAGAGAATTGATAGAAAATTAGATGATTGCAAGCTCATGAACTCCCATGATCAAGTAATTAGGCCATATGGTAAGAAACCTTCTTAGAATTGGAAGTTCTTCAATTAGAATGGTCTTATGCCTCTCTAATGTCTCTTTAATCATTCCTAAGAACTAATAGGACCAAAGTGAAGAGAATTGATAGAAAATTAGATGATTGCAAGCTCATGAACTCCCATGATCAAGTAATTAGGCCATATGGTAAGAAACCTTCTTAGAATTGGAAGTTCTTCAATTAGAATGGTCTTATGCCTCTCTAATGTCTCTTTAATCATTCCTAAGAACTAATAGGACCAAAGTGAAGAGAATTGATAGAAAATTAGATGATTGCAAGCTCATGAACTCCCATGATCAAGTAATTAGGCCATATGGTAAGAAACCTTCTTAGAATTGGAAGTTCTTCAATTAGAATGGTCTTATGCCTCTCTAATGTCTCTTTAATCATTCCTAAGAACTAATAGGACCAAAGTGAAGAGAATTGATAGAAAATTAGATGATTGCAAGCTCATGAACTCCCATGATCAAGTAATTAGGCCATATGGTAAGAAACCTTCTTAGAATTGGAAGTTCTTCAATTAGAATGGTCTTATGCCTCTCTAATGTCTCTTTAATCATTCCTAAGAACTAATAGGACCAAAGTGAAGAGAATTGATAGAAAATTAGATGATTGCAAGCTCATGAACTCCCATGATCAAGTAATTAGGCCATATGGTAAGAAACCTTCTTAGAATTGGAAGTTCTTCAATTAGAATGGTCTTATGCCTCTCTAATGTCTCTTTAATCATTCCTAAGAACTAATAGGACCAAAGTGAAGAGAATTGATAGAAAATTAGATGATTGCAAGCTCATGAACTCCCATGATCAAGTAATTAGGCCATATGGTAAGAAACCTTCTTAGAATTGGAAGTTCTTCAATTAGAATGGTCTTATGCCTCTCTAATGTCTCTTTAATCATTCCTAAGAACTAATAGGACCAAAGTGAAGAGAATTGATAGAAAATTAGATGATTGCAAGCTCATGAACTCCCATGATCAAGTAATTAGGCCATATGGTAAGAAACCTTCTTAGAATTGGAAGTTCTTCAATTAGAATGGTCTTATGCCTCTCTAATGTCTCTTTAATCATTCCTAAGAACTAATAGGACCAAAGTGAAGAGAATTGATAGAAAATTAGATGATTGCAAGCTCATGAACTCCCATGATCAAGTAATTAGGCCATATGGTAAGAAACCTTCTTAGAATTGGAAGTTCTTCAATTAGAATGGTCTTATGCCTCTCTAATGTCTCTTTAATCATTCCTAAGAACTAATAGGACCAAAGTGAAGAGAATTGATAGAAAATTAGATGATTGCAAGCTCATGAACTCCCATGATCAAGTAATTAGGCCATATGGTAAGAAACCTTCTTAGAATTGGAAGTTCTTCAATTAGAATGGTCTTATGCCTCTCTAATGTCTCTTTAATCATTCCTAAGAACTAATAGGACCAAAGTGAAGAGAATTGATAGAAAATTAGATGATTGCAAGCTCATGAACTCCCATGATCAAGTAATTAGGCCATATGGTAAGAAACCTTCTTAGAATTGGAAGTTCTTCAATTAGAATGGTCTTATGCCTCTCTAATGTCTCTTTAATCATTCCTAAGAACTAATAGGACCAAAGTGAAGAGAATTGATAGAAAATTAGATGATTGCAAGCTCATGAACTCCCATGATCAAGTAATTAGGCCATATGGTAAGAAACCTTCTTAGAATTGGAAGTTCTTCAATTAGAATGGTCTTATGCCTCTCTAATGTCTCTTTAATCATTCCTAAGAACTAATAGGACCAAAGTGAAGAGAATTGATAGAAAATTAGATGATTGCAAGCTCATGAACTCCCATGATCAAGTAATTAGGCCATATGGTAAGAAACCTTCTTAGAATTGGAAGTTCTTCAATTAGAATGGTCTTATGCCTCTCTCATGTCTCTTTCATCATTCCTAAGAACTAATAGGACCAAAGTGAAGAGAATGGATAGAAACTCTCATGATCAAGTAATTAGGCCATATGGGAAGAAACCTTCTTAGAATTGGAAGTTCTTCAATTAGAATGGTCTTATGCCTCTCTAATGTCTCTTTAATCATTCCTAAGAACTAATAGGACCAAAGTGAAGAGAATTGATAGAAAATTAGATGATTGCAAGCTCATGAACTCCCATGATCAAGTAATTAGGCCATATGGTAAGAAACCTTCTTAGAATTGGAAGTTCTTCAATTAGAATGGTCTTATGCCTCTCTAATGTCTCTTTAATCATTCCTAAGAACTAATAGGACCAAAGTGAAGAGAATTGATAGAAAATTAGATGATTGCAAGCTCATGAACTCCCATGATCAAGTAATTAGGCCATATGGTAAGAAACCTTCTTAGAATTGGAAGTTCTTCAATTAGAATGGTCTTATGCCTCTCTAATGTCTCTTTAATCATTCCTAAGAACTAATAGGACCAAAGTGAAGAGAATTGATAGAAAATTAGATGATTGCAAGCTCATGAACTCCCATGATCAAGTAATTAGGCCATATGGTAAGAAACCTTCTTAGAATTGGAAGTTCTTCAATTAGAATGGTCTGATGTCTCTCAAATGCCTCTTTAATCATTCCTACGATCTACTAGGACCAAAGTGAAGAGAATTGATAGAAAATTAGATGATTGCAAGCTCATGAAATCCCATTATCAAGTAATTAGGCCATATGTTAAGAAACCTTGTTAGAATTGGAAGTTCTTCAATTAGAATGGTCTTATGCCTCTCTAATGTCTCTTTAATCATTCCTAAGAACTAATAGGACCAAAGTGAAGAGAATTGATAGAAAATTAGATGATTGCAAGCTCATGAACTCCCATGATCAAGTAATTAGGCCATATGGTAAGAAACCTTCTTAGAATTGGAAGTTCTTCAATTAGAATGGTCTTATGCCTCTCTAATGTCTCTTTAATCATTCCTAAGAACTAATAGGACCAAAGTGAAGAGAATTGATAGAAAATTAGATGATTGCAAGCTCATGAACTCCCATGATCAAGTAATTAGGCCATATGGTAAGAAACCTTCTTAGAATTGGAAGTTCTTCAATTAGAATGGTCTTATGCCTCTCTAATGTCTCTTTAATGATTCCTAAGACCTAATAGGACCAAAGTGAAGAGAATTCAGAGAAAATTAGATGATTGCAAGCTCATGAACTCCCATGATCAAGTAATTAGGCCATATGGTAAGAAACCTTCTTAGAATTGGACGTTCTTCAATTAGAATGGTCTTATGCCTCTCTAATGTCTCTTTAATCATTCCTAAGAACTAATAGGACCAAAGTGAAGAGAATTGATAGAAAATTAGATGATTGCAAGCTCATGAACTCCCATGATCAAGTAATTAGGCCATATGGTAAGAAACCTTCTTAGAATTGGAAGTTCTTCAATTAGAATGGTCTTATGCCTCTCTAATGTCTCTTTAATCATTCCTAAGAACTAATAGGACCAAAGTGAAGAGAATTGATAGAAAATTAGATGATTGCAAGCTCATGAACTCCCATGATCAAGTAATTAGGCCATATGGTAAGAAACCTTCTTAGAATTGGAAGTTCTTCAATTAGAATGGTCTTATGCCTCTCTAATGTCTCTTTAATCATTCCTAAGAACTAATAGGACCAAAGTGAAGAGAATTGATAGAAAATTAGATGATTGCAAGCTCATGAACTCCCATGATCAAGTAATTAGGCCATATGGTAAGAAATTTTCTTAGAATTGGAAGATGTTCAATTAGAATGGTCTTATGCCTCTATAATGTCTCTTTAATTATTCCAAGAACTATAGGACCAAAGTGAGATAATTGATAGAAAATTAGATGATTGCAAGCTCATGAACTCCCATGATCAAGTAATTAGGCCATATGGTAAGAAACCTTCTTAGAATTGGAAGTTCTTCAATTAGAATGGTCTTATGCCTCTCTAATGTCTCTTTAATCATTCCTAAGAACTAATAGGACCAAAGTGAAGAGAATTGATAGAAAATTAGATGATTGCAAGCTCATGAACTCCCATGATCAAGTAATTAGGCCATATGGTAAGAAACCTTCTTAGAATTGGAAGTTCTTCAATTAGAATGGTCTTATGCCTCTCTAATGTCTCTTTAATCATTCCTAAGAACTAATAGGACCAAAGTGAAGAGAATTGATAGAAAATTAGATGATTGCAAGCTCATGAACTCCCATGATCAAGTAATTAGGCCATATGGTAAGAAACCTTCTTAGAATTGGAAGTTTTTCAATTAGAATGGTCTTATGCCTCTCTAATGTCTCTTTAATCATTCCTAAGAACTAATAGGACCAAAGTGAGGATAATTGAAAGAAAATTAGATGATTGCAAGCTCATGAACTCCCATGATCAAGTAATTAGGCCATATGGTAAGAAACCTTCTTAGAATTGGAAGTTTTTCAATTAGAATGGTCTTATGCCTCTCTAATGTCTCTTTAATCATTCCTAAGAACTAATAGGACCAAAGTGAAGAGAATTGATAGAAAATTAGATGATTGCAAGCTCATGAACTCCCATGATCAAGTAATTAGGCCATATGGTAAGAAACCTTCTTAGAATTGGAAGTTCTTCAATTAGAATGGTCTTATGCCTCTCTAATGTCTCTTTAATCATTCCTAAGAACTAATAGGACCAAAGTGAAGAGAATTGATAGAAAATTAGATGATTGCAAGCTCATGAACTCCCATGATCAAGTAATTAGGCCATATGGTAAGAAACCTTCTTAGAATTGGAAGTTCTTCAATTAGAATGGTCTTATGCCTCTCTAATGTCTCTTTAATCATTCCTAAGAACTAATAGGACCAAAGTGAAGAGAATTGATAGAAAATTAGATGATTGCAAGCTCATGAACTCCCATGATCAAGTAATTAGGCCATATGGTAAGAAACCTTCTTAGAATTGGAAGTTCTTCAATTAGAATGGTCTTATGCCTCTCTAATGTCTCTTTAATCATTCCTAAGAACTAATAGACCAAAGTGAAGAGAATTGATAGAAAATTAGATGATTGCAAGCTCATGAACTCCCATGATCAAGTAATTAGGCCATATGGTAAGAAATTTTCTTAGAATTGGAAGTTCAATTAGAATGGTCTTATGCCTCTATAATGTCTCTTTAATCATTCCAAGAACTAATAGGACCAAAGTGAAGAGAATTGATAGAAAATTAGATGATTGCAAGCTCATGAACTCCCATGATCAAGTAATTAGGCCATATGGTAAGAAACCTTCTTAGAATTGGAAGTTCTTCAATTAGAATGGTCTTATGCCTCTCTAATGTCTCTTTAATCATTCCTAAGAACTAATAGGACCAAAGTGAAGAGAATTGATAGAAAATTAGATGATTGCAAGCTCATGAACTCCCATGATCAAGTAATTAGGCCATATGGTAAGAAACCTTCTTAGAATTGGAAGTTCTTCAATTAGAATGGTCTTATGCCTCTCTAATGTCTCTTTAATCATTCCTAAGAACTAATAGGACCAAAGTGAAGAGAATTGATAGAAAATTAGATGATTGCAAGCTCATGAACTCCCATGATCAAGTAATTAGGCCATATGGTAAGAAACCTTCTTAGAATTGGAAGTTCTTCAATTAGAATGGTCTTATGCCTCTCTAATGTCTCTTTAATCATTCCTAAGAACTAATAGGACCAAAGTGAAAAGAATTGATAGAAAATTAGATGATTGCAAGCTCATGAACTCCATTGATCAAGTAATTAGGCCATATGGTAAGAAACCTTCTTAGAATTGGAAGTTTTTCAATTAGAATGGTCTTATGCCTCTCTAATGTCTCTTTAATCATTCCTAAGAACTAATAGGACCAAAGTGAAGAGAATTGATAGAAAATTAGATGATTGCAAGCTCATGAACTCCCATGATCAAGTAATTAGGCCATATGGTAAGAAACCTTCTTAGAATTGGAAGTTCTTCAATTAGAATGGTCTTATGCCTCTCTAATGTCTCTTTAATCATTCCTAAGAACTAATAGGACCAAAGTGAAGAGAATTGATAGAAAATTAGATGATTGCAAGCTCATGAACTCCCATGATCAAGTAATTAGGCCATATGGTAAGAAACCTTCTTAGAATTGGAAGTTCTTCAATTAGAATGGTCTTATGCCTCTCTAATGTCTCTTTAATCATTCCTAAGAACTAATAGGACCAAAGTGAAGAGAATTGATAGAAAATTAGATGATTGCAAGCTCATGAACTCCCATGATCAAGTAATTAGGCCATATGGTAAGAAACCTTCTTAGAATTGGAAGTTCTTCAATTAGAATGGTCTTATGCCTCTCTAATGTCTCTTTAATCATTCCTAAGAACTAATAGGACCAAAGTGAAGAGAATTGATAGAAAATTAGATGATTGCAAGCTCATGAACTCCCATGATCAAGTAATTAGGCCATATGGTAAGAAACCTTCTTAGAATTGGAAGTTCTTCAATTAGAATGGTCTTATGCCTCTCTAATGTCTCTTTAATCATTCCTAAGAACTAATAGGACCAAAGTGAAGAGAATTGATAGAAAATTAGATGATTGCAAGCTCATGAACTCCCATGATCAAGTAATTAGGCCATATGGTAAGAAACCTTCTTAGAATTGGAAGTTCTTCAATTAGAATGGTCTTATGCCTCTCTAATGTCTCTTTAATCATTCCTAAGAACTAATAGGACCAAAGTGAAGAGAATTGATAGAAAATTAGATGATTGCAAGCTCATGAACTCCCATGATCAAGTAATTAGGCCATATGGTAAGAAACCTTCTTAGAATTGGAAGTTCTTCAATTAGAATGGTCTTATGCCTCTCTAATGTCTCTTTAATCATTCCTAAGAACTAATAGGACCAAAGTGAAGAGAATTGATAGAAAATTAGATGATTGCAAGCTCATGAACTCCCATGATCAAGTAATTAGGCCATATGGTAAGAAACCTTCTTAGAATTGGAAGTTCTTCAATTAGAATGGTCTTATGCCTCTCTAATGTCTCTTTAATCATTCCTAAGAACTAATAGGACCAAAGTGAAGAGAATTGATAGAAAATTAGATGATTGCAAGCTCATGAACTCCCATGATCAAGTAATTAGGCCATATGGTAAGAAACCTTCTTAGAATTGGAAGTTCTTCAATTAGAATGGTCTTATGCCTCTCTAATGTCTCTTTAATCATTCCTAAGAACTAATAGGACCAAAGTGAAGAGAATTGATAGAAAATTAGATGATTGCAAGCTCATGAACTCCCATGATCAAGTAATTAGGCCATATGGTAAGAAACCTTCTTAGAATTGGAAGTTCTTCAATTAGAATGGTCTTATGCCTCTCTAATGTCTCTTTAATCATTCCTAAGAACTAATAGGACCAAAGTGAAGAGAATTGATAGAAAATTAGATGATTGCAAGCTCATGAACTCCCATGATCAAGTAATTAGGCCATATGGTAAGAAACCTTCTTAGAATTGGAAGTTCTTCAATTAGAATGGTCTTATGCCTCTCTAATGTCTCTTTAATCATTCCTAAGAACTAATAGGACCAAAGTGAAGAGAATTGATAGAAAATTAGATGATTGCAAGCTCATGAACTCCCATGATCAAGTAATTAGGCCATATGGTAAGAAACCTTCTTAGAATTGGAAGTTCTTCAATTAGAATGGTCTTATGCCTCTCTAATGTCTCTTTAATCATTCCTAAGAACTAATAGGACCAAAGTGAAGAGAATTGATAGAAAATTAGATGATTGCAAGCTCATGAACTCCCATGATCAAGTAATTTGTCATATGGTAAGACACCTTCTTAGAAGTGGAAGTTCTTCAATTAGAATGGTCTTATGCCTCTCTAATGTCTCTTTAATCATTCCTAAGAACTAATAGGACCAAAGTGAAGAGAATTGATAGAAAATTAGATGATTGCAAGCTCATGAACTCCCATGATCAAGTAATTAGGCCATATGGTAAGAAACCTTCTTAGAATTGGAAGTTCTTCAATTAGAATGGTCTTATGCCTCTCTAATGTCTCTTTAATCATTCCTAAGAACTAATAGGACCAAAGTGAAGAGAATTGATAGAAAATTAGATGATTGCAAGCTCATGAACTCCCATGATCAAGTAATTAGGCCATATGGTAAGAAACCTTCTTAGAATTGGAAGTTCTTCAATTAGAATGGTCTTATGCCTCTCTAATGTCTCTTTAATCATTCCTAAGAACTAATAGGACCAAAGTGAAGAGAATTGATAGAAAATTAGATGATTGCAAGCTCATGAACTCCCATGATCAAGTAATTAGGCCATATGGTAAGAAACCTTCTTAGAATTGGAAGTTCTTCAATTAGAATGGTCTTATGCCTCTCTAATGTCTCTTTAATCATTCCTAAGAACTAATAGGACCAAAGTGAAGAGAATTGATAGAAAATTAGATGATTGCAAGCTCATGAACTCCCATGATCAAGTAATTAGGCCATATGGTAAGAAACCTTCTTAGAATTGGAAGTTCTTCAATTAGAATGGTCTTATGCCTCTCTAATGTCTCTTTAATCATTCCTAAGAACTAATAGGACCAAAGTGAAGAGAATTGATAGAAAATTAGATGATTGCAAGCTCATGAACTCCCATGATCAAGTAATTAGGCCATATGGTAAGAAACCTTCTTAGAATTGGAAGTTCTTCAATTAGAATGGTCTTATGCCTCTCTAATGTCTCTTTAATCATTCCTAAGAACTAATAGGACCAAAGTGAAGAGAATTGATAGAAAATTAGATGATTGCAAGCTCATGAACTCCCATGATCAAGTAATTAGGCCATATGGTAAGAAACCTTCTTAGAATTGGAAGTTCTTCAATTAGAATGGTCTTATGCCTCTCTAATGTCTCTTTAATCATTCCTAAGAACTAATAGACCAAAGTGAAGAGAATTGATAGAAAATTAGATGATTGCAAGCTCATGAACTCCCATGATCAAGTAATTAGGCCATATGGTAAGAAACCTTCTTAGAATTGGAAGTTCTTCAATTAGAATGGTCTTATGCCTCTCTAATGTCTCTTTAATCATTCCTAAGAACTAATAGGACCAAAGTGAAGAGAATTGATAGAAAATTAGATGATTGCAAGCTCATGAACTCCCATGATCAAGTAATTAGGCCATATGGTAAGAAACCTTCTTAGAATTGGAAGTTCTTCAATTAGAATGGTCTTATGCCTCTCTAATGTCTCTTTAATCATTCCTAAGAACTAATAGGACCAAAGTGAAGAGAATTGATAGAAAATTAGATGATTGCAAGCTCATGAACTCCCATGATCAAGTAATTAGGCCATATGGTAAGAAACCTTCTTAGAATTGGAAGTTCTTCAATTAGAATGGTCTTATGCCTCTCTAATGTCTCTTTAATCATTCCTAAGAACTAATAGGACCAAAGTGAAGAGAATTGATAGAAAATTAGATGATTGCAAGCTCATGAACTCCCATGATCAAGTAATTAGGCCATATGGTAAGAAACCTTCTTAGAATTGGAAGTTCTTCAATTAGAATGGTCTTATGCCTCTCTAATGTCTCTTTAATCATTCCAAAGAACTAATAGGATCAAAGTGAGGAGAATTGAAAGAAAATTAGATGATTGCAAGCTCATGAACTCCCATGATCAAGTAATTAGGCCATATGGTAAGAAACCTTCTTAGAATTGGAAGTTCTTCAATTAGAATGGTCTTATGCCTCTCTAATGTCTCTTTAATCATTCCTAAGAACTAATAGACCAAAGTGAAGAGAATTGATAGAAAATTAGATGATTGCAAGCTCATGAACTCCCATGATCAAGTAATTAGGCCATATGGTAAGAAACCTTCTTAGAATTGGAAGTTCTTCAATTAGAATGGTCTTATGCCTCTCTAATGTCTCTTTAATCATTCCTAAGAACTAATAGGACCAAAGTGAAGAGAATTGATAGAAAATTAGATGATTGCAAGCTCATGAACTCCCATGATCAAGTAATTAGGCCATATGGTAAGAAACCTTCTTAGAATTGGAAGTTCTTCAATTAGAATGGTCTTATGCCTCTCTAATGTCTCTTTAATCATTCCTAAGAACTAATAGGACCAAAGTGAAGAGAATTGATAGAAAATTAGATGATTGCAAGCTCATGAACTCCCATGATCAAGTAATTAGGCCATATGGTAAGAAACCTTCTTAGAATTGGAAGTTCTTCAATTAGAATGGTCTTATGCCTCTCTAATGTCTCTTTAATCATTCCTAAGAACTAATAGGACCAAAGTGAAGAGAATTGATAGAAAATTAGATGATTGCAAGCTCATGAACTCCCATGATCAAGTAATTAGGCCATATGGTAAGAAACCTTCTTAGAATTGGAAGTTCTTCAATTAGAATGGTCTTATGCCTCTCTAATGTCTCTTTAATCATTCCTAAGAACTAATAGGACCAAAGTGAAGAGAATTGATAGAAAATTAGATGATTGCAAGCTCATGAACTCCCATGATCAAGTAATTAGGCCATATGGTAAGAAACCTTCTTAGAATTGGAAGTTCTTCAATTAGAATGGTCTTATGCCTCTCTAATGTCTCTTTAATCATTCCTAAGAACTAATAGGACCAAAGTGAAGAGAATTGATAGAAAATTAGATGATTGCAAGCTCATGAACTCCCATGATCAAGTAATTAGGCCATATGGTAAGAAACCTTCTTAGAATTGGAAGTTCTTCAATTAGAATGGTCTTATGCCTCTCTAATGTCTCTTTAATCATTCCTAAGAACTAATAGGACCAAAGTGAAGAGAATTGATAGAAAATTAGATGATTGCAAGCTCATGAACTCCCATGATCAAGTAATTAGGCCATATGGTAAGAAACCTTCTTAGAATTGGAAGTTCTTCAATTAGAATGGTCTTATGCCTCTCTAATGTCTCTTTAATCATTCCTAAGAACTAATAGGACCAAAGTGAAGAGAATTGATAGAAAATTAGATGATTGCAAGCTCATGAACTCCCATGATCAAGTAATTAGGCCATATGGTAAGAAACCTTCTTAGAATTGGAAGTTCTTCAATTAGAATGGTCTTATGCCTCTCTAATGTCTCTTTAATCATTCCTAAGAACTAATAGGACCAAAGTGAAGAGAATTGATAGAAAATTAGATGATTGCAAGCTCATGAACTCCCATGATCAAGTAATTAGGCCATATGGTAAGAAACCTTCTTAGAATTGGAAGTTCTTCAATTAGAATGGTCTTATGCCTCTCTAATGTCTCTTTAATCATTCCTAAGAACTAATAGGACCAAAGTGAAGAGAATTGATAGAAAATTAGATGATTGCAAGCTCATGAACTCCCATGATCAAGTAATTAGGCCATATGGTAAGAAACCTTCTTAGAATTGGAAGTTCTTCAATTAGAATGGTCTTATGCCTCTCTAATGTCTCTTTAATCATTCCTAAGAACTAATAGGACCAAAGTGAAGAGAATTGATAGAAAATTAGATGATTGCAAGCTCATGAACTCCCATGATCAAGTAATTAGGCCATATGGTAAGAAACCTTCTTAGAATTGGAAGTTCTTCAATTAGAATGGTCTTATGCCTCTCTAATGTCTCTTTAATCATTCCAAGAACTAATAGGACCAAAGTGAAGAGAATTGATAGAAAATTAGATGATTGCAAGCTCATGAACTCCCATGATCAAGTAATTAGGCCATATGGTAAGAAACCTTCTTAGAATTGGAAGTTCTTCAATTAGAATGGTCTTATGCCTCTCTAATGTCTCTTTAATCATTCCTAAGAACTAATAGGACCAAAGTGAAGAGAATTGATAGAAAATTAGATGATTGCAAGCTCATGAACTCCCATGATCAAGTAATTAGGCCATATGGTAAGAAACCTTCTTAGAATTGGAAGTTCTTCAATTAGAATGGTCTTATGCCTCTCTAATGTCTCTTTAATCATTCCTAAGAACTAATAGGACCAAAGTGAAGAGAATTGATAGAAAATTAGATGATTGCAAGCTCATGAACTCCCATGATCAAGTAATTAGGCCATATGGTAAGAAACCTTCTTAGAATTGGAAGTTCTTCAATTAGAATGGTCTTATGCCTCTCTAATGTCTCTTTAATCATTCCTAAGAACTAATAGGACCAAAGTGAAGAGAATTGATAGAAAATTAGATGATTGCAAGCTCATGAACTCCCATGATCAAGTAATTAGGCCATATGGTAAGAAACCTTCTTAGAATTGGAAGTTCTTCAATTAGAATGGTCTTATGCCTCTCTAATGTCTCTTTAATCATTCCTAAGAACTAATAGGACCAAAGTGAAGAGAATTGATAGAAAATTAGATGATTGCAAGCTCATGAACTCCCATGATCAAGTAATTAGGCCATATGGTAAGAAACCTTCTTAGAATTGGAAGTTCTTCAATTAGAATGGTCTTATGCCTCTCTAATGTCTCTTTAATCATTCCTAAGAACTAATAGGACCAAAGTGAAGAGAATTGATAGAAAATTAGATGATTGCAAGCTCATGAACTCCCATGATCAAGTAATTAGGCCATATGGTAAGAAACCTTCTTAGAATTGGAAGTTCTTCAATTAGAATGGTCTTATGCCTCTCTAATGTCTCTTTAATCATTCCTAAGAACTAATAGGACCAAAGTGAAGAGAATTGATAGAAAATTAGATGATTGCAAGCTCATGAACTCCCATGAATGGTCTTATGCCTCTCTAATGTCTCTTTAATCATTCCTAAGAACTAATAGGACCAAAGTGAAGAGAATTGATACAAAATTAGATGATTGCAAGCTCATGAACTCCCATGATCAAGTAATTAGGCCATATGGTAAGAAACCTTCTTAGAATTGGAAGTTCTTCAATTAGAATGGTCTTATGCCTCTCTAATGTCTCTTTAATCATTCCTAAGAACTAATAGGACCAAAGTGAAGAGAATTGATAGAAAATTAGATGATTGCAAGCTCATGAACTCCCATGATCAAGTAATTAGGCCATATGGTAAGAAACCTTCTTAGAATTGGAAGATGTTCAATTAGAATGGTCTTATGCCTCTCTAATGTCTCTTTAATCATTCCTAAGAACTAATAGGACCAAAGTGAAGAGAATTGATAGAAAATTAGATGATTGCAAGCTCATGAACTCCCATGATCAAGTAATTAGGCCATATGGTAAGAAACCTTCTTAGAATTGGAAGTTCTTCAATTAGAATGGTCTTATGCCTCTCTAATGTCTCTTTAATCATTCCTAAGAACTAATAGGACCAAAGTGAAGAGAATTGATAGAAAATTAGATGATTGCAAGCTCATGAACTCCCATGATCAAGTAATTAGGCCATATGGTAAGAAACCTTCTTAGAATTGGAAGTTCTTCAATTAGAATGGTCTTATGCCTCTCTAATGTCTCTTTAATCATTCCTAAGAACTAATAGGACCAAAGTGAAGAGAATTGATAGAAAATTAGATGATTGCAAGCTCATGAACTCCCATGATCAAGTAATTAGGCCATATGGTAAGAAACCTTCTTAGAATTGGAAGTTCTTCAATTAGAATGGTCTTATGCCTCTCTAATGTCTCTTTAATCATTCCTAAGGCTAATAGGACCAAAGTGAAGAAATTGATAGAAAATTAGATGATTGCAAGCTCATGAACTCCCATGATCAAGTAATTAGGCCATATGGTAAGAAACCTTCTTAGAATTGGAAGTTCTTCAATTAGAATGGTCTTATGCCTCTCTAATGTCTCTTTAATCATTCCTAAGAACTAATAGGACCAAAGTGAAGAGAATTGATAGAAAATTAGATGATTGCAAGCTCATGAACTCCCATGATCAAGTAATTAGGCCATATGGTAAGAAACCTTCTTAGAATTGGAAGTTCTTCAATTAGAATGGTCTTATGCCTCTCTAATGTCTCTTTAATCATTCCTAAGAACTAATAGGACCAAAGTGAAGAGAATTGATAGAAAATTAGATGATTGCAAGCTCATGAACTCCCATGATCAAGTAATTAGGCCATATGGTAAGAAACCTTCTTAGAATTGGAAGTTCTTCAATTAGAATGGTCTTATGCCTCTCTAATGTCTCTTTAATCATTCCTAAGAACTAATAGGACCAAAGTGAAGAGAATTGATAGAAAATTAGATGATTGCAAGCTCATGAACTCCCATGATCAAGTAATTAGGCCATATGGTAAGAAACCTTCTTAGAATTGGAAGTTCTTCAATTAGAATGGTCTTATGCCTCTCTAATGTCTCTTTAATCATTCCTAAGAACTAATAGGACCAAAGTGAAGAGAATTGATAGAAAATTAGATGATTTAAAGCTCATGAACTCCCATGATCAAGTAATTAGGCCATATGGTAAGAAACCTTCTTAGAATTGGAAGTTCTTCAATTAGAATGGTCTTATGCCTCTCTAATGTCTCTTTAATCATTCCTAAGAACTAATAGGACCAAAGTGAAGAGAATTGATAGAAAATTAGATGATTGCAAGCTCATGAACTCCCATGATCAAGTAATTAGGCCATATGGTAAGAAACCTTCTTAGAATTGGAAGTTCTTCAATTAGAATGGTCTTATGCCTCTCTAATGTCTCTTTAATCATTCCTAAGAACTAATAGGACCAAAGTGAAGAGAATTGATAGAAAATTAGATGATTGCAAGCTCATGAACTCCCATGATCAAGTAATTAGGCCATATGGTAAGAAACCTTCTTAGAATTGGAAGTTCTTCAATTAGAATGGTCTTATGCCTCTCTAATGTCTCTTTAATCATTCCTAAGAACTAATAGGACCAAAGTGAAGAGAATTGATAGAAAATTAGATGATTGCAAGCTCATGAACTCCCATGATCAAGTAATTAGGCCATATGGTAAGAAACCTTCTTAGAATTGGAAGTTCTTCAATTAGAATGGTCTTATGCCTCTCTAATGTCTCTTTAATCATTCCTAAGAACTAATAGGACCAAAGTGAAGAGAATTGATAGAAAATTAGATGATTGCAAGCTCATGAACTCCCATGATCAAGTAATTAGGCCATATGGTAAGAAACCTTCTTAGAATTGGAAGTTCTTCAATTAGAATGGTCTTATGCCTCTCTAATGTCTCTTTAATCATTCCTAAGAACTAATAGGACCAAAGTGAAGAGAATTGATAGAAAATTAGATGATTGCAAGCTCATGAACTCCCATGATCAAGTAATTAGGCCATATGGTAAGAAACCTTCTTAGAATTGGAAGTTCTTCAATTAGAATGGTCTTATGCCTCTCTAATGTCTCTTTAATCATTCCAAAGAACTAATAGACCAAAGTGAAGAGAATTGATAGAAAATTAGATGATTTAAAGCTCATGAACTCCCATGATCAAGTAATTAGGCCATATGGTAAGAAACCTTCTTAGAATTGGAAGTTCTTCAATTAGAATGGTCTTATGCCTCTCTAATGTCTCTTTAATCATTCCTAAGAACTAATAGGACCAAAGTGAAGAGAATTGATAGAAAATTAGATGATTGCAAGCTCATGAACTCCCATGATCAAGTAATTAGGCCATATGGTAAGAAACCTTCTTAGAATTGGAAGTTCTTCAATTAGAATGGTCTTATGCCTCTCTAATGTCTCTTTAATCATTCCTAAGAACTAATAGGACCAAAGTGAAGAGAATTGATAGAAAATTAGATGATTGCAAGCTCATGAACTCCCATGATCAAGTAATTAGGCCATATGGTAAGAAACCTTCTTAGAATTGGAAGTTCTTCAATTAGAATGGTCTTATGCCTCTCTAATGTCTCTTTAATCATTCCTAAGAACTAATAGGACCAAAGTGAAGAGAATTGATAGAAAATTAGATGATTGCAAGCTCATGAACTCCCATGATCAAGTAATTAGGCCATATGGTAAGAAACCTTCTTAGAATTGGAAGTTCTTCAATTAGAATGGTCTTATGCCTCTCTAATGTCTCTTTAATCATTCCTAAGAACTAATAGGACCAAAGTGAAGAGAATTGATAGAAAATTAGATGATTGCAAGCTCATGAACTCCCATGATCAAGTAATTAGGCCATATGGTAAGAAACCTTCTTAGAATTGGAAGTTCTTCAATTAGAATGGTCTTATGCCTCTCTAATGTCTCTTTAATCATTCCTAAGAACTAATAGGACCAAAGTGAAGAGAATTGATAGAAAATTAGATGATTTAAAGCTCATGAACTCCCATGATCAAGTAATTAGGCCATATGGTAAGAAACCTTCTTAGAATTGGAAGTTCTTCAATTAGAATGGTCTTATGCCTCTCTAATGTCTCTTTAATCATTCCTAAGAACTAATAGGACCAAAGTGAAGAGAATTGATAGAAAATTAGATGATTGCAAGCTCATGAACTCCCATGATCAAGTAATTAGGCCATATGGTAAGAAACCTTCTTAGAATTGGAAGTTCTTCAATTAGAATGGTCTTATGCCTCTCTAATGTCTCTTTAATCATTCCTAAGAACTAATAGGACCAAAGTGAAGAGAATTGATAGAAAATTAGATGATTGCAAGCTCATGAACTCCCATGATCAAGTAATTAGGCCATATGGTAAGAAACCTTCTTAGAATTGGAAGTTCTTCAATTAGAATGGTCTTATGCCTCTCTAATGTCTCTTTAATCATTCCTAAGAACTAATAGGACCAAAGTGAAGAGAATTGATAGAAAATTAGATGATTGCAAGCTCATGAACTCCCATGATCAAGTAATTAGGCCATATGGTAAGAAACCTTCTTAGAATTGGAAGTTCTTCAATTAGAATGGTCTTATGCCTCTCTAATGTCTCTTTAATCATTCCTAAGAACTAATAGGACCAAAGTGAAGAGAATTGATAGAAAATTAGATGATTGCAAGCTCATGAACTCCCATGATCAAGTAATTAGGCCATATGGTAAGAAACCTTCTTAGAATTGGAAGTTCTTCAATTAGAATGGTCTTATGCCTCTCTAATGTCTCTTTAATCATTCCTAAGAACTAATAGGACCAAAGTGAAGAGAATTGATAGAAAATTAGATGATTGCAAGCTCATGAACTCCCATGATCAAGTAATTAGGCCATATGGTAAGAAACCTTCTTAGAATTGGAAGTTCTTCAATTAGAATGGTCTTATGCCTCTCTAATGTCTCTTTAATCATTCCTAAGAACTAATAGGACCAAAGTGAAGAGAATTGATAGAAAATTAGATGATTGCAAGCTCATGAACTCCCATGATCAAGTAATTAGGCCATATGGTAAGAAACCTTCTTAGAATTGGAAGTTCTTCAATTAGAATGGTCTTATGCCTCTCTAATGTCTCTTTAATCATTCCTAAGAACTAATAGGACCAAAGTGAAGAGAATTGATAGAAAATTAGATGATTGCAAGCTCATGAACTCCCATGATCAAGTAATTAGGCCATATGGTAAGAAACCTTCTTAGAATTGGAAGTTCTTCAATTAGAATGGTCTTATGCCTCTCTAATGTCTCTTTAATCATTCCTAAGCTACTAGGACCAAAGTGAAGAGAATTGAAAGAAAATTAGATGATTTAAAGCTCATGAACTCCCATGATCAAGTAATTAGGCCATATGGTAAGAAACCTTCTTAGAATTGGAAGTTCTTCAATTAGAATGGTCTTATGCCTCTCTAATGTCTCTTTAATCATTCCTAAGAACTAATAGGACCAAAGTGAAGAGAATTGATAGAAAATTAGATGATTGCAAGCTCATGAACTCCCATGATCAAGTAATTAGGCCATATGGTAAGAAACCTTCTTAGAATTGGAAGTTCTTCAATTAGAATGGTCTTATGCCTCTCTAATGTCTCTTTAATCATTCCTAAGAACTAATAGGACCAAAGTGAAGAGAATTGATAGAAAATTAGATGATTGCAAGCTCATGAACTCCCATGATCAAGTAATTAGGCCATATGGTAAGAAACCTTCTTAGAATTGGAAGTTCTTCAATTAGAATGGTCTTATGCCTCTCTAATGTCTCTTTAATCATTCCTAAGAACTAATAGGACCAAAGTGAAGAGAATTGATAGAAAATTAGATGATTGCAAGCTCATGAACTCCCATGATCAAGTAATTAGGCCATATGGTAAGAAACCTTCTTAGAATTGGAAGTTCTTCAATTAGAATGGTCTTATGCCTCTCTAATGTCTCTTTAATCATTCCTAAGAACTAATAGGACCAAAGTGAAGAGAATTGATAGAAAATTAGATGATTGCAAGCTCATGAACTCCCATGATCAAGTAATTAGGCCATATGGTAAGAAACCTTCTTAGAATTGGAAGTTCTTCAATTAGAATGGTCTTATGCCTCTCTAATGTCTCTTTAATCATTCCAAAGAACTAATAGGACCAAAGTGAGGATAATTGAAAGAAAATTAGATGATTTAAACCTCATGAACTCCCATGATCAAGTAATTAGGCCATATGGTAAGAAACCTTCTTAGAATTGGAAGTTCTTCAATTAGAATGGTCTTATGCCTCTCTAATGTCTCTTTAATCATTCCTAAGAACTAATAGGACCAAAGTGAAGAGAATTGATAGAAAATTAGATGATTGCAAGCTCATGAACTCCCATGATCAAGTAATTAGGCCATATGGTAAGAAACCTTCTTAGAATTGGAAGTTCTTCAATTAGAATGGTCTTATGCCTCTCTAATGTCTCTTTAATCATTCCTAAGAACTAATAGGACCAAAGTGAAGAGAATTGATAGAAAATTAGATGATTGCAAGCTCATGAACTCCCATGATCAAGTAATTAGGCCATATGGTAAGAAACCTTCTTAGAATTGGAAGTTCTTCAATTAGAATGGTCTTATGCCTCTCTAATGTCTCTTTAATCATTCCTAAGAACTAATAGGACCAAAGTGAAGAGAATTGATAGAAAATTAGATGATTGCAAGCTCATGAACTCCCATGATCAAGTAATTAGGCCATATGGTAAGAAACCTTCTTAGAATTGGAAGTTCTTCAATTAGAATGGTCTTATGCCTCTCTAATGTCTCTTTAATCATTCCTAAGAACTAATAGGACCAAAGTGAAGAGAATTGATAGAAAATTAGATGATTGCAAGCTCATGAACTCCCATGATCAAGTAATTAGGCCATATGGTAAGAAACCTTCTTAGAATTGGAAGTTCTTCAATTAGAATGGTCTTATGCCTCTCTAATGTCTCTTTAATCATTCCTAAGAACTAATAGGACCAAAGTGAAGAGAATTGATAGAAAATTAGATGATTGCAAGCTCATGAACTCCCATGATCAAGTAATTAGGCCATATGGTAAGAAACCTTCTTAGAATTGGAAGTTCTTCAATTAGAATGGTCTTATGCCTCTCTAATGTCTCTTTAATCATTCCTAAGAACTAATAGGACCAAAGTGAAGAGAATTGATAGAAAATTAGATGATTGCAAGCTCATGAACTCCCATGATCAAGTAATTAGGCCATATGGTAAGAAACCTTCTTAGAATTGGAAGTTCTTCAATTAGAATGGTCTTATGCCTCTCTAATGTCTCTTTAATCATTCCTAAGAACTAATAGGACCAAAGTGAAGAGAATTGAAAGAAAATTAGATGATTGCAAGCTCATGAACTCCCATGATCAAGTAATTAGGCCATATGGTAAGAAACCTTCTTAGAATTGGAAGTTCTTCAATTAGAATGGTCTTATGCCTCTCTAATGTCTCTTTAATCATTCCTAAGAACTAATAGGACCAAAGTGAAGAGAATTGATAGAAAATTAGATGATTGCAAGCTCATGAACTCCCATGATCAAGTAATTAGGCCATATGGTAAGAAACCTTCTTAGAATTGGAAGTTCTTCAATTAGAATGGTCTTATGCCTCTCTAATGTCTCTTTAATCATTCCTAAGAACTAATAGGACCAAAGTGAAGAGAATTGATAGAAAATTAGATGATTGCAAGCTCATGAACTCCCATGATCAAGTAATTAGGCCATATGGTAAGAAACCTTCTTAGAATTGGAAGTTCTTCAATTAGAATGGTCTTATGCCTCTCTAATGTCTCTTTAATCATTCCTAAGAACTAATAGGACCAAAGTGAAGAGAATTGATAGAAAATTAGATGATTTGCAAGCTCATGAACTCCCATGATCAAGTAATTAGGCCATATGGTAAGAAACCTTCTTAGAATTGGAAGTTCTTCAATTAGAATGGTCTTATGCCTCTCTAATGTCTCTTTAATCATTCCTAAGAACTAATAGGACCAAAGTGAAGAGAATTGATAGAAAATTAGATGATTGCAAGCTCATGAACTCCCATGATCAAGTAATTAGGCCATATGGTAAGAAACCTTCTTAGAATTGGAAGTTCTTCAATTAGAATGGTCTTATGCCTCTCTAATGTCTCTTTAATCATTCCTAAGAACTAATAGGACCAAAGTGAAGAGAATTGATAGAAAATTAGATGATTGCAAGCTCATGAACTCCCATGATCAAGTAATTAGGCCATATGGTAAGAAACCTTCTTAGAATTGGAAGTTCTTCAATTAGAATGGTCTTATGCCTCTCTAATGTCTCTTTAATCATTCCTAAGAACTAATAGGACCAAAGTGAAGAGAATTGATAGAAAATTAGATGATTGCAAGCTCATGAACTCCCATGATCAAGTAATTAGGCCATATGGTAAGAAACCTTCTTAGAATTGGAAGTTCTTCAATTAGAATGGTCTTATGCCTCTCTAATGTCTCTTTAATCATTCCTAAGAACTAATAGGACCAAAGTGAAGAGAATTGATAGAAAATTAGATGATTGCAAGCTCATGAACTCCCATGATCAAGTAATTAGGCCATATGGTAAGAAACCTTCTTAGAATTGGAAGTTCTTCAATTAGAATGGTCTTATGCCTCTCTAATGTCTCTTTAATCATTCCTAAGAACTAATAGGACCAAAGTGAAGAGAATTGATAGAAAATTAGATGATTGCAAGCTCATGAACTCCCATGATCAAGTAATTAGGCCATATGGTAAGAAACCTTCTTAGAATTGGAAGTTCTTCAATTAGAATGGTCTTATGCCTCTCTAATGTCTCTTTAATCATTCCTAAGAACTAATAGGACCAAAGTGAAGAGAATTGATAGAAAATTAGATGATTGCAAGCTCATGAACTCCCATGATCAAGTAATTAGGCCATATGGTAAGAAACCTTCTTAGAATTGGAAGTTCTTCAATTAGAATGGTCTTATGCCTCTCTAATGTCTCTTTAATCATTCCTAAGAACTAATAGGACCAAAGTGAAGAGAATTGATAGAAAATTAGATGATTGCAAGCTCATGAACTCCCATGATCAAGTAATTAGGCCATATGGTAAGAAACCTTCTTAGAATTGGAAGTTCTTCAATTAGAATGGTCTTATGCCTCTCTAATGTCTCTTTAATCATTCCTAAGAACTAATAGGACCAAAGTGAAGAGAATTGATAGAAAATTAGATGATTGCAAGCTCATGAACTCCCATGATCAAGTAATTAGGCCATATGGTAAGAAACCTTCTTAGAATTGGAAGTTCTTCAATTAGAATGGTCTTATGCCTCTCTAATGTCTCTTTAATCATTCCTAAGAACTAATAGGACCAAAGTGAAGAGAATTGATAGAAAATTAGATGATTGCAAGCTCATGAACTCCCATGATCAAGTAATTAGGCCATATGGTAAGAAACCTTCTTAGAATTGGAAGTTCTTCAATTAGAATGGTCTTATGCCTCTCTAATGTCTCTTTAATCATTCCTAAGAACTAATAGGACCAAAGTGAAGAGAATTGATAGAAAATTAGATGATTGCAAGCTCATGAACTCCCATGATCAAGTAATTAGGCCATATGGTAAGAAACCTTCTTAGAATTGGAAGTTCTTCAATTAGAATGGTCTTATGCCTCTCTAATGTCTCTTTAATCATTCCTAAGAACTAATAGGACCAAAGTGAAGAGAATTGATAGAAAATTAGATGATTGCAAGCTCATGAACTCCCATGATCAAGTAATTAGGCCATATGGTAAGAAACCTTCTTAGAATTGGAAGTTCTTCAATTAGAATGGTCTTATGCCTCTCTAATGTCTCTTTAATCATTCCTAAGAACTAATAGGACCAAAGTGAAGAGAATTGATAGAAAATTAGATGATTGCAAGCTCATGAACTCCCATGATCAAGTAATTAGGCCATATGGTAAGAAACCTTCTTAGAATTGGAAGTTCTTCAATTAGAATGGTCTTATGCCTCTCTAATGTCTCTTTAATCATTCCTAAGAACTAATAGGACCAAAGTGAAGAGAATTGATAGAAAATTAGATGATTGCAAGCTCATGAACTCCCATGATCAAGTAATTAGGCCATATGGTAAGAAACCTTCTTAGAATTGGAAGTTCTTCAATTAGAATGGTCTTATGCCTCTCTAATGTCTCTTTAATCATTCCTAAGAACTAATAGGACCAAAGTGAAGAGAATTGATAGAAAATTAGATGATTGCAAGCTCATGAACTCCCATGATCAAGTAATTAGGCCATATGGTAAGAAACCTTCTTAGAATTGGAAGTTCTTCAATTAGAATGGTCTTATGCCTCTCTAATGTCTCTTTAATCATTCCTAAGAACTAATAGGACCAAAGTGAAGAGAATTGATAGAAAATTAGATGATTGCAAGCTCATGAACTCCCATGATCAAGTAATTAGGCCATATGGTAAGAAACCTTCTTAGAATTGGAAGTTCTTCAATTAGAATGGTCTTATGCCTCTCTAATGTC
Source organism: Corymbia calophylla (assembly GCA_014182845.1). NCBI lineage: Eukaryota > Viridiplantae > Streptophyta > Magnoliopsida > Myrtales > Myrtaceae > Corymbia > Corymbia calophylla. The sequence goes on along the minus strand of JABKBT010000024.1, from coordinate 3,237 downwards.
TCTTTAATCATTCCTAAGAACTAATAGGACCAAAGTGAAGAGAATTGATAGAAAATTAGATGATTGCAAGCTCATGAACTCCCATGATCAAGTAATTAGGCCATATGGTAAGAAACCTTCTTAGAATTGGAAGTTCTTCAATTAGAATGTCTTATGCCTCTCTAATGTCTCTTTAATCATTCCTAAGAACTAATAGGACCAAAGTGAAGAGAATTGATAGAAAATTAGATGATTGCAAGCTCATGAACTCCCATGATCAAGTAATTAGGCCATATGGTAAGAAACCTTCTTAGAATTGGAAGTTCTTCAATTAGAATGGTCTTATGCCTCTCTAATGTCTCTTTAATCATTCCTAAGAACTAATAGGACCAAAGTGAAGAGAATTGATAGAAAATTAGATGATTGCAAGCTCATGAACTCCCATGATCAAGTAATTAGGCCATATGGTAAGAAACCTTCTTAGAATTGGAAGTTCTTCAATTAGAATGGTCTTATGCCTCTCTAATGTCTCTTTAATCATTCCTAAGAACTAATAGGACCAAAGTGAGAGAATTGATAGAAAATTAGATGATTGCAAGCTCATGAACTCCCATGATCAAGTAATTAGGCCATATGGTAAGAAACCTTCTTAGAATTGGAAGTTCTTCAATTAGAATGGTCTTATGCCTCTCTAATGTCTCTTTAATCATTCCTAAGAACTAATAGGACCAAAGTGAAGAGAATTGATAGAAAATTAGATGATTGCAAGCTCATGAACTCCCATGATCAAGTAATTAGGCCATATGGTAAGAAACCTTCTTAGAATTGGAAGTTCTTCAATTAGAATGGTCTTATGCCTCTCTAATGTCTCTTTAATCATTCCTAAGAACTAATAGGACCAAAGTGAAGAGAATTGATAGAAAATTAGATGATTGCAAGCTCATGAACTCCCATGATCAAGTAATTAGGCCATATGGTAAGAAACCTTCTTAGAATTGGAAGTTCTTCAATTAGAATGGTCTTATGCCTCTCTAATGTCTCTTTAATCATTCCTAAGAACTAATAGGACCAAAGTGAAGAGAATTGATAGAAAATTAGATGATTGCAAGCTCATGAACTCCCATGATCAAGTAATTAGGCCATATGGTAAGAAACTTTCTTAGAATTGGAAGTCCTTCAATTAGAATGGTCTTATGCCTCTCTAATGTCTCTTTAATCATTCCTAAGAACTAATAGGACCAAAGTGAAGAGAATTGATAGAAAATTAGATGATTGCAAGCTCATGAACTCCCATGATCAAGTAATTAGGCCATATGGTAAGAAACCTTCTTAGAATTGGAAGTTCTTCAATTAGAATGGTCTTATGCCTCTCTAATGTCTCTTTAATCATTCCAAAGGGCTACTAGGACCAAAGTGAAGAGAATTGATAGAAAATTAGATGATTGCAAGCTCATGAACTCCCATGATCAAGTAATTAGGCCATATGGTAAGAAACCTTCTTAGAATTGGAAGTTCTTCAATTAGAATGGTCTTATGCCTCTCTAATGTCTCTTTAATCATTCCTAAGAACTAATAGGACCAAAGTGAAGAGAATTGATAGAAAATTAGATGATTGCAAGCTCATGAACTCCCATGATCAAGTAATTAGGCCATATGGTAAGAAACCTTCTTAGAATTGGAAGTTCTTCAATTAGAATGGTCTTATGCCTCTCTAATGTCTCTTTAATCATTCCTAAGAACTAATAGGACCAAAGTGAAGAGAATTGATAGAAAATTAGATGATTGCAAGCTCATGAACTCCCATGATCAAGTAATTAGGCCATATGGTAAGAAACCTTCTTAGAATTGGAAGTTCTTCAATTAGAATGGTCTTATGCCTCTCTAATGTCTCTTTAATCATTCCTAAGAACTAATAGGACCAAAGTGAAGAGAATTGATAGAAAATTAGATGATTGCAAGCTCATGAACTCCCATGATCAAGTAATTAGGCCATATGGTAAGAAACCTTCTTAGAATTGGAAGTTCTTCAATTAGAATGGTCTTATGCCTCTCTAATGTCTCTTTAATCATTCCTAAGAACTAATAGGACCAAAGTGAAGAGAATTGATAGAAAATTAGATGATTGCAAGCTCATGAACTCCCATGATCAAGTAATTAGGCCATATGGTAAGAAACCTTCTTAGAATTGGAAGTTCTTCAATTAGAATGGTCTTATGCCTCTCTAATGTCTCTTTAATCATTCCTAAGAACTAATAGGACCAAAGTGAAGAGAATTGATAGAAAATTAGATGATTGCAAGCTCATGAACTCCCATGATCAAGTAATTAGGCCATATGGTAAGAAACCTTCTTAGAATTGGAAGTTCTTCAATTAGAATGGTCTTATGCCTCTCTAATGTCTCTTTAATCATTCCTAAGAACTAATAGGACCAAAGTGAAGAGAATTGATAGAAAATTAGATGATTGCAAGCTCATGAACTCCCATGATCAAGTAATTAGGCCATATGGTAAGAAACCTTCTTAGAATTGGAAGTTCTTCAATTAGAATGGTCTTATGCCTCTCTAATGTCTCTTTAATCATTCCTAAGAACTAATAGGACCAAAGTGAAGAGAATTGATAGAAAATTAGATGATTGCAAGCTCATGAACTCCCATGATCAAGTAATTAGGCCATATGGTAAGAAACCTTCTTAGAATTGGACGTTCTTCAATTAGAATCGTCTTATGCCACTCTAATGTCTCTTTAATCATTCCAAAGAACTAATAGGACCAAGTGAGAGATAATTGAAAGAAAATTAGATGATTTAAACCTCATGAACTCCCATGATCAAGTAATTAGGCCATATGGTAAGAAACCTTCTTAGAATTGGAAGTTCTTCAATTAGAATGGTCTTATGCCTCTCTAATGTCTCTTTAATCATTCCTAAGAACTAATAGGACCAAAGTGAAGAGAATTGATAGAAAATTAGATGATTGCAAGCTCATGAACTCCCATGATCAAGTAATTAGGCCATATGGTAAGAAACCTTCTTAGAATTGGAAGTTATTCAATTAGAATGGATCTTATGCCTCTCTAATGTCTCTTTAATCATTCCTAAGAACTAATAGGACCAAAGTGAAGAGAATTGATAGAAAATTAGATGATTGCAAGCTCATGAACTCCCATGATCAAGTAATTAGGCCATATGGTAAGAAACCTTCTTAGAATTGGAAGTTCAATTAGAATTCGCCTCTTATGCCTCTCTAATGTCTCTTTAAT
>JABKBT010000022.1:0-36259 GCA_014182845.1 Corymbia calophylla | reverse complement strand
TTGATCATGGGACTTCAAGAGGTTTAAATAATCAAATTTTCTTTCAATGATCCTCACTTTGATCCTAGTAGCCCTTTGGAATGATTAAAGAGACATTAGAGAGGCATGAGATCATTCTAATTGAATAACTTCCAATTCTAAGAAGGTTTCTTAGCATATGGCCTAATTACTTGATCATGGGACTTCAAGAGGTTTAAATCATCAAATTTTCTTTCAATTATCCTCACTTTGATCCTAGTAGCCCTTTGGAATGATTAAAGAGACATTAGAGAGGCATGAGATCATTCTAATTGAATAACTTCCAATTCTAAGAAGGTTTCTTACCATATGGCCTAATTACTTGATCATGGGACTTCAAGAGGTTTAAATCATCAAATTTTCTTTCAATTATCCTCACTTTGATCCTAGTAGCCCTTTGGAATGATTAAAGAGACATTAGAGAGGCATGAGATCATTCTAATTGAATAACTTCCAATTCTAAGAAGGTTTCTTAGCATATGGCCTAATTACTTGATCATGGGACTTCAAGAGGTTTAAATAATCAAATTTTCTTTCAATGATCCTCACTTTGATCCTAGTAGCCCTTTGGAATGATTAAAGAGACATTAGAGAGCATGAGATCATTCTAATTGAATAACTTCCAATTCTAAGAAGGTTTCTTAGCATATGGCCTAATTACTTGATCATGGGACTTCAAAAGGTTTAAATAATCAAATTTTCTTTCAATGATCCTCACTTTGATCCTAGTAGCCCTTTGGAATGATTAAAGAGACATTAGAGAGGCATGAGATCATTCTAATTGAATAACTTCCAATTCTAAGAAGGTTTCTTACCATATGGCCTAATTACTTGATCATGGGACTTCAAGAGGTTTAAATAAATCAAATTTTCTTTCAATTATCCTCACTTTGATCCTAGTAGCCCTTTGGAATGATTAAAGAGACATTAGAGAGGCATGAGATCATTCTAATTGAATAACTTCCAATTCTAAGAAGGTTTCTTAGCATATGGCCTAATTACTTGATCATGGGACTTCAAGAGGTTTAAATAATCAAATTTTCTTTCAATGATCCTCACTTTGATCCTAGTAGCCCTTTGGAATGATTAAAGAGACATTAGAGAGGCATGAGATCATTCTAATTGAATAACTTCCAATTCTAAGAAGGTTTCTTAGCATATGGCCTAATTACTTGATCATGGGACTTCAAGAGGTTTAAATCATCAACTTTTCTTTCAATGATCCTCACTTTGATCCTAGTAGCCCTTTGGAATGATTAAAGAGACATTAGAGAGGCATGAGATCATTCTAATTGAATAACTTCCAATTCTAAGAAGGTTTCTTACCATATGGCCTAATTACTTGATCATGGGACTTCAAGAGGTTTAAATCATCAAATTTTCTTTCAATTATCCTCACTTTGATCCTAGTAGCCCTTTGGAATGATTAAAGAGACATTAGAGAGGCATGAGATCATTCTAATTGAATAACTTCCAATTCTAAGAAGGTTTCTTACCATATGGCCTAATTACTTGATCATGGGAGTTCAAGAGGTTTAAATCATCAAATTTTCTTTCAATTATCCTCACTTTGATCTAGTAGCCCTTTGGAATGATTAAAGAGACATTAGAGAGGCATGAGATCATTCTAATTGAATAACTTCCAATTCTAAGAAGGTTTCTTACCATATGGCCTAATTACTTGATCATGGGACTTCAAGAGGTTTAAATCATCAAATTTTCTTTCAATTATCCTCACTTTGATCCTAGTAGCCCTTTGGAATGATTAAAGAGACATTAGAGAGGCATGAGATCATTCTAATTGAATAACTTCCAATTCTAAGAAGGTTTCTTACCATATGGCCTAATTACTTGATCATGGGACTTCAAGAGGTTTAAATCATCAAATTTTCTTTCAATTATCCTCACTTTGATCCTAGTAGCCCTTTGGAATGATTAAAGAGACATTAGAGAGGCATGAGATCATTCTAATTGAATAACTTCCAATTCTAAGAAGGTTTCTTAGCATATGGCCTAATTACTTGATCATGGGACTTCAAGAGGTTTAAATCATCAACTTTTCTTTCAATGATCCTCACTTTGATCCTAGTAGCCCTTTGGAATGATTAAAGAGACATTAGAGAGGCATGAGATCATTCTAATTGAATAACTTCCAATTCTAAGAAGGTTTCTTACCATATGGCCTAATTACTTGATCATGGGACTTCAAAAGGTTTAAATAATCAAATTTTCTTTCAATGATCCTCACTTTGATCCTAGTAGCCCTTTGGAATGATTAAATAGACATTAGAGAGGCATGAGATCATTCTAATTGAATAACTTCCAATTCTAAGAAGGTTTCTTAGCATATGGCCTAATTACTTGATCATGGGACTTCAAGAGGTTTAAATCATCAACTTTTCTTTCAATGATCCTCTTCACTTTGATCCTAGTAGCCCTTTGGAATGATTAAAGAGACATTAGAGAGGCATGAGATCATTCTAATTGAATAACTTCCAATTCTAAGAAGGTTTCTTAGCATATGGCCTAATTACTTGATCATGGGACTTCAAGAGGTTTAAATCATCAACTTTTCTTTCAATGATCCTCACTTTGATCCTAGTAGCCCTTTGGAATGATTAAAGAGACATTAGAGAGGCATGAGATCATTCTAATTGAATAACTTCCAATTCTAAGAAGGTTTCTTAGCATATGGCCTAATTACTTGATCATGGGACTTCAAGAGGTTTAAATAATCAAATTTTCTTTCAATGATCCTCACTTTGATCCTAGTAGCCCTTTGGAATGATTAAAGAGACATTAGAGAGGCATGAGATCATTCTAATTGAATAACTTCCAATTCTAAGAAGGTTTCTTACCATATGGCCTAATTACTTGATCATGGGACTTCAAGAGGTTTAAATAATCAAATTTTCTTTCAATGATCCTCACTTTGATCCTAGTAGCCCTTTGGAATGATTAAAGAGACATTAGAGAGGCATGAGATCATTCTAATTGAATAACTTCCAATTCTAAGAAGGTTTCTTAGCATATGGCCTAATTACTTGATCATGGGACTTCAAGAGGTTTAAATAATCAAATTTTCTTTCAATGATCCTCACTTTGATCCTAGTAGCCCTTTGGAATGATTAAAGAGACATTAGAGAGGCATGAGATCATTCTAATTGAATAACTTCCAATTCTAAGAAGGTTTCTTAGCATATGGCCTAATTACTTGATCATGGGACTTCAAGAGGTTTAAATCATCAACTTTTCTTTCAATGATCCTCACTTTGATCCTAGTAGCCCTTTGGAATGATTAAAGAGACATTAGAGAGGCATGAGATCATTCTAATTGAATAACTTCCAATTCTAAGAAGGTTTCTTAGCATATGGCCTAATTACTTGATCATGGGACTTCAAGAGGTTTAAATCATCAACTTTTCTTTCAATGATCCTCACTTTGATCCTAGTAGCCCTTTGGAATGATTAAAGAGACATTAGAGAGGCATGAGATCATTCTAATTGAATAACTTCCAATTCTAAGAAGGTTTCTTAGCATATGGCCTAATTACTTGATCATGGGACTTCAAGAGGTTTAAATAATCAAATTTTCTTTCAATGATCCTCACTTTGATCCTAGTAGCCCTTTGGAATGATTAAAGAGACATTAGAGAGGCATGAGATCATTCTAATTGAATAACTTCCAATTCTAAGAAGGTTTCTTAGCATATGGCCTAATTACTTGATCATGGGACTTCAAGAGGTTTAAATAATCAAATTTTCTTTCAATGATCCTCACTTTGATCCTAGTAGCCCTTTGGAATGATTAAAGAGACATTAGAGAGGCATGAGATCATTCTAATTGAATAACTTCCAATTCTAAGAAGGTTTCTTAGCATATGGCCTAATTACTTGATCATGGGACTTCAAGAGGTTTAAATCATCAAATTTTCTTTCAATTATCCTCACTTTGATCCTAGTAGCCCTTTGGAATGATTAAAGAGACATTAGAGAGGCATGAGATCATTCTAATTGAATAACTTCCAATTCTAAGAAGGTTTCTTAGCATATGGCCTAATTACTTGATCATGGGACTTCAAGAGGTTTAAATCATCAACTTTTCTTTCAATGATCCTCACTTTGATCCTAGTAGCCCTTTGGAATGATTAAAGAGACATTAGAGAGGCATGAGATCATTCTAATTGAATAACTTCCAATTCTAAGAAGGTTTCTTAGCATATGGCCTAATTACTTGATCATGGGACTTCAAGAGGTTTAAATCATCAACTTTTCTTTCAATGATCCTCACTTTGATCCTAGTAGCCCTTTGGAATGATTAAAGAGACATTAGAGAGGCATGAGATCATTCTAATTGAATAACTTCCAATTCTAAGAAGGTTTCTTACCATATGGCCTAATTACTTGATCATGGGACTTCAAGAGGTTTAAATAATCAAATTTTCTTTCAATGATCCTCACTTTGATCCTAGTAGCCCTTTGGAATGATTAAAGAGACATTAGAGAGGCATGAGATCATTCTAATTGAATAACTTCCAATTCTAAGAAGGTTTCTTAGCATATGGCCTAATTACTTGATCATGGGACTTCAAGAGGTTTAAATCATCAAATTTTCTTTCAATGATCCTCACTTTGATCCTAGTAGCCCTTTGGAATGATTAAAGAGACATTAGAGAGGCATGAGATCATTCTAATTGAATAACTTCCAATTCTAAGAAGGTTTCTTAGCATATGGCCTAATTACTTGATCATGGGACTTCAAGAGGTTTAAATCATCAACTTTTCTTTCAATGATCCTCACTTTGATCCTAGTAGCCCTTTGGAATGATTAAAGAGACATTAGAGAGGCATGAGATCATTCTAATTGAATAACTTCCAATTCTAAGAAGGTTTCTTACCATATGGCCTAATTACTTGATCATGGGACTTCAAGAGGTTTAAATCATCAACTTTTCTTTCAATGATCCTCACTTTGATCCTAGTAGCCCTTTGGAATGATTAAAGAGACATTAGAGAGGCATGAGATCATTCTAATTGAATAACTTCCAATTCTAAGAAGGTTTCTTAGCATATGGCCTAATTACTTGATCATGGGACTTCAAGAGGTTTAAATCATCAACTTTTCTTTCAATGATCCTCACTTTGATCCTAGTAGCCCTTTGGAATGATTAAAGAGACATTAGAGAGGCATGAGATCATTCTAATTGAATAACTTCCAATTCTAAGAAGGTTTCTTAGCATATGGCCTAATTACTTGATCATGGGACTTCAAGAGGTTTAAATCATCAAATTTTCTTTCAATTATCCTCACTTTGATCCTAGTAGCCCTTTGGAATGATTAAAGAGACATTAGAGAGGCATGAGATCATTCTAATTGAATAACTTCCAATTCTAAGAAGGTTTCTTACCATATGGCCTAATTACTTGATCATGGGACTTCAAAAGGTTTAAATAATCAAATTTTCTTTCAATGATCCTCACTTTGATCCTAGTAGCCCTTTGGAATGATTAAATAGACATTAGAGAGGCATGAGATCATTCTAATTGAATAACTTCCAATTCTAAGAAGGTTTCTTAGCATATGGCCTAATTACTTGATCATGGGACTTCAAGAGGTTTAAATCATCAACTTTTCTTTCAATGATCCTCACTTTGATCCTAGTAGCCCTTTGGAATGATTAAAGAGACATTAGAGAGGCATGAGATCATTCTAATTGAATAACTTCCAATTCTAAGAAGGTTTCTTAGCATATGGCCTAATTACTTGATCATGGGACTTCAAGAGGTTTAAATCATCAACTTTTCTTTCAATGATCCTCACTTTGATCCTAGTAGCCCTTTGGAATGATTAAAGAGACATTAGAGAGGCATGAGATCATTCTAATTGAATAACTTCCAATTCTAAGAAGGTTTCTTAGCATATGGCCTAATTACTTGATCATGGGACTTCAAGAGGTTTAAATCATCAACTTTTCTTTCAATGATCCTCACTTTGATCCTAGTAGCCCTTTGGAATGATTAAAGAGACATTAGAGAGGCATGAGATCATTCTAATTGAATAACTTCCAATTCTAAGAAGGTTTCTTAGCATATGGCCTAATTACTTGATCATGGGACTTCAAAAGGTTTAAATAATCAAATTTTCTTTCAATGATCCTCACTTTGATCCTAGTAGCCCTTTGGAATGATTAAAGAGACATTAGAGAGGCATGAGATCATTCTAATTGAATAACTTCCAATTCTAAGAAGGTTTCTTAGCATATGGCCTAATTACTTGATCATGGGACTTCAAGAGGTTTAAATCATCAACTTTTCTTTCAATGATCCTCACTTTGATCCTAGTAGCCCTTTGGAATGATTAAAGAGACATTAGAGAGGCATGAGATCATTCTAATTGAATAACTTCCAATTCTAAGAAGGTTTCTTACCATATGGCCTAATTACTTGATCATGGGACTTCAAAAGGTTTAAATAATCAAATTTTCTTTCAATGATCCTCACTTTGATCCTAGTAGCCCTTTGGAATGATTAAAGAGACATTAGAGAGGCATGAGATCATTCTAATTGAATAACTTCCAATTCTAAGAAGGTTTCTTAGCATATGGCCTAATTACTTGATCATGGGACTTCAAGAGGTTTAAATCATCAAATTTTCTTTCAATTATCCTCACTTTGATCCTAGTAGCCCTTTGGAATGATTAAAGAGACATTAGAGAGGCATGAGATCATTCTAATTGAATAACTTCCAATTCTAAGAAGGTTTCTTAGCATATGGCCTAATTACTTGATCATGGGACTTCAAGAGGTTTAAATCATCAACTTTTCTTTCAATGATCCTCACTTTGATCCTAGTAGCCCTTTGGAATGATTAAAGAGACATTAGAGAGGCATGAGGTCATTCTAATTGAATAACTTCCAATTCTAAGAAGGTTTCTTAGCATATGGCGTAATTACTTGATCATGGGACTTCAAGAGGTTTAAATCATCAACTTTTCTTTCAATGATCCTCACTTTGATCCTAGTAGCCCTTTGGAATGATTAAAGAGACATTAGAGAGGCATGAGATCATTCTAATTGAATAACTTCCAATTCTAAGAAGGTTTCTTACCATATGGCCTAATTACTTGATCATGGGACTTCAAGAGGTTTAAATCATCAAATTTTCTTTCAATTATCCTCACTTTGATCCTAGTAGCCCTTTGGAATGATTAAAGAGACATTAGAGAGGCATGAGATCATTCTAATTGAATAACTTCCAATTCTAAGAAGGTTTCTTAGCATATGGCCTAATTACTTGATCATGGGACTTCAAGAGGTTTAAATAATCAAATTTTCTTTCAATGATCCTCACTTTGATCCTAGTAGCCCTTTGGAATGATTAAAGAGACATTAGAGAGGCATGAGATCATTCTAATTGAATAACTTCCAATTCTAAGAAGGTTTCTTACCATATGGCCTAATTACTTGATCATGGGACTTCAAGAGGTTTAAATCATCAAATTTTCTTTCAATTATCCTCACTTTGATCCTAGTAGCCCTTTGGAATGATTAAAGAGACATTAGAGAGGCATGAGATCATTCTAATTGAATAACTTCCAATTCTAAGAAGGTTTCTTACCATATGGCCTAATTACTTGATCATGGGACTTCAAGAGGTTTAAATCATCAACTTTTTCTTTCAATGATCCTCACTTTGATCCTAGTAGCCCTTTGGAATGATTAAAGAGACATTAGAGAGGCATGAGATCATTCTAATTGAATAACTTCCAATTCTAAGAAGGTTTCTTAGCATATGGCCTAATTACTTGATCATGGGACTTCAAGAGGTTTAAATCATCAACTTTTCTTTCAATGATCCTCACTTTGATCCTAGTAGCCCTTTGGAATGATTAAAGAGACATTAGAGAGGCATGAGGTCATTCTAATTGAATAACTTCCAATTCTAAGAAGGTTTCTTAGCATATGGCGTAATTACTTGATCATGGGACTTCAAGAGGTTTAAATCATCAACTTTTCTTTCAATGATCCTCACTTTGATCCTAGTAGCCCTTTGGAATGATTAAAGAGACATTAGAGAGGCATGAGATCATTCTAATTGAATAACTTCCAATTCTAAGAAGGTTTCTTAGCATATGGCGTAATTACTTGATCATGGGACTTCAAGAGGTTTAAATCATCAACTTTTCCTTCAATGATCCTCACTTTGATCCTAGTAGCCCTTTGGAAAGATTAAAGAGACATGAGAGAGGCATGAGATCATTCTGATTGAATATCTTCCAATTCTAAGAAGGTTTCCTTGCATATGGCCTAATTAGTTGATCATGGGACTTCAAGAGGTTTAAATAATCAAATTTTTTTTCAATTATCGTCACTTTGATCCTAGTAGCCCTTTGGAATGATTAAAGAGACATTAGAGAGGCATGAGATCATTCTAATTGAATAACTTCCAATTCTAAGAAGGTTTCTTACCATATGGCCTAATTACTTGATCATGGGACTTCAAGAGGTTTAAATCATCAACTTTTCTTTCAATGATCCTCACTTTGATCCTAGTAGCCCTTTGGAATGATTAAAGAGACATTAGAGAGGCATGAGATCATTCTAATTGAATAACTTCCAATTCTAAGAAGGTTTCTTAGCATATGGCCTAATTACTTGATCATGGGACTTCAAGAGGTTTAAATCATCAAATTTTCTTTCAATGATCCTCACTTTGATCCTAGTAGCCCTTTGGAATGATTAAAGAGACATTAGAGAGGCATGAGATCATTCTAATTGAATAACTTCCAATTCTAAGAAGGTTTCTTACCATATGGCCTAATTACTTGATCATGGGACTTCAAGAGGTTTAAATCATCAAATTTTCTTTCAATTATCCTCACTTTGATCCTAGTAGCCCTTTGGAATGATTAAAGAGACATTAGAGAGGCATGAGATCATTCTAATTGAATAACTTCCAATTCTAAGAAGGTTTCTTACCATATGGCCTAATTACTTGATCATGGGACTTCAAGAGGTTTAAATCATCAACTTTTCTTTCAATGATCCTCACTTTGATCCTAGTAGCCCTTTGGAATGATTAAAGAGACATTAGAGAGGCATGAGATCATTCTAATTGAATAACTTCCAATTCTAAGAAGGTTTCTTAGCATATGGCCTAATTACTTGATCATGGGACTTCAAGAGGTTTAAATCATCAACTTTTCTTTCAATGATCCTCACTTTGATCCTAGTAGCCCTTTGGAATGATTAAAGAGACATTAGAGAGGCATGAGGTCATTCTAATTGAATAACTTCCAATTCTAAGAAGGTTTCTTAGCATATGGCGTAATTACTTGATCATGGGACTTCAAGAGGTTTAAATCATCAACTTTTCTTTCAATGATCCTCACTTTGATCCTAGTAGCCCTTTGGAATGATTAAAGAGACATTAGAGAGGCATGAGATCATTCTAATTGAATAACTTCCAATTCTAAGAAGGTTTCTTAGCATATGGCCTAATTACTTGATCATGGGACTTCAAGAGGTTTAAATCATCAAATTTTCTTTCAATTATCCTCACTTTGATCCTAGTAGCCCTTTGGAATGATTAAAGAGACATTAGAGAGGCATGAGATCATTCTAATTGAATAACTTCCAATTCTAAGAAGGTTTCTTAGCATATGGCCTAATTACTTGATCATGGGACTTCAAGAGGTTTAAATCATCAAATTTTCTTTCAATTATCCTCACTTTGATCCTAGTAGCCCTTTGGAATGATTAAAGAGACATTAGAGAGGCATGAGATCATTCTAATTGAATAACTTCCAATTCTAAGAAGGTTTCTTACCATATGGCCTAATTACTTGATCATGGGACTTCAAAAGGTTTAAATAATCAAATTTTCTTTCAATGATCCTCACTTTGATCCTAGTAGCCCTTTGGAATGATTAAAGAGACATTAGAGAGGCATGAGATCATTCTAATTGAATAACTTCCAATTCTAAGAAGGTTTCTTACCATATGGCCTAATTACTTGATCATGGGACTTCAAGAGGTTTAAATCATCAACTTTTCTTTCAATGATCCTCACTTTGATCCTAGTAGCCCTTTGGAATGATTAAAGAGACATTAGAGAGGCATGAGGTCATTCTAATTGAATAACTTCCAATTCTAAGAAGGTTTCTTAGCATATGGCGTAATTACTTGATCATGGGACTTCAAGAGGTTTAAATCATCAACTTTTCTTTCAATGATCCTCACTTTGATCCTAGTAGCCCTTTGGAATGATTAAAGAGACATTAGAGAGGCATGAGATCATTCTAATTGAATAACTTCCAATTCTAAGAAGGTTTCTTAGCATATGGCCTAATTACTTGATCATGGGACTTCAAGAGGTTTAAATAATCAAATTTTCTTTCAATGATCCTCACTTTGATCCTAGTAGCCCTTTGGAATGATTAAAGAGACATTAGAGAGGCATGAGATCATTCTAATTGAATAACTTCCAATTCTAAGAAGGTTTCTTAGCATATGGCCTAATTACTTGATCATGGGACTTCAAGAGGTTTAAATCATCAACTTTTCTTTCAATGATCCTCACTTTGATCCTAGTAGCCCTTTGGAATGATTAAAGAGACATTAGAGAGGCATGAGATCATTCTAATTGAATAACTTCCAATTCTAAGAAGGTTTCTTAGCATATGGCCTAATTACTTGATCATGGGACTTCAAGAGGTTTAAATCATCAAATTTTCTTTCAATGATCCTCACTTTGATCTAGTAGCCCTTTGGAATGATTAAAGAGACATTAGAGAGGCATGAGATCATTCTAATTGAATAACTTCCAATTCTAAGAAGGTTTCTTAGCATATGGCCTAATTACTTGATCATGGGACTTCAAGAGGTTTAAATCATCAACTTTTCTTTCAATGATCCTCACTTTGATCCTAGTAGCCCTTTGGAATGATTAAAGAGACATTAGAGAGGCATGAGATCATTCTAATTGAATAACTTCCAATTCTAAGAAGGTTTCTTAGCATATGGCCTAATTACTTGATCATGGGACTTCAAGAGGTTTAAATCATCAACTTTTCTTTCAATGATCCTCACTTTGATCCTAGTAGCCCTTTGGAATGATTAAAGAGACATTAGAGAGGCATGAGATCATTCTAATTGAATAACTTCCAATTCTAAGAAGGTTTCTTACCATATGGCCTAATTACTTGATCATGGGACTTCAAAAGGTTTAAATAATCAAATTTTCTTTCAATGATCCTCACTTTGATCCTAGTAGCCCTTTGGAATGATTAAAGAGACATTAGAGAGGCATGAGATCATTCTAATTGAATAACTTCCAATTCTAAGAAGGTTTCTTAGCATATGGCGTAATTACTTGATCATGGGACTTCAAGAGGTTTAAATCATCAAATTTTCTTTCAATTATCCTCACTTTGATCCTAGTAGCCCTTTGGAATGATTAAAGAGACATTAGAGAGGCATGAGATCATTCTAATTGAATAACTTCCAATTCTAAGAAGGTTTCTTAGCATATGGCCTAATTACTTGATCATGGGACTTCAAGAGGTTTAAATCATCAAATTTTCTTTCAATGATCCTCACTTTGATCCTAGTAGCCCTTTGGAATGATTAAAGAGACATTAGAGAGGCATGAGATCATTCTAATTGAATAACTTCCAATTCTAAGAAGGTTTCTTACCATATGGCCTAATTACTTGATCATGGGACTTCAAGAGGTTTAAATCATCAACTTTTCTTTCAATGATCCTCACTTTGATCCTAGTAGCCCTTTGGAATGATTAAAGAGACATTAGAGAGGCATGAGGTCATTCTAATTGAATAACTTCCAATTCTAAGAAGGTTTCTTAGCATATGGCGTAATTACTTGATCATGGGACTTCAAGAGGTTTAAATCATCAACTTTTCTTTCAATGATCCTCACTTTGATCCTAGTAGCCCTTTGGAATGATTAAAGAGACATTAGAGAGGCATGAGATCATTCTAATTGAATAACTTCCAATTCTAAGAAGGTTTCTTAGCATATGGCCTAATTACTTGATCATGGGACTTCAAGAGGTTTAAATCATCAAATTTTCTTTCAATTATCCTCACTTTGATCCTAGTAGCCCTTTGGAATGATTAAAGAGACATTAGAGAGGCATGAGATCATTCTAATTGAATAACTTCCAATTCTAAGAAGGTTTCTTACCATATGGCCTAATTACTTGATCATGGGACTTCAAAAGGTTTAAATAATCAAATTTTCTTTCAATGATCCTCACTTTGATCCTAGTAGCCCTTTGGAATGATTAAATAGACATTAGAGAGGCATGAGATCATTCTAATTGAATAACTTCCAATTCTAAGAAGGTTTCTTAGCATATGGCCTAATTACTTGATCATGGGACTTCAAGAGGTTTAAATCATCAACTTTTCTTTCAATGATCCTCACTTTGATCCTAGTAGCCCTTTGGAATGATTAAAGAGACATTAGAGAGGCATGAGGTCATTCTAATTGAATAACTTCCAATTCTAAGAAGGTTTCTTAGCATATGGCGTAATTACTTGATCATGGGACTTCAAGAGGTTTAAATCATCAAATTTTCTTTCAATTATCCTCACTTTGATCCTAGTAGCCCCTTGGAATGATGAAAGAGACATTAAAGAGGCATGAGATCCTTCTAATTGAATAACTTCCAATTCTAAGAAGGTTTCTTAGCATATGGCCTAATTACTTGATCATGGGAGTTCAAGAGTTTTAATCATCAAATTTTCTTTCAATTATCCACACTTTGATCCTAGTAGCCCTTTGGAATGATTAAAGAGACATTAGAGAGGCATGAGATCATTCTAATTGAATAACATCCAATTCTAAGAAGGTTTCTTAGCATATGGCCTAATTACTTGATCATGGGACTTCAAGAGGTTTAAATCATCAACTTTTCTTTCAATGATCCTCACTTTGATCCTAGTAGCCCTTTGGAATGATTAAAGAGACATTAGAGAGGCATGAGGTCATTCTAATTGAATAACTTCCAATTCTAAGAAGGTTTCTTAGCATATGGCGTAATTACTTGATCATGGGACTTCAAGAGGTTTAAATCATCAAATTTTCTTTCAATGATCCTCACTTTGATCCTAGTAGCCCTTTGGAATGATTAAAGAGACATTAGAGAGGCATGAGATCATTCTAATTGAATAACTTCCAATTCTAAGAAGGTTTCTTAGCATATGGCCTAATTACTTGATCATGGGACTTCAAGAGGTTTAAATAATCAAATTTTTTTTCAATTATCGTCACTTTGATCCTAGTAGCCCTTTGGAATGATTAAAGAGACATTAGAGAGGCATGAGATCATTCTAATTGAATAACTTCCAATTCTAAGAAGGTTTCTTAGCATATGGCCTAATTACTTGATCATGGGACTTCAAGAGGTTTAAATCATCAACTTTTCTTTCAATGATCCTCACTTTGATCCTAGTAGCCCTTTGGAATGATTAAAGAGACATTAGAGAGGCATGAGGTCATTCTAATTGAATAACTTCCAATTCTAAGAAGGTTTCTTAGCATATGGCGTAATTACTTGATCATGGGACTTCAAGAGGTTTAAATCATCAACTTTTCTTTCAATGATCCTCACTTTGATCCTAGTAGCCCTTTGGAATGATTAAAGAGACATTAGAGAGGCATGAGGTCATTCTAATTGAATAACTTCCAATTCTAAGAAGGTTTCTTAGCATATGGCGTAATTACTTGATCATGGGACTTCAAGAGGTTTAAATCATCAACTTTTCTTTCAATGATCCTCACTTTGATCCTAGTAGCCCTTTGGAATGATTAAAGAGACATTAGAGAGGCATGAGATCATTCTAATTGAATAACTTCCAATTCTAAGAAGGTTTCTTAGCATATGGCCTAATTACTTGATCATGGGACTTCAAGAGGTTTAAATCATCAACTTTTCTTTCAATGATCCTCACTTTGATCCTAGTAGCCCTTTGGAATGATTAAAGAGACATTAGAGAGGCATGAGATCATTCTAATTGAATAACTTCCAATTCTAAGAAGGTTTCTTAGCATATGGCCTAATTACTTGATCATGGGACTTCAAGAGGTTTAAATCATCAACTTTTCTTTCAATGATCCTCACTTTGATCCTAGTAGCCCTTTGGAATGATTAAAGAGACATTAGAGAGGCATGAGATCATTCTAATTGAATAACTTCCAATTCTAAGAAGGTTTCTTAGCATATGGCCTAATTACTTGATCATGGGACTTCAAAAGGTTTAAATAATCAAATTTTCTTTCAATGATCCTCACTTTGATCCTAGTAGCCCTTTGGAATGATTAAAGAGACATTAGAGAGGCATGAGATCATTCTAATTGAATAACTTCCAATTCTAAGAAGGTTTCTTAGCATATGGCCTAATTACTTGATCATGGGACTTCAAGAGGTTTAAATCATCAAATTTTCTTTCAATTATCCTCACTTTGATCCTAGTAGCCCTTTGGAATGATTAAAGAGACATTAGAGAGGCATGAGATCATTCTAATTGAATAACTTCCAATTCTAAGAAGGTTTCTTACCATATGGCCTAATTACTTGATCATGGGACTTCAAGAGGTTTAAATCATCAACTTTTCTTTCAATGATCCTCACTTTGATCCTAGTAGCCCTTTGGAATGATTAAAGAGACATTAGAGAGGCATGAGGTCATTCTAATTGAATAACTTCCAATTCTAAGAAGGTTTCTTAGCATATGGCGTAATTACTTGATCATGGGACTTCAAGAGGTTTAAATCATCAACTTTTCTTTCAATGATCCTCACTTTGATCCTAGTAGCCCTTTGGAATGATTAAAGAGACATTAGAGAGGCATGAGGTCATTCTAATTGAATAACTTCCAATTCTAAGAAGGTTTCTTAGCATATGGCGTAATTACTTGATCATGGGACTTCAAGAGGTTTAAATCATCAAATTTTTCTTTCAATGATCCTCACTTTGATCCTAGTAGCCCTTTGGAATGATTAAAGAGACATTAGAGAGGCATGAGATCATTCTAATTGAATAACTTCCAATTCTAAGAAGGTTTCTTAGCATATGGCCTAATTACTTGATCATGGGACTTCAAGAGGTTTAAATCATCAAATTTTCTTTCAATTATCCTCACTTTGATCCTAGTAGCCCTTTGGAATGATTAAAGAGACATTAGAGAGGCATGAGATCATTCTAATTGAATAACTTCCAATTCTAAGAAGGTTTCTTAGCATATGGCCTAATTACTTGATCATGGGACTTCAAGAGGTTTAAATCATCAACTTTTCTTTCAATGATCCTCACTTTGATCCTAGTAGCCCTTTGGAATGATTAAAGAGACATTAGAGAGGCATGAGATCATTCTAATTGAATAACTTCCAATTCTAAGAAGGTTTCTTAGCATATGGCCTAATTACTTGATCATGGGACTTCAAGAGGTTTAAATAATCAAATTTTCTTTCAATGATCCTCACTTTGATCCTAGTAGCCCTTTGGAATGATTAAAGAGACATTAGAGAGGCATGAGATCATTCTAATTGAATAACTTCCAATTCTAAGAAGGTTTCTTAGCATATGGCCTAATTACTTGATCATGGGACTTCAAGAGGTTTAAATCATCAACTTTTCTTTCAATGATCCTCACTTTGATCCTAGTAGCCCTTTGGAATGATTAAAGAGACATTAGAGAGGCATGAGATCATTCTAATTGAATAACTTCCAATTCTAAGAAGGTTTCTTAGCATATGGCCTAATTACTTGATCATGGGACTTCAAGAGGTTTAAATCATCAACTTTTCTTTCAATGATCCTCACTTTGATCCTAGTAGCCCTTTGGAATGATTAAAGAGACATTAGAGAGGCATGAGGTCATTCTAATTGAATAACTTCCAATTCTAAGAAGGTTTCTTAGCATATGGCGTAATTACTTGATCATGGGACTTCAAGAGGTTTAAATCATCAACTTTTCTTTCAATGATCCTCACTTTGATCCTAGTAGCCCTTTGGAATGATTAAAGAGACATTAGAGAGGCATGAGATCATTCTAATTGAATAACTTCCAATTCTAAGAAGGTTTCTTAGCATATGGCCTAATTACTTGATCATGGGACTTCAAGAGGTTTAAATCATCAAATTTTCTTTCAATTATCCTCACTTTGATCCTAGTAGCCCTTTGGAATGATTAAAGAGACATTAGAGAGGCATGAGATCATTTAATTGAATAACTTCCAATTCTAAGAAGGTTTCTTAGCATATGGCCTAATTACTTGATCATGGGACTTCAAGAGGTTTAAATCATCAAATTTTCTTTCAATGATCCTCACTTTGATCCTAGTAGCCCTTTGGAATGATTAAAGAGACATTAGAGAGGCATGAGATCATTCTAATTGAATAACTTCCAATTCTAAGAAGGTTTCTTAGCATATGGCCTAATTACTTGATCATGGGACTTCAAGAGGTTTAAATCATCAACTTTTCTTTCAATGATCCTCACTTTGATCCTAGTAGCCCTTTGGAATGATTAAAGAGACATTAGAGAGGCATGAGGTCATTCTAATTGAATAACTTCCAATTCTAAGAAGGTTTCTTAGCATATGGCGTAATTACTTGATCATGGGACTTCAAGAGGTTTAAATCATCAACTTTTCTTTCAATGATCCTCACTTTGATCCTAGTAGCCCTTTGGAATGATTAAAGAGACATTAGAGAGGCATGAGGTCATTCTAATTGAATAACTTCCAATTCTAAGAAGGTTTCTTAGCATATGGCGTAATTACTTGATCATGGGACTTCAAGAGGTTTAAATCATCAAATTTTCTTTCAATGATCCTCACTTTGATCCTAGTAGCCCTTTGGAATGATTAAAGAGACATTAGAGAGGCATGAGATCATTCTAATTGAATAACTTCCAATTCTAAGAAGGTTTCTTAGCATATGGCCTAATTACTTGATCATGGGACTTCAAGAGGTTTAAATCATCAACTTTTCTTTCAATGATCCTCACTTTGATCCTAGTAGCCCTTTGGAATGATTAAAGAGACATTAGAGAGGCATGAGATCATTCTAATTGAATAACTTCCAATTCTAAGAAGGTTTCTTAGCATATGGCCTAATTACTTGATCATGGGACTTCAAGAGGTTTAAATAATCAAATTTTCTTTCAATGATCCTCACTTTGATCCTAGTAGCCCTTTGGAATGATTAAAGAGACATAGAGAGGCATGAGATCATTCTAATTGAATAACTTCCAATTCTAAGAAGGTTTCTTAGCATATGGCCTAATTACTTGATCATGGGACTTCAAGAGGTTTAAATCATCAACTTTTCTTTCAATGATCCTCACTTTGATCCTAGTAGCCCTTTGGAATGATTAAAGAGACATTAGAGAGGCATGAGATCATTCTAATTGAATAACTTCCAATTCTAAGAAGGTTTCTTAGCATATGGCCTAATTACTTGATCATGGGACTTCAAGAGGTTTAAATCATCAACTTTTCTTTCAATGATCCTCACTTTGATCCTAGTAGCCCTTTGGAATGATTAAAGAGACATTAGAGAGGCATGAGATCATTCTAATTGAATAACTTCCAATTCTAAGAAGGTTTCTTAGCATATGGCCTAATTACTTGATCATGGGACTTCAAGAGGTTTAAATAATCAAATTTTCTTTCAATGATCCTCACTTTGATCCTAGTAGCCCTTTGGAATGATTAAAGAGACATTAGAGAGGCATGAGATCATTCTAATTGAATAACTTCCAATTCTAAGAAGGTTTCTTAGCATATGGCCTAATTACTTGATCATGGGACTTCAAGAGGTTTAAATCATCAAATTTTCTTTCAATTATCCTCACTTTGATCCTAGTAGCCCTTTGGAATGATTAAAGAGACATTAGAGAGGCATGAGATCATTCTAATTGAATAACTTCCAATTCTAAGAAGGTTTCTTAGCATATGGCCTAATTACTTGATCATGGGACTTCAAGAGGTTTAAATCATCAACTTTTCTTTCAATGATCCTCACTTTGATCCTAGTAGCCCTTTGGAATGATTAAAGAGACATTAGAGAGGCATGAGGTCATTCTAATTGAATAACTTCCAATTCTAAGAAGGTTTCTTAGCATATGGCGTAATTACTTGATCATGGGACTTCAAGAGGTTTAAATCATCAACTTTTCTTTCAATGATCCTCACTTTGATCCTAGTAGCCCTTGGAATGATTAAAGAGACATTAGAGAGGCATGAGGTCATTCTAATTGAATAACTTCCAATTCTAAGAAGGTTTCTTAGCATATGGCGTAATTACTTGATCATGGGACTTCAAGAGGTTTAAATCATCAACTTTTCTTTCAATGATCCTCACTTTGATCCTAGTAGCCCTTTGGAATGATTAAAGAGACATTAGAGAGGCATGAGATCATTCTAATTGAATAACTTCCAATTCTAAGAAGGTTTCTTAGCATATGGCCTAATTACTTGATCATGGGACTTCAAGAGGTTTAAATCATCAAATTTTCTTTCAATTATCCTCACTTTGATCCTAGTAGCCCTTTGGAATGATTAAAGAGACATTAGAGAGGCATGAGATCATTCTAATTGAATAACTTCCAATTCTAAGAAGGTTTCTTAGCATATGGCCTAATTACTTGATCATGGGACTTCAAGAGGTTTAAATCATCAAATTTTCTTTCAATTATCCTCACTTTGATCCTAGTAGCCCTTTGGAATGATTAAAGAGACATTAGAGAGGCATGAGATCATTCTAATTGAATAACTTCCAATTCTAAGAAGGTTTCTTAGCATATGGCCTAATTACTTGATCATGGGACTTCAAGAGGTTTAAATCATCAACTTTTCTTTCAATGATCCTCACTTTGATCCTAGTAGCCCTTTGGAATGATTAAAGAGACATTAGAGAGGCATGAGGTCATTCTAATTGAATAACTTCCAATTCTAAGAAGGTTTCTTAGCATATGGCGTAATTACTTGATCATGGGACTTCAAGAGGTTTAAATCATCAACTTTTCTTTCAATGATCCTCACTTTGATCCTAGTAGCCCTTTGGAATGATTAAAGAGACATTAGAGAGGCATGAGGTCATTCTAATTGAATAACTTCCAATTCTAAGAAGGTTTCTTAGCATATGGCGTAATTACTTGATCATGGGACTTCAAGAGGTTTAAATCATCAAATTTTCTTTCAATTATCCTCACTTTGATCCTAGTAGCCCTTTGGAATGATTAAAGAGACATTAGAGAGGCATGAGATCATTCTAATTGAATAACTTCCAATTCTAAGAAGGTTTCTTAGCATATGGCCTAATTACTTGATCATGGGACTTCAAGAGGTTTAAATCCTCAAGTTTTGTTTCAATTATCCTCACTTTGATCCTAGTAGCCCTTTGGAATGATTAAAGAGACATTAGAGAGGCATGAGATCATTCTAATTGAATAACTTCCAATTCTAAGAAGGTTTCTTAGCATATGGCCTAATTACTTGATCATGGGACTTCAAGAGGTTTAAATCATCAACTTTTCTTTCAATGATCCTCACTTTGATCCTAGTAGCCCTTTGGAATGATTAAAGAGACATTAGAGAGGCATGAGGTCATTCTAATTGAATAACTTCCAATTCTAAGAAGGTTTCTTAGCATATGGCGTAATTACTTGATCATGGGACTTCAAGAGGTTTAAATCATCAACTTTTCTTTCAATGATCCTCACTTTGATCCTAGTAGCCCTTTGGAATGATTAAAGAGACATTAGAGAGGCATGAGATCATTCTAATTGAATAACTTCCAATTCTAAGAAGGTTTCTTAGCATATGGCCTAATTACTTGATCATGGGACTTCAAGAGGTTTAAATCATCAAATTTTCTTTCAATTATCCTCACTTTGATCCTAGTAGCCCTTTGGAATGATTAAAGAGACATTAGAGAGGCATGAGATCATTCTAATTGAATAACTTCCAATTCTAAGAAGGTTTCTTAGCATATGGCCTAATTACTTGATCATGGGACTTCAAGAGGTTTAAATCATCAACTTTTCTTTCAATGATCCTCACTTTGATCCTAGTAGCCCTTTGGAATGATTAAAGAGACATTAGAGAGGCATGAGGTCATTCTAATTGAATAACTTCCAATTCTAAGAAGGTTTCTTAGCATATGGCGTAATTACTTGATCATGGGACTTCAAGAGGTTTAAATCATCAACTTTTCTTTCAATGATCCTCACTTTGATCCTAGTAGCCCTTTGGAATGATTAAAGAGACATTAGAGAGGCATGAGGTCATTCTAATTGAATAACTTCCAATTCTAAGAAGGTTTCTTAGCATATGGCGTAATTACTTGATCATGGGACTTCAAGAGGTTTAAATCATCAACTTTTCTTTCAATTATCCTCACTTTGATCCTAGTAGCCCTTTGGAATGATTAAAGAGACATTAGAGAGGCATGAGATCATTCTAATTGAATAACTTCCAATTCTAAGAAGGTTTCTTAGCATATGGCCTAATTACTTGATCATGGGACTTCAAGAGGTTTAAATCATCAAATTTTCTTTCAATTATCCTCACTTTGATCCTAGTAGCCCTTTGGAATGATTAAAGAGACATTAGAGAGGCATGAGATCATTCTAATTGAATAACTTCCAATTCTAAGAAGGTTTCTTAGCATATGGCCTAATTACTTGATCATGGGACTTCAAGAGGTTTAAATAATCAAATTTTCTTTCAATGATCCTCACTTTGATCCTAGTAGCCCTTTGGAATGATTAAAGAGACATTAGAGAGGCATGAGATCATTCTAATTGAATAACTTCCAATTCTAAGAAGGTTTCTTAGCATATGGCCTAATTACTTGATCATGGGACTTCAAGAGGTTTAAATAATCAAATTTTCTTTCAATGATCCTCACTTTGATCCTAGTAGCCCTTTGGAATGATTAAAGAGACATTAGAGAGGCATGAGATCATTCTAATTGAATAACTTCCAATTCTAAGAAGGTTTCTTAGCATATGGCCTAATTACTTGATCATGGGACTTCAAGAGGTTTAAATCATCAACTTTTCTTTCAATGATCCTCACTTTGATCCTAGTAGCCCTTTGGAATGATTAAAGAGACATTAGAGAGGCATGAGGTCATTCTAATTGAATAACTTCCAATTCTAAGAAGGTTTCTTAGCATATGGCGTAATTACTTGATCATGGGACTTCAAGAGGTTTAAATCATCAACTTTTCTTTCAATGATCCTCACTTTGATCCTAGTAGCCCTTTGGAATGATTAAAGAGACATTAGAGAGGCATGAGGTCATTCTAATTGAATAACTTCCAATTCTAAGAAGGTTTCTTAGCATATGGCGTAATTACTTGATCATGGGACTTCAAGAGGTTTAAATCATCAAATTTTCTTTCAATTATCCTCACTTTGATCCTAGTAGCCCTTTGGAATGATTAAAGAGACATTAGAGAGGCATGAGATCATTCTAATTGAATAACTTCCAATTCTAAGAAGGTTTCTTAGCATATGGCCAAATTAGTTGATCATGGGACTTCAAGAGGTTTAAATCCTCAAGTTTTCTATCAATTATCCTCACTTTGATCCTAGTAGCCCTTTGGAATGATTAAAGAGACATTAGAGAGGCATGAGATCATTCTAATTGAATAACTTCCAATTCTAAGAAGGTTTCTTAGCATATGGCCTAATTACTTGATCATGGGACTTCAAGAGGTTTAAATCATCAACTTTTCTTTCAATGATCCTCACTTTGATCCTAGTAGCCCTTTGGAATGATTAAAGAGACATTAGAGAGGCATGAGGTCATTCTAATTGAATAACTTCCAATTCTAAGAAGGTTTCTTAGCATATGGCGTAATTACTTGATCATGGGACTTCAAGAGGTTTAAATCATCAACTTTTCTTTCAATGATCCTCACTTTGATCCTAGTAGCCCTTTGGAATGATTAAAGAGACATTAGAGAGGCATGAGATCATTCTAATTGAATAACTTCCAATTCTAAGAAGGTTTCTTAGCATATGGCGTAATTACTTGATCATGGGACTTCAAGAGGTTTAAATCATCAAATTTTCTTTCAATTATCCTCACTTTGATCCTAGTAGCCCTTTGGAATGATTAAAGAGACATTAGAGAGGCATGAGATCATTCTAATTGAATAACTTCCAATTCTAAGAAGGTTTCTTAGCATATGGCCTAATTACTTGATCATGGGAGTTCAAGAGGTTTAAATCATCAAGTTTTCTTTCAATTATCCTCACTTTGATCCTAGTAGCCCTTTGGAATGATTAAAGAGACATTAGAGAGGCATGAGATCATTCTAATTGAATAACTTCCAATTCTAAGACGGTTTCTTAGCATATGGCCTAATTACTTGATCATGGGACTTCAAGAGGTTTAAATCATCAACTTTTCTTTCAATGATCCTCACTTTGATCCTAGTAGCCCTTTGGAATGATTAAAGAGACATTAGAGAGGCATGAGGTCATTCTAATTGAATAACTTCCAATTCTAAGAAGGTTTCTTAGCATATGGCGTAATTACTTGATCATGGGACTTCAAGAGGTTTAAATCATCAACTTTTCTTTCAATGATCCTCACTTTGATCCTAGTAGCCCTTTGGAATGATTAAAGAGACATTAGAGAGGCATGAGATCATTCTAATTGAATAACTTCCAATTCTAAGAAGGTTTCTTAGCATATGGCCTAATTACTTGATCATGGGACTTCAAGAGGTTTAAATCATCAACTTTTCTTTCAATGATCCTCACTTTGATCCTAGTAGCCCTTTGGAATGATTAAAGAGACATTAGAGAGGCATGAGATCATTCTAATTGAATAACTTCCAATTCTAAGAAGGTTTCTTAGCATATGGCCTAATTACTTGATCATGGGACTTCAAGAGGTTTAAATCATCAACTTTTCTTTCAATGATCCTCACTTTGATCCTAGTAGCCCTTTGGAATGATTAAAGAGACATTAGAGAGGCATGAGATCATTCTAATTGAATAACTTCCAATTCTAAGAAGGTTTCTTAGCATATGGCCTAATTACTTGATCATGGGACTTCAAGAGGTTTAAATAATCAAATTTTCTTTCAATGATCCTCACTTTGATCCTAGTAGCCCTTTGGAATGATTAAAGAGACATTAGAGAGGCATGAGATCATTCTAATTGAATAACTTCCAATTCTAAGAAGGTTTCTTACCATATGGCCTAATTACTTGATCATGGGACTTCAAGAGGTTTAAATCATCAAATTTTCTTTCAATTATCCTCACTTTGATCCTAGTAGCCCTTTGGAATGATTAAAGAGACATTAGAGAGGCATGAGATCATTCTAATTGAATAACTTCCAATTCTAAGAAGGTTTCTTAGCATATGGCCTAATTACTTGATCATGGGACTTCAAGAGGTTTAAATCATCAACTTTTCTTTCAATGATCCTCACTTTGATCCTAGTAGCCCTTTGGAATGATTAAAGAGACATTAGAGAGGCATGAGGTCATTCTAATTGAATAACTTCCAATTCTAAGAAGGTTTCTTAGCATATGGCGTAATTACTTGATCATGGGACTTCAAGAGGTTTAAATCATCAACTTTTCTTTCAATGATCCTCACTTTGATCCTAGTAGCCCTTTGGAATGATTAAAGAGACATTAGAGAGGCATGAGGTCATTCTAATTGAATAACTTCCAATTCTAAGAAGGTTTCTTAGCATATGGCGTAATTACTTGATCATGGGACTTCAAGAGGTTTAAATCATCAAATTTTCTTTCAATTATCCTCACTTTGATCCTAGTAGCCCTTTGGAATGATTAAAGAGACATTAGAGAGGCATGAGATCATTCTAATTGAATAACTTCCAATTCTAAGAAGGTTTCTTAGCATATGGCCTAATTACTTGATCATGGGACTTCAAGAGGTTTAAATCATCAAATTTTCTTTCAATTATCCTCACTTTGATCCTAGTAGCCCTTTGGAATGATTAAAGAGACATTAGAGAGGCATGAGATCATTCTAATTGAATAACTTCCAATTCTAAGAAGGTTTCTTAGCATATGGCCTAATTACTTGATCATGGGACTTCAAGAGGTTTAAATCATCAACTTTTCTTTCAATGATCCTCACTTTGATCCTAGTAGCCCTTTGGAATGATTAAAGAGACATTAGAGAGGCATGAGATCATTCTAATTGAATAACTTCCAATTCTAAGAAGGTTTCTTAGCATATGGCCTAATTACTTGATCATGGGACTTCAAGAGGTTTAAATCATCAACTTTTCTTTCAATGATCCTCACTTTGATCCTAGTAGCCCTTTGGAATGATTAAAGAGACATTAGAGAGGCATGAGATCATTCTAATTGAATAACTTCCAATTCTAAGAAGGTTTCTTAGCATATGGCGTAATTACTTGATCATGGGACTTCAAGAGGTTTAAATCATCAAATTTTCTTTCAATTATCCTCACTTTGATCCTAGTAGCCCTTTGGAATGATTAAAGAGACATTAGAGAGGCATGAGATCATTCTAATTGAATAACTTCCAATTCTAAGAAGGTTTCTTACCATATGGCCTAATTACTTGATCATGGGACTTCAAAAGGTTTAAATAATCAAATTTTCTTTCAATGATCCTCACTTTGATCCTAGTAGCCCTTTGGAATGATTAAAGAGACATTAGAGAGGCATGAGATCATTCTAATTGAATAACTTCCAATTCTAAGAAGGTTTCTTAGCATATGGCCTAATTACTTGATCATGGGACTTCAAGAGGTTTAAATCATCAACTTTTCTTTCAATGATCCTCACTTTGATCCTAGTAGCCCTTTGGAATGATTAAAGAGACATTAGAGAGGCATGAGATCATTCTAATTGAATAACTTCCAATTCTAAGAAGGTTTCTTAGCATATGGCCTAATTACTTGATCATGGGACTTCAAGAGGTTTAAATCATCAAATTTTCTTTCAATTATCCTCACTTTGATCCTAGTAGCCCTTTGGAATGATTAAAGAGACATTAGAGAGGCATGAGATCATTCTAATTGAATAACTTCCAATTCTAAGAAGGTTTCTTAGCATATGGCCTAATTACTTGATCATGGGACTTCAAAAGGTTTAAATAATCAAATTTTCTTTCAATGATCCTCACTTTGATCCTAGTAGCCCTTTGGAATGATTAAAGAGACATTAGAGAGGCATGAGATCATTCTAATTGAATAACTTCCAATTCTAAGAAGGTTTCTTAGCATATGGCCTAATTACTTGATCATGGGACTTCAAGAGGTTTAAATCATCAACTTTTCTTTCAATGATCCTCACTTTGATCCTAGTAGCCCTTTGGAATGATTAAAGAGACATTAGAGAGGCATGAGATCATTCTAATTGAATAACTTCCAATTCTAAGAAGGTTTCTTAGCATATGGCCTAATTACTTGATCATGGGACTTCAAAAGGTTTAAATAATCAAATTTTCTTTCAATGATCCTCACTTTGATCCTAGTAGCCCTTTGGAATGATTAAAGAGACATTAGAGAGGCATGAGATCATTCTAATTGAATAACTTCCAATTCTAAGAAGGTTTCTTAGCATATGGCCTAATTACTTGATCATGGGACTTCAAGAGGTTTAAATCATCAAATTTTCTTTCAATTATCCTCACTTTGATCCTAGTAGCCCTTTGGAATGATTAAAGAGACATTAGAGAGGCATGAGATCATTCTAATTGAATAACTTCCAATTCTAAGAAGGTTTCTTAGCATATGGCCTAATTACTTGATCATGGGACTTCAAGAGGTTTAAATCATCAACTTTTCTTTCAATGATCCTCACTTTGATCCTAGTAGCCCTTTGGAATGATTAAAGAGACATTAGAGAGGCATGAGGTCATTCTAATTGAATAACTTCCAATTCTAAGAAGGTTTCTTAGCATATGGCGTAATTACTTGATCATGGGACTTCAAGAGGTTTAAATCATCAACTTTTCTTTCAATGATCCTCACTTTGATCCTAGTAGCCCTTTGGAATGATTAAAGAGACATTAGAGAGGCATGAGGTCATTCTAATTGAATAACTTCCAATTCTAAGAAGGTTTCTTAGCATATGGCGTAATTACTTGATCATGGGACTTCAAGAGGTTTAAATCATCAAATTTTCTTTCAATTATCCTCACTTTGATCCTAGTAGCCCTTTGGAATGATTAAAGAGACATTAGAGAGGCATGAGATCATTCTAATTGAATAACTTCCAATTCTAAGAAGGTTTCTTAGCATATGGCCTAATTACTTGATCATGGGACTTCAAGAGGTTTAAATCATCAAATTTTCTTTCAATTATCCTCACTTTGATCCTAGTAGCCCTTTGGAATGATTAAAGAGACATTAGAGAGGCATGAGATCATTCTAATTGAATAACTTCCAATTCTAAGAAGGTTTCTTACCATATGGCCTAATTACTTGATCATGGGACTTCAAAAGGTTTAAATAATCAAATTTTCTTTCAATGATCCTCACTTTGATCCTAGTAGCCCTTTGGAATGATTAAAGAGACATTAGAGAGGCATGAGATCATTCTAATTGAATAACTTCCAATTCTAAGAAGGTTTCTTAGCATATGGCCTAATTACTTGATCATGGGACTTCAAGAGGTTTAAATCATCAACTTTTCTTTCAATGATCCTCACTTTGATCCTAGTAGCCCTTGGAATGATTAAAGAGACATTAGAGAGGCATGAGATCATTCTAATTGAATAACTTCCAATTCTAAGAAGGTTTCTTAGCATATGGCCTAATTACTTGATCATGGGACTTCAAGAGGTTTAAATCATCAAATTTTCTTTCAATTATCCTCACTTTGATCCTAGTAGCCCTTTGGAATGATTAAAGAGACATTAGAGAGGCATGAGATCATTCTAATTGAATAACTTCCAATTCTAAGAAGGTTTCTTAGCATATGGCCTAATTACTTGATCATGGGACTTCAAGAGGTTTAAATCATCAAATTTTCTTTCAATTATCCTCACTTTGATCCTAGTAGCCCTTTGGAATGATTAAAGAGACATTAGAGAGGCATGAGATCATTCTAATTGAATAACTTCCAATTCTAAGAAGGTTTCTTAGCATATGGCCTAATTACTTGATCATGGGACTTCAAGAGGTTTAAATCATCAACTTTTCTTTCAATGATCCTCACTTTGATCCTGTAGTAGCCCTTTGGAATGATTAAAGAGACATTAGAGAGGCATGAGATCATTCTAATTGAATAACTTCCAATTCTAAGAAGGTTTCTTAGCATATGGCCTAATTACTTGATCATGGGACTTCAAGAGGTTTAAATCATCAACTTTTCTTTCAATGATCCTCACTTTGATCCTAGTAGCCCTTTGGAATGATTAAAGAGACATTAGAGAGGCATGAGGTCATTCTAATTGAATAACTTCCAATTCTAAGAAGGTTTCTTAGCATATGGCGTAATTACTTGATCATGGGACTTCAAGAGGTTTAAATCATCAAATTTTCTTTCAATTATCCTCACTTTGATCCTAGTAGCCCTTTGGAATGATTAAAGAGACATTAGAGAGGCATGAGATCATTCTAATTGAATAACTTCCAATTCTAAGAAGGTTTCTTAGCATATGGCCTAATTACTTGATCATGGGACTTCAAGAGGTTTAAATCATCAAATTTTCTTTCAATTATCCTCACTTTGATCCTAGTAGCCCTTTGGAATGATTAAAGAGACATTAGAGAGGCATGAGATCATTCTAATTGAATAACTTCCAATTCTAAGAAGGTTTCTTAGCATATGGCCTAATTACTTGATCATGGGACTTCAAGAGGTTTAAATCATCAACTTTTCTTTCAATGATCCTCACTTTGATCCTAGTAGCCCTTTGGAATGATTAAAGAGACATTAGAGAGGCATGAGGTCATTCTAATTGAATAACTTCCAATTCTAAGAAGGTTTCTTAGCATATGGCGTAATTACTTGATCATGGGACTTCAAGAGGTTTAAATCATCAAATTTTCTTTCAATGATCCTCACTTTGATCCTAGTAGCCCTTTGGAATGATTAAAGAGACATTAGAGAGGCATGAGATCATTCTAATTGAATAACTTCCAATTCTAAGAAGGTTTCTTAGCATATGGCCTAATTACTTGATCATGGGACTTCAAGAGGTTTAAATCATCAAATTTTCTTTCAATTATCCTCACTTTGATCCTAGTAGCCCTTTGGAATGATTAAAGAGACATTAGAGAGGCATGAGATCATTCTAATTGAATAACTTCCAATTCTAAGAAGGTTTCTTAGCATATGGCCTAATTACTTGATCATGGGACTTCAAGAGGTTTAAATCATCAACTTTTCTTTCAATGATCCTCACTTTGATCCTAGTAGCCCTTTGGAATGATTAAAGAGACATTAGAGAGGCATGAGATCATTCTAATTGAATAACTTCCAATTCTAAGAAGGTTTCTTAGCATATGGCCTAATTACTTGATCATGGGACTTCAAGAGGTTTAAATCATCAACTTTTCTTTCAATGATCCTCACTTTGATCCTAGTAGCCCTTTGGAATGATTAAAGAGACATTAGAGAGGCATGAGGTCATTCTAATTGAATAACTTCCAATTCTAAGAAGGTTTCTTAGCATATGGCGTAATTACTTGATCATGGGACTTCAAGAGGTTTAAATCATCAACTTTTCTTTCAATGATCCTCACTTTGATCCTAGTAGCCCTTTGGAATGATTAAAGAGACATTAGAGAGGCATGAGATCATTCTAATTGAATAACTTCCAATTCTAAGAAGGTTTCTTAGCATATGGCGTAATTACTTGATCATGGGACTTCAAGAGGTTTAAATCATCAAATTTTCTTTCAATTATCCTCACTTTGATCCTAGTAGCCCTTTGGAATGATTAAAGAGACATTAGAGAGGCATGAGATCATTCTAATTGAATAACTTCCAATTCTAAGAAGGTTTCTTAGCATATGGCCTAATTACTTGATCATGGGACTTCAAGAGGTTTAAATCATCAAATTTTCTTTCAATTATCCTCACTTTGATCCTAGTAGCCCTTTGGAATGATTAAAGAGACATTAGAGAGGCATGAGATCATTCTAATTGAATAACTTCCAATTCTAAGAAGGTTTCTTACCATATGGCCTAATTACTTGATCATGGGACTTCAAAAGGTTTAAATAATCAAATTTTCTTTCAATGATCCTCACTTTGATCCTAGTAGCCCTTTGGAATGATTAAAGAGACATTAGAGAGGCATGAGATCATTCTAATTGAATAACTTCCAATTCTAAGAAGGTTTCTTAGCATATGGCCTAATTACTTGATCATGGGACTTCAAGAGGTTTAAATCATCAACTTTTCTTTCAATGATCCTCACTTTGATCCTAGTAGCCCTTTGGAATGATTAAAGAGACATTAGAGAGGCATGAGGTCATTCTAATTGAATAACTTCCAATTCTAAGAAGGTTTCTTAGCATATGGCGTAATTACTTGATCATGGGACTTCAAGAGGTTTAAATCATCAACTTTTCTTTCAATGATCCTCACTTTGATCCTAGTAGCCCTTTGGAATGATTAAAGAGACATTAGAGAGGCATGAGGTCATTCTAATTGAATAACTTCCAATTCTAAGAAGGTTTCTTAGCATATGGCGTAATTACTTGATCATGGGACTTCAAGAGGTTTAAATCATCAACTTTTCTTTCAATGATCCTCACTTTGATCCTAGTAGCCCTTTGGAATGATTAAAGAGACATTAGAGAGGCATGAGATCATTCTAATTGAATAACTTCCAATTCTAAGAAGGTTTCTTAGCATATGGCCTAATTACTTGATCATGGGACTTCAAGAGGTTTAAATCATCAAATTTTCTTTCAATTATCCTCACTTTGATCCTAGTAGCCCTTTGGAATGATTAAAGAGACATTAGAGAGGCATGAGATCATTCTAATTGAATAACTTCCAATTCTAAGAAGGTTTCTTAGCATATGGCCTAATTACTTGATCATGGGACTTCAAGAGGTTTAAATAATCAAATTTTTTTCAATGATCCTCACTTTGATCCTAGTAGCCCTTTGGAATGATTAAAGAGACATTAGAGAGGCATGAGATCATTCTAATTGAATAACTTCCAATTCTAAGAAGGTTTCTTAGCATATGGCCTAATTACTTGATCATGGGACTTCAAGAGGTTTAAATCATCAACTTTTCTTTCAATGATCCTCACTTTGATCCTAGTAGCCCTTTGGAATGATTAAAGAGACATTAGAGAGGCATGAGATCATTCTAATTGAATAACTTCCAATTCTAAGAAGGTTTCTTAGCATATGGCCTAATTACTTGATCATGGGACTTCAAGAGGTTTAAATCATCAACTTTTCTTTCAATGATCCTCACTTTGATCCTAGTAGCCCTTTGGAATGATTAAAGAGACATTAGAGAGGCATGAGATCATTCTAATTGAATAACTTCCAATTCTAAGAAGGTTTCTTACCATATGGCCTAATTACTTGATCATGGGACTTCAAGAGGTTTAAATAATCAAATTTTCTTTCAATGATCCTCACTTTGATCCTAGTAGCCCTTTGGAATGATTAAAGAGACATTAGAGAGGCATGAGATCATTCTAATTGAATAACTTCCAATTCTAAGAAGGTTTCTTAGCATATGGCCTAATTACTTGATCATGGGACTTCAAGAGGTTTAAATCATCAACTTTTCTTTCAATGATCCTCACTTTGATCCTAGTAGCCCTTTGGAATGATTAAAGAGACATTAGAGAGGCATGAGATCATTCTAATTGAATAACTTCCAATTCTAAGAAGGTTTCTTAGCATATGGCCTAATTACTTGATCATGGGACTTCAAGAGGTTTAAATAATCAAATTTTCTTTCAATGATCCTCACTTTGATCCTAGTAGCCCTTTGGAATGATTAAAGAGACATTAGAGAGGCATGAGATCATTCTAATTGAATAACTTCCAATTCTAAGAAGGTTTCTTAGCATATGGCCTAATTACTTGATCATGGGACTTCAAGAGGTTTAAATCATCAAATTTTCTTTCAATTATCCTCACTTTGATCCTAGTAGCCCTTTGGAATGATTAAAGAGACATTAGAGAGGCATGAGATCATTCTAATTGAATAACTTCCAATTCTAAGAAGGTTTCTTAGCATATGGCCTAATTACTTGATCATGGGACTTCAAGAGGTTTAAATCATCAACTTTTCTTTCAATGATCCTCACTTTGATCCTAGTAGCCCTTTGGAATGATTAAAGAGACATTAGAGAGGCATGAGGTCATTCTAATTGAATAACTTCCAATTCTAAGAAGGTTTCTTAGCATATGGCCTAATTACTTGATCATGGGACTTCAAGAGGTTTAAATCATCAACTTTTCTTTCAATGATCCTCACTTTGATCCTAGTAGCCCTTTGGAATGATTAAAGAGACATTAGAGAGGCATGAGATCATTCTAATTGAATAACTTCCAATTCTAAGAAGGTTTCTTAGCATATGGCCTAATTACTTGATCATGGGACTTCAAGAGGTTTAAATCATCAACTTTTCTTTCAATGATCCTCACTTTGATCCTAGTAGCCCTTTGGAATGATTAAAGAGACATTAGAGAGGCATGAGATCATTC
This sequence comes from Corymbia calophylla, assembly GCA_014182845.1. Classification (NCBI taxonomy): domain Eukaryota; kingdom Viridiplantae; phylum Streptophyta; class Magnoliopsida; order Myrtales; family Myrtaceae; genus Corymbia; species Corymbia calophylla. The sequence goes on along the minus strand of JABKBT010000022.1, from coordinate 4,523 downwards.
TAATTGAATAACTTCCAATTCTAAGAAGGTTTCTTAGCATATGGCCTAATTACTTGATCATGGGACTTCAAGAGGTTTAAATCATCAAATTTTCTTTCAATTATCCTCACTTTGATCCTAGTAGCCCTTTGGAATGATTAAAGAGACATTAGAGAGGCATGAGATCATTCTAATTGAATAACTTCCAATTCTAAGAAGGTTTCTTAGCATATGGCCTAATTACTTGATCATGGGACTTCAAGAGGTTTAAATCATCAACTTTTCTTTCAATTATCCTCACTTTGATCCTAGTAGCCCTTTGGAATGATTAAAGAGACATTAGAGAGGCATGAGATCATTCTAATTGAATAACTTCCAATTCTAAGAAGGTTTCTTACCATATGGCCTAATTACTTGATCATGGGACTTCAAGAGGTTTAAATCATCAACTTTTCTTTCAATGATCCTCACTTTGATCCTAGTAGCCCTTTGGAATGATTAAAGAGACATTAGAGAGGCATGAGGTCATTCTAATTGAATAACTTCCAATTCTAAGAAGGTTTCTTAGCATATGGCCTAATTACTTGATCATGGGACTTCAAGAGGTTTAAATCATCAACTTTTCTTTCAATGATCCTCACTTTGATCCTAGTAGCCCTTTGGAATGATTAAAGAGACATTAGAGAGGCATGAGATCATTCTAATTGAATAACTTCCAATTCTAAGAAGGTTTCTTAGCATATGGCCTAATTACTTGATCATGGGACTTCAAGAGGTTTAAATAATCAAATTTTCTTTCAATGATCCTCACTTTGATCCTAGTAGCCCTTTGGAATGATTAAAGAGACATTAGAGAGGCATGAGATCATTCTAATTGAATAACTTCCAATTCTAAGAAGGTTTCTTACCATATGGCCTAATTACTTGATCATGGGACTTCAAGAGGTTTAAATCATCAACTTTTCTTTCAATGATCCTCACTTTGATCCTAGTAGCCCTTTGGAATGATTAAAGAGACATTAGAGAGGCATGAGATCATTCTAATTGAATAACTTCCAATTCTAAGAAGGTTTCTTAGCATATGGCCTAATTACTTGATCATGGGACTTCAAGAGGTTTAAATAATCAAATTTTCTTTCAATGATCCTCACTTTGATCCTAGTAGCCCTTTGGAATGATTAAAGAGACATTAGAGAGGCATGAGATCATTCTAATTGAATAACTTCCAATTCTAAGAAGGTTTCTTAGCATATGGCCTAATTACTTGATCATGGGACTTCAAGAGGTTTAAATCATCAAATTTTCTTTCAATTATCCTCACTTTGATCCTAGTAGCCCTTTGGAATGATTAAAGAGACATTAGAGAGGCATGAGATCATTCTAATTGAATAACTTCCAATTCTAAGAAGGTTTCTTAGCATATGGCCTAATTACTTGATCATGGGACTTCAAGAGGTTTAAATCATCAACTTTTCTTTCAATGATCCTCACTTTGATCCTAGTAGCCCTTTGGAATGATTAAAGAGACATTAGAGAGGCATGAGATCATTCTAATTGAATAACTTCCAATTCTAAGAAGGTTTCTTAGCATATGGCCTAATTACTTGATCATGGGACTTCAAGAGGTTTAAATCATCAACTTTTCTTTCAATGATCCTCACTTTGATCCTAGTAGCCCTTTGGAATGATTAAAGAGACATTAGAGAGGCATGAGGTCATTCTAATTGAATAACTTCCAATTCTAAGAAGGTTTCTTAGCATATGGCGTAATTACTTGATCATGGGACTTCAAGAGGTTTAAATCATCAAATTTTCTTTCAATTATCCTCACTTTGATCCTAGTAGCCCTTTGGAATGATTAAAGAGACATTAGAGAGGCATGAGATCATTCTAATTGAATAACTTCCAATTCTAAGAAGGTTTCTTAGCATATGGCCTAATTACTTGATCATGGGACTTCAAGAGGTTTAAATCATCAAATTTTCTTTCAATTATCCTCACTTTGATCCTAGTAGCCCTTTGGAATGATTAAAGAGACATTAGAGAGGCATGAGATCATTCTAATTGAATAACTTCCAATTCTAAGAAGGTTTCTTACCATATGGCCTAATTACTTGATCATGGGACTTCAAGAGGTTTAAATCATCAAATTTTCTTTCAATTATCCTCACTTTGATCCTAGTAGCCCTTTGGAATGATTAAAGAGACATTAGAGAGGCATGAGATCATTCTAATTGAATAACTTCCAATTCTAAGAAGGTTTCTTAGCATATGGCCTAATTACTTGATCATGGGACTTCAAAAGGTTTAAATAATCAAATTTTCTTTCAATGATCCTCACTTTGATCCTAGTAGCCCTTTGGAATGATTAAAGAGACATTAGAGAGGCATGAGATCATTCTAATTGAATAACTTCCAATTCTAAGAAGGTTTCTTAGCATATGGCCTAATTACTTGATCATGGGACTTCAAGAGGTTTAAATCATCAAATTTCTTTCAATGATCCTCACTTTGATCCTAGTAGCCCTTTGGAATGATTAAAGAGACATTAGAGAGGCATGAGATCATTCTAATTGAATAACTTCCAATTCTAAGAAGGTTTCTTACCATATGGCCTAATTACTTGATCATGGGACTTCAAGAGGTTTAAATCATCAAATTTTCTTTCAATTATCCTCACTTTGATCCTAGTAGCCCTTTGGAATGATTAAAGAGACATTAGAGAGGCATGAGATCATTCTAATTGAATAACTTCCAATTCTAAGAAGGTTTCTTAGCATATGGCCTAATTACTTGATCATGGGACTTCAAGAGGTTTAAATCATCAACTTTTCTTTCAATGATCCTCACTTTGATCCTAGTAGCCCTTTGGAATGATTAAAGAGACATTAGAGAGGCATGAGATCATTCTAATTGAATAACTTCCAATTCTAAGAAGGTTTCTTAGCATATGGCGTAATTACTTGATCATGGGACTTCAAGAGGTTTAAATCATCAACTTTTCTTTCAATGATCCTCACTTTGATCCTAGTAGCCCTTTGGAATGATTAAAGAGACATTAGAGAGGCATGAGGTCATTCTAATTGAATAACTTCCAATTCTAAGAAGGTTTCTTAGCATATGGCGTAATTACTTGATCATGGGACTTCAAGAGGTTTAAATCATCAAATTTTCTTTCAATTATCCTCACTTTGATCCTAGTAGCCCTTTGGAATGATTAAAGAGACATTAGAGAGGCATGAGATCATTCTAATTGAATAACTTCCAATTCTAAGAAGGTTTCTTAGCATATGGCCTAATTACTTGATCATGGGACTTCAAGAGGTTTAAATCATCAAATTTTCTTTCAATTATCCTCACTTTGATCCTAGTAGCCCTTTGGAATGATTAAAGAGACATTAGAGAGGCATGAGATCATTCTAATTGAATAACTTCCAATTCTAAGAAGGTTTCTTAGCATATGGCCTAATTACTTGATCATGGGACTTCAAAAGGTTTAAATAATCAAATTTTCTTTCAATGATCCTCACTTTGATCCTAGTAGCCCTTTGGAATGATTAAAGAGACATTAGAGAGGCATGAGATCATTCTAATTGAATAACTTCCAATTCTAAGAAGGTTTCTTACCATATGGCCTAATTACTTGATCATGGGACTTCAAGAGGTTTAAATCATCAACTTTTCTTTCAATGATCCTCACTTTGATCCTAGTAGCCCTTTGGAATGATTAAAGAGACATTAGAGAGGCATGAGGTCATTCTAATTGAATAACTTCCAATTCTAAGAAGGTTTCTTAGCATATGGCGTAATTACTTGATCATGGGACTTCAAGAGGTTTAAATCATCAACTTTTCTTTCAATGATCCTCACTTTGATCCTAGTAGCCCTTTGGAATGATTAAAGAGACATTAGAGAGGCATGAGATCATTCTAATTGAATAACTTCCAATTCTAAGAAGGTTTCTTAGCATATGGCGTAATTACTTGATCATGGGACTTCAAGAGGTTTAAATCATCAAATTTTCTTTCAATTATCCTCACTTTGATCTAGTAGCCCTTTGGAATGATTAAAGAGACATTAGAGAGGCATGAGATCATTCTAATTGAATAACTTCCAATTCTAAGAAGGTTTCTTACCATATGGCCTAATTACTTGATCATGGGACTTCAAAAGGTTTAAATAATCAAATTTTCTTTCAATGATCCTCACTTTGATCCTAGTAGCCCTTTGGAATGATTAAAGAGACATTAGAGAGGCATGAGATCATTCTAATTGAATAACTTCCAATTCTAAGAAGGTTTCTTAGCATATGGCCTAATTACTTGATCATGGGACTTCAAGAGGTTTAAATCATCAACTTTTCTTTCAATGATCCTCACTTTGATCCTAGTAGCCCTTTGGAATGATTAAAGAGACATTAGAGAGGCATGAGATCATTCTAATTGAATAACTTCCAATTCTAAGAAGGTTTCTTAGCATATGGCCTAATTACTTGATCATGGGACTTCAAGAGGTTTAAATCATCAAATTTTCTTTCAATTATC
>JABKBT010000027.1:0-21394 GCA_014182845.1 Corymbia calophylla | reverse complement strand
TCACTTTGGTCCTATAGTTCTTAGGAATGATTAAAGAGACATTAGAGAGGCATAAGATCATTCTAATTGAATAACTTCCAATTCTAAGAAGGTTTCTTACCATATGGCCTAATTACTTGATCATGGGAGTTCATGAGCTTGCAATCATCTAATTTTCTATCAATTCTCTTCACTTTGGTCCTATTAGTTCTTAGGAATGATTAAAGAGACATTAGAGAGGCATAAGATCATTCTAATTGAATAACTTCCAATTCTAAGAAGGTTTCTTACCATATGGCCTAATTACTTGATCATGGGAGTTCATGAGCTTGCAATCATCTAATTTTCTATCAATTCTCTTCACTTTGGTCCTATTAGTTCTTAGGAATGATTAAAGAGACATTAGAGAGGCATAAGACCATTCTAATTGAAGAACTTCCAATTCTAAGAAGGTTTCTTACCATATGGCCTAATTACTTGATCATGGGAGTTCATGAGCTTGCAATCATCTAATTTTCTATCAATTATCTTCATCACTTTCGATCCTAAGAAATTCTTCGGTCTGATTAAAGAGACATTAGAGAGGCATGCATCATTCTAATTGAATAATCTCCCACCGAAGTAGCGTTTCTTACCATAGTGGCCTACTTATTGATCATGGGAGTTCATGGTGTTTAAATCATCTAATTTTCTTTCAATTCCTTCAGTTTGGTCCTGTGGCCCTTGGAATGATTAAAGAGACATTAGAGAGGCATAAGATCATTCTACTGAATAACTTCCACTCCTAAGAAGGTTTCTTACCATATGGCCTAATTACTTGATCACGGGAGTTCATGAGCTTTAAATCATCTAATTTTCTATCAATTCTCTTCACTTTGGTCCTATTAGTTCTTATGAATGATTAAAGAGACATTAGAGAGGCATAGATCATTCTAATTGAATAACTTCCAATATCTAAGAAGGAATTTCTTTCCATATGGCCAAATTACTTGATGATGGGGGTTCATGAGCTTGCAATCATCTAATTTTCTATCAATTCTCTTCACTTTGGTCCTATTAGTTCTTAGGAATGATTAAAAAGACATTAGAGAGGCATAAGATCATTCTAATTGAATAACTTCCAATTCTCAGAAGGTTTCTTACCATATGGCGTAATTACTTGATCATGGGAGTTCTTGAGCTTGCAATCATCTAATTTTCTATCAATTCTCTTCACTTTGGTCCTATTAGTTCTTAGGAATGATTAAAGAGACATTAGAGAGGCATAAGATCATTCTAATTGAATAACTTCCAATTCTCAGAAGGTTTCTTACCATATGGGACTAATTACTTGATCATGGGAGTTCATGAGCTTTTAAATCATCTAATTTTCTATCAATTCTCTTCACTTTGGTCCTATTAGTTCTTAGGAATGATTAAAGAGACATTAGAGAGGCATAAGATCATTCTAATTGAATAACTTCCAATTCTCAGAAGGTTTCTTTCCATATGGCCAAATTACTTGATCATGGGAGTTCATGAGCTTGCAATCATCTAATTTTCTATCAATTCTCTTCACTTTGGTCCTATTAGTTCTTAGGAATGATTAAAGAGACATTAGAGAGGCATAAGATCATTCTAATTGAATAACTTCCAATTCTCAGAAGGTTTTGTTTCCATATGGCCAAATTACTTGATCATGGGAGTTCTTGAGCTTGCAATCATCTAATTTTCTATCAATTCTCTTCACTTTGTTCCTATTAGTTCTTAGGAGTGATTAAAGAGACATTAGAGAGGCATAAGATCATTCTAATTGAATAACTTCCAATTCTCAGAAGGTTTCTTACCATATGGCCTAATTACTTGATCATGGGAGTTCATGAGCGCAATCTTCTAATTTTCTTTCAATTATCTTCACTTTGATCCTAGTAGTTCTTAGGAATGATTAAAGAGACATTAGAGAGGCATAAGATCATTCTAATTGAATAACTTCCAATTCTAAGAAGGTTTCTTACCATATGGCCTAATTGCTTGATCATGGGAGTTCATGAGCTTGCAATCATCTAATTTTCTATCAATTCTCTTCACTTTGATCCTATTAGTTCTTAGGAATGATTAAAGAGACATTAGAGAGGCATGAGATCATTCTAATTGAATAACTTCCAATTCTAAGAAGGTTTCTTACCATATGGCCTAATTACTTGATCATGGGAGTTCATGAGGCTTGCAATCATCTAATTTTCTTTCAATTCTCTTCACTTTGGTCCTAGTAGTTCTTTGGAATGATTAAAGAGACATTAGAGAGGCATAAGATCATTCTAATTGAATAACTTCCAATTCTAAGAAGGTTTCTTACCATATGGCCTAATTACTTGATCATGGGAGTTCATGAGCTTGCAATCATCTAATTTTCTATCAATTATCCTCACTTTGATCCTAGTAGCCCTTTGGAATGATTAAAGAGACATTAGAGAGGCATAATATCATTCTAATTGAATAACTTCCCCATTCTAAAAGGTTTCTTACGCATGGCGTAATTACTTGATCATGGGAGTTCATGAGCTTGCAATCATCTAATTTTCTATCAATTCTCTTCAATTTGGTCTATTAGTTCTTATGAATGATTAAAGAGACATTAGAGAGGCATAAGATCATTCTAATTGAAGAACTTCCAACCTCGAAGAAGGTTTCTTACCATATGGCCTAATTACTTGATCATGGGAGTTCATGAGCTTGCAATCATCTAATTTTCTATCAATTCTCTTCACTTTGATCCTTCTAGTTCTTAGGAATGATTAAAGAGACATTAGAGAAAGACCGTTCTAATTGAAGAACTTCCAATTCTAAGAAGGTTTCTTTACCATATGGCTAAGTACTTGATGATGGGAGTTCATGAGCACGTCATCTAATTTTCTATCAATTCTCTCTTCACTTTGTTCCTATTAGTTCTTAGGAATGATTAAAGAGACATTAGAGAGGCATAAGACCGTTCTAATTGAAGAACGTCCAATTCTAAGAAGGTTTCTTACCATATGGACTAATTCTTCATGGGGAGTTCATGAGCTTGCAATCATCTAATTTTTCTATCAATTCTCTTCACTTTGGTCCCTATTAGTTCTTAGGAATGATTAAAGGGCATTAGAGAGGCATAAGACCAATCTAATTGAATAACTTCCAATTCCCCAGAAGGTTTCTTACCATATCGCCTAATACTGATCATGGGAGTTCATGAGCTGCAATCATCTAATTTTCTATCCAATTCTCTTCCAACTTTTGGTCCTATTAGTTCTTATGAATGATTAAGAGACATTAGAGAGGCATAAAGCTCATTCTAATTGAAGAACTTCCAATTCTAAGAAGGTTTTCTACCATATGGCTATTACTTGATCATGGGAGTTAAATGCAGCTGTAATCATCCCATTTTCTACATCACCTTCTGCCCTTTGGTCCTATTAGTTCTTAGGAATGATGAAAAAGACATGAGAGAGAGCATAAGACCATTCCTAAATGAAGAACTTCGATTCTAAGAAGGATTCACCATATGGCAATTCATGATCATGGAGTTCGTTGTTTGCAATCATCTAATTTTCTCATCAATCCTCTTCACTTTGGTCCTATTAGTTCTTAGGAATGATTAAAGAGACATTAGGAGAGGCAGGCGTTAATTGAAGGACTTACGTTAGAAGGTTTCTGCATATGGGTGATACGTGATCATGGACCATGAGCTTTGCGATCATCTAATTTTCTTCGATTCTCTTCACTTTGATCCCATTAGGTCTTGAATGATTAAAGAGAGACATTAGAGGCATAAGATCATTCGAATGAAGGACTTCCCGATTCCTAAAAGGTTTAACACCATATGGCGTAAATGGTGATCTTGAGTTTAGGAGGTTTAAATCTTCTAATTTTCTTTCAATAATCCTCACTATGATCCTAGTAGCCCTTTGGAATGATTAAAGAGACATTAGAGAGGCATAAGACCATTCTAATTGAAGAACTTCCACTTCTAAGAAGGTGTCTTACCATATGACAAATTACTTGATCATGGGAGTTCATGAGCTCGCAATCATCTAATTTTCTATCAATTCCCTTCACTTTGGTCCTATTAGTTCTTAGGAATGATGAAAGAGACATGAGAGAGGCATAAGACCATTCTAAATGAAGAACTTCCAATTCTAAGAAGGTTTCTTACCATATGGCCTAATTACTTGATCATGGGAGTTCATGAGCTTGCAATCATCTAATTTTCCATCAGATTCTCTTCACTTTGGTCCTATTAGTTCTTAGGAATGATTAAAGAGACATTAGAGAGGCATAAGACCGTTCTAATTGAAGAACGTCCAATTCTAAGAAGGTTTCTTACCATATGTCCTAATTACTTGATCATGGGATTTCATGAGGTTTAAATCTTCTAATTTTCTTTCAATTATACTCACTATGATCCTAGTAGCCCTTTGGAATGATGAAAGAGACATTAGAGTGGCATAAGACCATTCTAATTGAAGAACGTCCAATTCTAAGAAGGTTTCTTACCATATGGCCTAATTACTTGATCATGGGAGTTCATGAGGTTGCAATCATCTAATTTTCTATGAATTCTCTTCACTTTGGTCCTATTAGGTCTTAGGAAAGATTAAAGAGACATTAGAGAGGCATAAGACCAATCTAATTGAAGAACGTCGATTCTAAAGAGGTTTCTTACCATATGGCTAAATTGTAGCTTGATCATGGGAGTTCATGAGGTTTAAATCTTCTAATTTTCTTTCAATTATCTCACTATGGTCACAAAGCCCTTTGGAATGATTAAAGAGACATTAGAGAGGCATAAGACCATTCTAATTGAAGAACGTCCAATTCTAAGAAGGTTTCTTACCATATGGCCTAATTACTTGATCATGGGATTTCATGAGGTTTAAATCTTCTAATTTTCTTTCAATTATCCTCACTATGATCCTAGTAGCCCTTTGGAATGATTAAAGAGACATTAAAGAGGCATAAAAGGCGTTCAAATTGAAGAACTTCCAATTCTAAGAAGGTTTCTTACCATATGGCCTAATTACTTGATCATGGGAGTTCATGAGCTTGCAATCATCTAATTTTCTTTCAATTATCATCACTTTGATCCGATTAGTTCGTAGGAATGATTACAGAGACATTAGAGAGGCATAAGATCATTCTAATTGAATAACTTCCAATTCTAAGAAGGTTTCTTACCATATGGCCTAATTACTTGATCATGGGAGTTCATGAGCTTGCAATCATCTAATTTTCTTTCAATTATCTTCACTTTGGTCCTATTAGTTCTTAGGAATGATTAAAGAGACATTAGAGAGGCATAAGATCATTCTAATTGAATAACTTCCAATTCTAAGAAGGTTTCTTACCATATGGCCTAATTACTTGATCATGGGAGTTCATGAGCTTGCAATCATCTAATTTTCTATCAATTCTCTTCACTTTGGTCCTATTAGTTCTTAGGAATGATTAAAGAGACATTAGAGAGGCATAAGATCATTCTAATTGAATAACTTCCAATTCTAAGAAGGTTTCTTACCATATGGCCTAATTACTTGATCATGGGAGTTCATGAGCTTGCAATCATCTAATTTTCTATCAATTCTCTTCACTTTGGTCCTATTAGTTCTTAGGAATGATTAAAGAGACATTAGAGAGGCATAAGATCATTCTAATTGAATAACTTCCAATTCTAAGAAGGTTTCTTACCATATGGCCTAATTACTTGATCATGGGAGTTCATGAGCTTGCAATCATCTAATTTTCTTTCAATTATCTTCACTTTGGTCCTATTAGTTCTTAGGAATGATTAAAGAGACATTAGAGAGGCATAAGATCATTCTAATTGAATAACTTCCAATTCTAAGAAGGTTTCTTACCATATGGCCTAATTACTTGATCATGGGAGTTCATGAGCTTGCAATCATCTAATTTTCTTTCAATTATCTTCACTTTGGTCCTATTAGTTCTTAGGAATGATTAAAGAGACATTAGAGAGGCATAAGATCATTCTAATTGAATAACTTCCAATTCTAAGAAGGTTTCTTACCATATGGCCTAATTACTTGATCATGGGAGTTCATGAGCTTGCAATCATCTAATTTTCTTCAATTATCTTCACTTTGGTCCTATTAGTTCTTAGGAATGATTAAAGTGACATTAGAGAGGCATAAGATCATTCTAATTGGATAACTTCCAATTCTACGAAGGTTTCTTACCATATGGCCTAATTTCTTGCTCATGGGAGTTCATGAGCTTGCAATCATCTAATTTTCTAACAATTCACTTCACTTTGGTGCTATTAGTTCTTAGGAGTGATTAAGGAGACATTAGAGACACATAAGATCATTCTAATTGAATAACTTCCAATTCTAAGAAGGTATCTTACAATATGGCCTAATTACTTGATCATGGGAGTTCATGAGCTTGCAATCATCTAATTTTCTTTCAATGATCCTCACTTTGGTCTTAGTAGCCCTTTAGAATGATTAAAGAGACATTAGAGAGGCATAAGATCATTCTAATTGAATAACTTCCAATTCTAAGAAGGTATCTTACAATATGGCCAAATTACTTGATCAAGGGAGTTCAGCAGCTTGCAATCATCTAATTTTCTTTCAATTATCTTCACTTTGGTCCTATTAGGTCTTAGGAATGATTAAAGAGACATTAGAGAGGCACAAGATCATTCTAATTGAATAACTTCCAATTCTAAGAAGGTTTCTTACCATATGGCCTAATTACTTGATCATGGGAGTTCATGAGCTTGCAATCATCTAATTTTCTTTCAATTATCTTCACTTTGGTCCTATTAGTTCTTAGGAATGATTAAAGAGACATTAGAGAGGCATAAGATCATTCTAATTGAATAACTTCCAATTCTAAGAAGGTTTCTTACCATATGGCCTAATTACTTGATCATGGGAGTTCATGAGCTTGCAATCATCTAATTTTCTTTCATTCTCTTCACTTTGGTCCTATTAGTTCTTAGGAATGATTAAAGAGACATTAGAGAGGCATAAGATCATTCTAATTGAATAACTTCCAATTCTAAGAAGGTTTCTTACCATATGGCCTAATTACTTGATCATGGGAGTTCATGAGCTTGCAATCATCTAATTTTCTTTCAATTATCATCACTTTGATCCGATTAGTTCGTAGGAATGATTACAGAGACATTAGAGAGGCATAAGATCATTCTAATTGAATAACTTCCAATTCTAAGAAGGTTTCTTACCATATGGCCTAATTACTTGATCATGGGAGTTCATGAGCTTGCAATCATCTAATTTTCTATCAATTCTCTTCACTTTGGTCCTATTAGTTCTTAGGAATGATTAAAGAGACATTAGAGAGGCATAAGATCATTCTAATTGAATAACTTCCAATTCTAAGAAGGTTTCTTACCATATGGCCTAATTACTTGATCATGGGAGTTCATGAGCTTGCAATCATCTAATTTTCTTTCAATTATCTTCACTTTGGTCCTATTAGTTCTTAGGAATGATTAAAGAGACATTAGAGAGGCATAAGATCATTCTAATTGAATAACTTCCAATTCTAAGAAGGTTTCTTACCATATGGCCTAATTACTTGATCATGGGAGTTCATGAGCTTGCAATCATCTAATTTTCTATCAATTCTCTTCACTTTGGTCCTATTAGTTCTTAGGAATGATTAAAGAGACATTAGAGAGGCATAAGATCATTCTAATTGAATAACTTCCAATTCTAAGAAGGTTTCTTACCATATGGCCTAATTACTTGATCATGGGAGTTCATGAGCTTGCAATCATCTAATTTTCTTTCAATTATCTTCACTTTGGTCCTATTAGTTCTTAGGAATGATTAAAGAGACATTAGAGAGGCATAAGATCATTCTAATTGAATAACTTCCAATTCTAAGAAGGTTTCTTACCATATGGCCTAATTACTTGATCATGGGAGTTCATGAGCTTGCAATCATCTAATTTTCTTTCAATTATCTTCACTTTGGTCCTATTAGTTCTTAGGAATGATTAAAGAGACATTAGAGAGGCATAAGATCATTCTAATTGAATAACTTCCAATTCTAAGAAGGTTTCTTACCATATGGCCTAATTACTTGATCATGGGAGTTCATGAGCTTGCAATCATCTAATTTTCTTTCAATTATCTTCACTTTGGTCCTATTAGTTCTTTGGAATGATTAAAGAGACATTAGAGAGGCATAAGATCATTCTAATTGAATAACTTCCAATTCTAAGAAGGTTTCTTACCATATGGCCTAATTACTTGATCATGGGAGTTCATGAGCTTGCAATCATCTAATTTTCTTTCAATTATCCTCACTTTGATCCTAGTAGCCCTTTGGAATGATTAAAGAGACATTAGAGAGGCATAAGATCATTCTAATTGAATAACTTCCAATTCTAAGAAGGTTTCTTACCATATGGCCTAATTACTTGATCATGGGAGTTCATGAGCTTGCAATCATCTAATTTTCTATCAATTCTCTTCACTTTGGTCCTATTAGTTCTTAGGAATGATTAAAGAGACATTAGAGAGGCATAAGATCATTCTAATTGAATAACTTCCAATTCTAAGAAGGTTTCTTACCATATGGCCTAATTACTTGATCATGGGAGTTCATGAGCTTGCAATCATCTAATTTTCTTTCAATTATCTTCACTTTGGTCCTATTAGTTCTTAGGAATGATTAAAGAGACATTAGAGAGGCATAAGATCATTCTAATTGAATAACTTCCAATTCTAAGAAGGTTTCTTACCATATGGCCTAATTACTTGATCATGGGAGTTCATGAGCTTGCAATCATCTAATTTTCTATCAATTCTCTTCACTTTGGTCCTATTAGTTCTTAGGAATGATTAAAGAGACATTAGAGAGGCATAAGATCATTCTAATTGAATAACTTCCAATTCTAAGAAGGTTTCTTACCATATGGCCTAATTACTTGATCATGGGAGTTCATGAGCTTGCAATCATCTAATTTTCTTTCAATTATCATCACTTTGATCCTATTAGTTCTTTGGAATGATTAAAGAGACATTAGAGAGGCATAAGATCATTCTAATTGAATAACTTCCAATTCTAAGAAGGTTTCTTACCATATGGCCTAATTACTTGATCATGGGAGTTCATGAGCTTGCAATCATCTAATTTTCTTTCAATTATCTTCACTTTGGTCCTATTAGTTCTTTGGAATGATTAAAGAGACATTAGAGAGGCATAAGATCATTCTAATTGAATAACTTCCAATTCTAAGAAGGTTTCTTACCATATGGCCTAATTACTTGATCATGGGAGTTCATGAGCTTGCAATCATCTAATTTTCTTCAATTCTCTTCACTTTGGTCCTATTAGTTCTTAGGAATGATTAAAGAGACATTAGAGAGGCATAAGATCATTCTAATTGAATAACTTCCAATTCTAAGAAGGTTTCTTACCATATGGCCTAATTACTTGATCATGGGAGTTCATGAGCTTGCAATCATCTAATTTTCTTTCAATTATCATCACTTTGATCCGATTAGTTCGTAGGAATGATTAAAGAGACATTAGAGAGGCATAAGATCATTCTAATTGAATAACTTCCAATTCTAAGAAGGTTTCTTACCATATGGCCTAATTACTTGATCATGGGAGTTCATGAGCTTGCAATCATCTAATTTTCTATCAATTCTCTTCACTTTGGTCCTATTAGTTCTTAGGAATGATTAAAGAGACATTAGAGAGGCATAAGATCATTCTAATTGAATAACTTCCAATTCTAAGAAGGTTTCTTACCATATGGCCTAATTACTTGATCATGGGAGTTCATGAGCTTGCAATCATCTAATTTTCTTTCAATTCTCTTCACTTTGGTCCTATTAGTTCTTAGGAATGATTAAAGAGACATTAGAGAGGCATAAGATCATTCTAATTGAATAACTTCCAATTCTAAGAAGGTTTCTTACCATATGGCCTAATTACTTGATCATGGGAGTTCATGAGCTTGCAATCATCTAATTTTCTTTCAATTCTCTTCACTTTGGTCCTATTAGTTCTTAGGAATGATTAAAGAGACATTAGAGAGGCATAAGATCATTCTAATTGAATAACTTCCAATTCTAAGAAGGTTTCTTACCATATGGCCTAATTACTTGATCATGGGAGTTCATGAGCTTGCAATCATCTAATTTTCTTCAATTATCCTCACTTTGGTCCTATTAGTTCTTAGGAATGATTAAAGAGACATTAGAGAGGCATAAGATCATTCTAATTGAATAACTTCCAATTCTAAGAAGGTTTCTTACCATATGGCCTAATTACTTGATCATGGGAGTTCATGAGCTTGCAATCATCTAATTTTCTTTCAATTCTCTTCACTTTGGTCCTATTAGTTCTTAGGAATGATTAAAGAGACATTAGAGAGGCATAAGATCATTCTAATTGAATAACTTCCAATTCTAAGAAGGTTTCTTACCATATGGCCTAATTACTTGATCATGGGAGTTCATGAGCTTGCAATCATCTAATTTTCTTTCAATTATCTTCACTTTGGTCCTATTAGTTCTTAGGAATGATTAAAGAGACATTAGAGAGGCATAAGATCATTCTAATTGAATAACTTCCAATTCTAAGAAGGTTTCTTACCATATGGCCTAATTACTTGATCATGGGAGTTCATGAGCTTGCAATCATCTAATTTTCTTTCAATTATCTTCACTTTGGTCCTATTAGTTCTTAGGAATGATTAAAGAGACATTAGAGAGGCATAAGATCATTCTAATTGAATAACTTCCAATTCTAAGAAGGTTTCTTACCATATGGCCTAATTACTTGATCATGGGAGTTCATGAGCTTGCAATCATCTAATTTTCTTTCAATTATCTTCACTTTGGTCCTATTAGTTCTTAGGAATGATTAAAGAGACATTAGAGAGGCATAAGATCATTCTAATTGAATAACTTCCAATTCTAAGAAGGTTTCTTACCATATGGCCTAATTACTTGATCATGGGAGTTCATGAGCTTGCAATCATCTAATTTTCTTTCAATTATCATCACTTTGATCCTATTAGTTCTTTGGAATGATTAAAGAGACATTAGAGAGGCATAAGATCATTCTAATTGAATAACTTCCAATTCTAAGAAGGTTTCTTACCATATGGCCTAATTACTTGATCATGGGAGTTCATGAGCTTGCAATCATCTAATTTTCTTTCAATTCTCTTCACTTTGGTCCTATTAGTTCTTAGGAATGATTAAAGAGACATTAGAGAGGCATAAGATCATTCTAATTGAATAACTTCCAATTCTAAGAAGGTTTCTTACCATATGGCCTAATTACTTGATCATGGGAGTTCATGAGCTTGCAATCATCTAATTTTCTTTCAATTCTCTTCACTTTGGTCCTATTAGTTCTTAGGAATGATTAAAGAGACATTAGAGAGGCATAAGATCATTCTAATTGAATAACTTCCAATTCTAAGAAGGTTTCTTACCATATGGCCTAATTACTTGATCATGGGAGTTCATGAGCTTGCAATCATCTAATTTTCTTTCAATTATCATCACTTTGATCCGATTAGTTCGTAGGAATGATTACAGAGACATTAGAGAGGCATAAGATCATTTTAATTGAATAACTTCCAATTCTAAGAAGGTTTCTTACCATATGGCCTAATTACTTGATCATGGGAGTTCATGAGCTTGCAATCATCTAATTTTCTATCAATTCTCTTCACTTTGGTCCTATTAGTTCTTAGGAATGATTAAAGAGACATTAGAGAGGCATAAGATCATTCTAATTGAATAACTTCCAATTCTAAGAAGGTTTCTTACCATATGGCCTAATTACTTGATCATGGGAGTTCATGAGCTTGCAATCATCTAATTTTCTTTCAATTATCTTCACTTTGGTCCTAGTTCTTTGGAATGATTAAAGAGACATTAGAGAGGCATAAGATCATTCTAATTGAATAACTTCCAATTCTAAGAAGGTTTCTTACCATATGGCCTAATTACTTGATCATGGGAGTTCATGAGCTTGCAATCATCTAATTTTCTTTCAATTCTCTTCACTTTGGTCCTATTAGTTCTTAGGAATGATTAAAGAGACATTAGAGAGGCATAAGATCATTCTAATTGAATAACTTCCAATTCTAAGAAGGTTTCTTACCATATGGCCTAATTACTTGATCATGGGAGTTCATGAGCTTGCAATCATCTAATTTTCTTTCAATTCTCTTCACTTTGGTCCTATTAGTTCTTAGGAATGATTAAAGAGACATTAGAGAGGCATAAGATCATTCTAATTGAATAACTTCCAATTCTAAGAAGGTTTCTTACCATATGGCCTAATTACTTGATCATGGGAGTTCATGAGCTTGCAATCATCTAATTTTCTATCAATTCTCTTCACTTTGGTCCTATTAGTTCTTATGAATGATTAAAGAGACATTAGAGAGGCATAAGATCATTCTAATTGAATAACTTCCAATTCTAAGAAGGTTTCTTACCATATGGCCTAATTACTTGATCATGAGAATTCATGAGCTTGCAATCATCTAATTTTCTTTCAATTATCCTCACTTTGGTCCTATTAGTTCTTTGGAATGATTAAAGAGACATTAGAGAGGCATAAGATCATTCTAATTGAATAACTTCCAATTCTAAGAAGGTTTCTTACCATATGGCCTAATTACTTGATCATGGGAGTTCATGAGCTTGCAATCATCTAATTTTCTATCAATTCTCTTCACTTTGATCCTAGAGTTCTTAGGAATGATTAAAGAGACATTAGAGAGGCATAAGATCATTCTAATTGAATAACTTCCAATTCTAAGAAGGTTTCTTACCATATGGCCTAATTACTTGATCATGGGAGTTCATGAGCTTGCAATCATCTAATTTTCTTCAATTCTCTTCACTTTGGTCCTATTAGTTCTTAGGAATGATTAAAGAGACATTAGAGAGGCATAAGATCATTCTAATTGAATAACTTCCAATTCTAAGAAGGTTTCTTACCATGTGGCCTAATTACTTGATCATGGGAGTTCATGAGCTTGCAATCATCTAATTTTGTATCAATTCTCTCACACTTTGGTCCTATTAGTTCTTAGGAATGATTAAAGAGACATTAGAGAGGCATAAGATCATTCTAATTGAATAACTTCCAATTCTAAGAAGGTTTCTTACCATATGGCCTAATTACATGATCATGGGAGTTCATGAGCTTGCAATCATCTAATTTTCTATCAATTCTCTTCACTTTGGTCCTATTAGTTCTTAGGAATGATTAAAGAGACATTAGAGAGGCATAAGATCATTCTAATTGAATAACTTCCAATTCTAAGAAGGTTTCTTACCATATGGCCTAATTACTTGATCATGGGAGTTCATGAGCTTGCAATCATCTAATTTTCTTTGAATTCTCTTCATTTTGGTCCTATTAGTTCTTAGGAATCATTAAAGAGACATTAGAGAGGCATAAGACCATTCTAATTGAATAACTTCCACTCTAAGAAGGTTTCTTACCATATGGCCTAATTACTTGATCATGGGAGTTCATGAGCTTGCAATCATCTAATTTTCTTTCAATTATCTTCACTTTGATCCTATTAGTTCTTTGGAATGATTAAAGAGACATTAGAGAGGCATAAGATCATTCTAATTGAATAACTTCCAATTCTAAGAAGGTTTCTTACCATATGGCCTAATTACTTGATCATGGGAGTTCATGAGCTTGCAATCATCTAATTTTCTTTCAATTCTCTTCACTTTGGTCCTATTAGTTCTTAGGAATGATTAAAGAGACATTAGAGAGGCATAAGATCATTCTAATTGAATAACTTCCAATTCTAAGAAGGTTTCTTACCATATGGCCTAATTACTTGATCATGGGAGTTCATGAGCTTGCAATCATCTAATTTTCTATCAATTCTCTTCACTTTGGTCCTATTAGTTCTTAGGAATGATTAAAGAGACATTAGAGAGGCATAAGATCATTCTAATTGAATAACTTCCAATTCTAAGAAGGTTTCTTACCATATGGCCTAATTACTTGATCATGGGAGTTCATGAGCTTGCAATCATCTAATTTTCTATCAATTCTCTTCACTTTGGTCCTATTAGTTCTTAGGAATGATTAAAGAGACATTAGAGAGGCATAAGATCATTCTAATTGAATAACTTCCAATTCTAAGAAGGTTTCTTACCATATGGCCTAATTACTTGATCATGGGAGTTCATGAGCTTGCAATCATCTAATTTTCTATAAATTCTCTTCACTTTGGTCCTATTAGTTCTTAGGAATGATTAAAGAGACATTAGAGAGGCATAAGATCATTCTAATTGAATATCTTCCAATTCTAAGAAGGTTTCTTTCCATATGGCCTAATTACTTGATCATGGGAGTTCATGAGCTTGCAATCATCTAATTTTCTATCAATTCTCTTCACTTTGGTCCTATTAGTTCTTAGGAATGATTAAAGAGACATTAGAGAAGCATAAGATCATTCCAATTCAATAACTTCCAATTCCAAGAAGGTATCGTACAATATGGCCTAATTACTTGATCATGGGAGTTCATGAGCTTGCAATCATCTTCTTCTTTTTCAATTCTCTTCACTTTGGTCCTATTAGTTCTTAGGAATGATTAAAGAGACATTAGAGAGGCATAAGATCATTCTAATTGAATAACTTCCAATTCTAAGAAGGTTTCTTACCATATGGCCTAATTACTTGATCATGGGAGTTCATGAGCTTGCAATCATCTAATTTTCTTTCAATTCTCTTCACTTTGGTCCTATTAGTTCTTAGGAATGATTAAAGAGACATTAGAGAGGCATAAGATCATTCTAATTGAATAACTTCCAATTCTAAGAAGGTTTCTTACCATATGGCCTAATTACTTGATCATGGGAGTTCATGAGCTTGCAATCATCTAATTTTCTTTCAATTCTCTTCACTTTGGTCCTATTAGTTCTTAGGAATGATTAAAGAGACATTAGAGAGGCATAAGATCATTCTAATTGAATAACTTCCAATTCTAAGAAGGTTTCTTACCATATGGCCTAATTACTTGATCATGGGAGTTCATGAGCTTGCAATCATCTAATTTTCTATCAATTCTCTTCACTTTGGTCCTATTAGTTCTTAGGAATGATTAAAGAGACATTAGAGAGGCATAAGATCATTCTAATTGAATAACTTCCAATTCTAAGAAGGTTTCTTACCATATGGCCTAATTACTTGATCATGGGAGTTCATGAGCTTGCAATCATCTAATTTTCTTTCAATTATCCTTCACTTTGATCCTATTAGTTCTTAGGAATGATTAAAGAGACATTAGAGAGGCATAAGATCATTCTAATTGAATAACTTCCAATTCTAAGAAGGTTTCTTACCATATGGCCTAATTACTTGATCATGGGAGTTCATGAGCTTGCAATCATCTAATTTTCTTTCAATTCTCTTCACTTTGGTCCTATTAGTTCTTAGGAATGATTAAAGAGACATTAGAGAGGCATAAGATCATTCTAATTGAATAACTTCCAATTCTAAGAAGGTTTCTTACCATATGGCCTAATTACTTGATCATGGGAGTTCATGAGCTTGCAATCATCTAATTTTCTTTCAATTCTCTTCACTTTGGTCCTATTAGTTCTTAGGAATGATTAAAGAGACATTAGAGAGGCATAAGATCATTCTAATTGAATAACTTCCAATTCTAAGAAGGTTTCTTACCATATGGCCTAATTACTTGATCATGGGGGTTCATGAGCTTGCAATCTTCTAGTTTTCTGTCAATTATCCTCACTTTGATCCTATTAGTTCTTAGGAATGATAAAGGAGACATTAGAGAGGCATCAGATCATTCTAATTGAATAACCTCCAATTCTAAGAAGGTTTCTTACCATATGGCCTAATTACTTGATCATGGGGGTTCATGAGCTTGCAATCATCTAATTTTCTTTCAATTATCTCACTTTGATCCTATTAGTTCTTAGGAATGATTAAAGAGACATTAGAGAGGCATAAGATCATTCTAATTGAATAACTTCCAATTCTAAGAAGGTTTCTTACCATATGGCCTAATTACTTGATCATGGGAGTTCATGAGCTTGCAATCATCTAATTTTCTATCAATTCTCTTCACTTTGGTCCTATTAGTTCTTAGGAATGATTAAAGAGACATTAGAGAGGCATAAGATCATTCTAATTGAATAACTTCCAATTCTAAGAAGGTTTCTTACCATATGGCCTAATTACTTGATCATGGGAGTTCATGAGCTTGCAATCATCTAATTTTCTTTCAATTCTCTTCACTTTGGTCCTATTAGTTCTTAGGAATGATTAAAGAGACATTAGAGAGGCATAAGATCATTCTAATTGAATAACTTCCAATTCTAAGAAGGTTTCTTACCATATGGCCTAATTACTTGATCATGGGAGTTCATGAGCTTGCAATCATCTAATTTTCTTTCAATTATCTTCACTTTGGTCCTATTAGTTCTTAGGAATGATTAAAGAGACATTAGAGAGGCATAAGATCATTCTAATTGAATAACTTCCAATTCTAAGAAGGTTTCTTACCATATGGCCTAATTACTTGATCATGGGGGTTCATGAGCTTGCAATCATCTAATTTTCTTTCAATTATCATCATTTTGATCCGATTAGTTCTTAAGAATGATTACAGAGACATTAGAGAGGCATAAGATCATTCTAATTGAATAACTTCCACTTCTCAGAAGGTTTCTTACCATATGGCCTAATTACTTGATCATGGGAGTTCATGAGCTTGCAATGTTCTAGTTTTCTGTCAATTATCCTCAGTTTGATCCTAGTAGCCCTTTGGAATGAGTAAAGAGACATTAGAGAGGCATAAGATCATTCTAATTGAATAACTTCCAATTCTAAGAAGGTTTCTTACCATATGGCCTAATTACTTGATCATGGGAGTTTCATGAGCTTGCAATCATCTAATTTTCTATCAATTCTCTTCACTTTGGTCCTATTAGTTCTTAGGAATGATTAAAGAGACATTAGAGAGGCATAAGATCATTCTAATTGAATAACTTCCAATTCTAAGAAGGTTTCTTACCATATGGCCTAATTACTTGATCATGGGAGTTCATGAGCTTGCAATCATCTAATTTTCTTTCAATTATCTCACTTTGGTCCTATTAGTTCTTAGGAATGATTAAAGAGACATTAGAGAGGCATAAGATCATTCTAATTGAATAACTTCCAATTCTAAGAAGGTTTCTTACCATATGGCCTAATTACTTGATCATGGGAGTTCATGAGCTTGCAATCATCTAATTTTCTTTCAATTCTCTTCACTTTGGTCCTATTAGTTCTTAGGAATGATTAAAGAGACATTAGAGAGGCATAAGATCATTCTAATTGAATAACTTCCAATTCTAAGAAGGTTTCTTACCATATGGCTTAATTACTTGATTAAGGGAGTTCATAAGCTTGCAATCATCTAATTTTCTTTCAATTACCTTCACTTTGGTCCTATTAGTTCTTAGGATTGATGAAAGAGATGGTAGAGAGCCAAAAGATCATTCTAATTGAATAACTTCCAATTCTAAGAAGGTTTCTTACCATATGGCCTAATTACTTGATCATGGGAGTTCATGAGCTCACAATCATCTAATTTTCTATCAATTCTCTTCACTTTGGTCCTATTAGTTCTTAGGAATGATTAAAGAGACATTAGAGAGGCATAAGATCATTCTAATTGAATAACTTCCAATTCTAAGAAGGTTTCTTACCATATGGCCTAATTACTTGATCATGGGAGTTCATGAGCTTGCAATCATCTAATTTTCTATCAATTCTCTTCACTTTGGTCCTATTAGTTCTTAGGAATGATTAAAGAGACATTAGAGAGGCATAAGATCATTCTAATTGAATAACTTCCAATTCTAAGAAGGTTTCTTACCATATGGCCTAATTACTTGATCATGGGAGTTCATGAGCTTGCAATCATCTAATTTTCTTTCAATTCTCTTCACTTTGGTCCTATTAGTTCTTAGGAATGATTAAAGAGACATTAGAGAGGCATAAGATCATTCTAATTGAATAACTTCCAATTCTAAGAAGGTTTCTTACCATATGGCCTAATTACTTGATCATGGGAGTTCATGAGCTTGCAATCATCTAATTTTCTTTCAATTATCTCTCACTTTGGTCCTATTAGTTCTTAGGAATGATTAAAGAGACATTAGAGAGGCATAAGATCATTCTAATTGAATAACTTCCAATTCTAAGAAGGTTTCTTACCATATGGCCTAATTACTTGATCATGGGAGTTCATGAGCTTGCAATCATCTAATTTTCTTTCAATTATCTTCTCACTTTGGTCCTATTAGTTCTTAGGAATGATTAAAGAGACATTAGAGAGGCATAAGATCATTCTAATTGAATAACTTCCAATTCTAAGAAGGTTTCTTACCATATATGGCCTAATTACTTGATCATGGGAGTTCATGAGCTTGCAATCATCTAATTTTCTATCAATTCTCTTCACTTTGGTCCTATTAGTTCTTAGGAATGATTAAAGAGACATTAGAGAGGCATAAGATCATTCTAATTGAATAACTTCCAATTCTAAGAAGGTTTCTTACCATATGGCCTAATTACTTGATCATGGGAGTTCATGAGCTTGCAATCATCTAATTTTCTATCAATTCTCTTCACTTTGGTCCTATTAGTTCTTAGGAATGATTAAAGAGACATTAGAGAGGCATAAGATCATTCTAATTGAATAACTTCCAATTCTAAGAAGGTTTCTTACCATATGGCCTAATTACTTGATCATGGGAGTTCATGAGCTTGCAATCATCTAATTTTCTTTCAATTATCTTCACTTTGGTCCTATTAGTTCTTAGGAATGATTAAAGAGACATTAGAGAGGCATAAGATCATTCTAATTGAATAACTTCCAATTCTAAGAAGGTTTCTTACCATATGGCCTAATTACTTGATCATGGGAGTTCATGAGCTTGCAATCATCTAATTTTCTTTCAATTCTCTTCACTTTGGTCCTATTAGTTCTTAGGAATGATTAAAGAGACATTAGAGAGGCATAAGATCATTCTAATTGAATAACTTCCAATTCTAAGAAGGTTTCTTACCATATGGCCTAATTACTTGATCATGGGAGTTCATGAGCTTGCAATCATCTAATTTTCTTTCAATTCTCTTCACTTTGGTCCTATTAGTTCTTAGGAATGATTAAAGAGACATTAGAGAGGCATAAGATCATTCTAATTGAATAACTTCCAATTCTAAGAAGGTTTCTTACCATATGGCCTAATTACTTGATCATGGGAGTTCATGAGCTTGCAATCATCTAATTTTCTTTCAATTATCTTCACTTTGGTCCTATTAGTTCTTTGGAATGATTAAAGAGACATTAGAGAGGCATAAGATCATTCTAATTGAATAACTTCCAATTCTAAGAAGGTTTCTTACCATATGGCCTAATTACTTGATCATGGGAGTTCATGAGCTTGCAATCATCTAATTTTCTATCAATTCTCTTCACTTTGGTCCTATTAGTTCTTAGGAATGATTAAAGAGACATTAGAGAGGCATAAGATCATTCTAATTGAATAACTTCCAATTCTAAGAAGGTTTCTTACCATATGGCCTAATTACTTGATCATGGGAGTTCATGAGCTTGCAATCATCTAATTTTCTTTCAATTATCCTCACTTTGGTCCTATTAGTTCTTAGGAATGATTAAAGAGACATTAGAGAGGCATAAGATCATTCTAATTGAATAACTTCCAATTCTAAGAAGGTTTCTTACCATATGGCGTAATTACTTGATCATGGGAGTTCACGAGCTTGCAATCATCTAATTTTCTTCCAATTATCCTCACTTTGATCCTATTAGTACTTTGGAAAGATTAGAGAGACATTAGAGAGCCATAAGATCATTCTAATTGAATAACTTCCAATTCTAAGAAGGTTTCTTACCATATGGCCTAATTACTTGATCATGGGAGTTCATGAGCTTGCAATCATCTAATTTTCTTTCAATTATCCTCACTTTGGTCCTATTAGTTCTTAGGAATGATTAAAGAGACATTAGAGAGGCATAAGATCATTCTAATTGAATAACTTCCAATTCTAAGAAGGTTTCTTACCATATGGCCTAATTACTTGATCATGGGAGTTCATGAGCTTGCAATCATCTAATTTTCTTTCAATTATCTCTTCACTTTGGTCCTATTAGTTCTTAGGAATGATTAAAGAGACATTAGAGAGGCATAAGATCATTCTAATTGAATAACTTCCAATTCTAAGAAGGTTTCTTACCATATGGCCTAATTACTTGATCATGGGAGTTCATGAGCTTGCAATCATCTAATTTTCTTTCAATTATCCTCACTTTGATCCTAGTAGCCCTTTGGAATGATTAAAGAGACATTAGAGAGGCATAAGATCATTCTAATTGAATAACTTCCAATTCTAAGAAGGTTTCTTACCATATGGCCTAATTACTTGATCATGGGAGTTCATGAGCTTGCAATCATCTAATTTTCTTTCAATTCTCTTCACTTTGGTCCTATTAGTTCTTAGGAATGATTAAAGAGACATTAGAGAGGCATAAGATCATTCTAATTGAATAACTTCCAATTCTAAGAAGGTTTCTTACCATATGGCCTAATTACTTGATCATGGGAGTTCATGAGCTTGCAATCATCTAATTTTCTTTCAATTCTCTTCACTTTGGTCCTATTAGTTCTTAGGAATGATTAAAGAGACATTAGAGAGGCATAAGATCATTCTAATTGAATAACTTCCAATTCTAAGAAGGTTTCTTACCATATGGCCTAATTACTTGATCATGGGAGTTCATGAGCTTGCAATCATCTAATTTTCTTTCAATTATCTTCACTTTGGTCCTATTAGTTCTTAGGAATGATTAAAGAGACATTAGAGAGGCATAAGATCATTCTAATTGAATAACTTCCAATTCTAAGAAGGTTTCTTACCATATGGCCTAATTACTTGATCATGGGAGTTCATGAGCTTGCAATCATCTAATTTTCTTTCAATTATCTTCACTTTGATCCCTATTAGTTCTTTGGAATGATTAAAGAGACATTAGAGAGGCATAAGATCATTCTAATTGAATAACTTCCAATTCTAAGAAGGTTTCTTACCATATGGCCTAATTACTTGATCATGGGAGTTCATGAGCTTGCAATCATCTAATTTTCTTTCAATTCTCTTCACTTTGATCCTATTAGTTCTTAGGAATGATTAAAGAGACATTAGAGAGGCATAAGATCATTCTAATTGAATAACTTCCAATTCTAAGAAGGTTTCTTACCATATGGCCTAATTACTTGATCATGGGAGTTCATGAGCTTGCAATCATCTAATTTTCTTTCAATTATCTTCAC
>JABKBT010000013.1:0-421391 GCA_014182845.1 Corymbia calophylla | reverse complement strand
TCCCGCGTCTGACCCGGATGAGGCCAGCTTGGCCGTGCGGCCCAGGTCTCCGACTGAGCTGGGCTTCGGCGAATAAGCCCAATATGGTCACCTGCAAAAAATGCTATTAATAAAACTACGCCCAGCCCGCAATTTTTATAACCAAAGCCCGCCCACTAGTCCCGCTGAGCTCAGATCAACGCCCAAGCCCACTTCTCTCTCTCTCTCTCTCTCTCTCTCGAACCGATCTCTGCTGTGTCCTTTTCGCCGCCCCCTGCACATGCCAGACCAAGGAAGCAGCTTTTTTTTCAATATCCCATTGACCGCCTAGACATACCTTTGCCTGCTTTCACCCTTTCTTTCATTCTTTATTCTTTATTCTTTTTATTTCTTTTATTTCCTTTTACTCCTCTCACCCTGCGTCCCTCAGTTCTCTACTTCCTTGGCCCGCTTGCGTCCTCACCGAAGCCATGGTGAAGACCCCCCTCCTCGATACCTCGTCGGAACAAGCTATCCTCCGACCAACGACGCCCACAGTCAATACAACGGGCAAACGCCACTACCGAACCTAAACCAACATCGTCGACGATGGACGAAGAAGGAACTCAAAAGACACGCAGATTTGGCTGAGACATTTCATCGATCACCTAGTGAGCTTCGTTTGAGGGAGGCCCCGGCAAGAAAACTTGGATCGAAATCAGCAAATAACGGACCGGCATGACTCGATTTCAGCATGGGAACGACTCATTTACGCTCGGTATAAACAAAAGGACAGCAAGTGTCAGGCATAACGAAAATGCTGAACGCACGTCTAGCTCAAGCATTTGCCGAACATTTTAACATACACAAATTGAGGGGCAAAACACTGGGATGACCAGACTCGGATTCGAGCTGGGTTTTTAAACAAATGATACATAGAACTCAGAGACTCTAGCCTACCTACAAATGAGGTTGGAACTTGCATGAACCGGACAACGGTGGCCCAGTCCGGCGAGCTCGAAACGGGAGCGCAGATAAAGCAGAACAATGGCGGTCGGCAAAGGGTCCCCTACACGGCTCGCGGCGTCGGACGGCAGACCAGTTCGAAGATCGAGCTGCGTCCATCAGCCTCGCACACTTCCGAGCCGAGATCCTCGGGGAGCCGATCTCTACTTCAAGCCCCTCTCTCAGATCTCACTTTCTCAAGGACTCTCTTCTCGTTTCTCTTTCTTAATTTGCCATCTCCTTCCTCACAGATCTGTCTCCCTCGCGGCTCTCTCTCTATCAGATCTGGATTTTTTTTCAGAACCTCCCTCACAGATCTGTCTCCCCCGCTGCAGCCTTCTATTTATAAGTGGGGAGAGTCCGGTCGCCGAAGGGTTCGGTCGCCGGTTCTTGGGACGCCAACCGACCTCCTTCTAGACCGAACCGGTATCCCATCCCATCTTCTCCGCCGAGGCCATCTCAGCATTGAAGGAGTCCGCCAAGACGTCCCCTCCGCCCGGGTTTCGCGCCAGATCTCGCGCTGCTTCTCTGGGCAGCATTGATGGCGCTGCAAGACTTCTCCTTCGTCGCCGATCTACTCTGCTCTACTGCCGTAGGTCATCCTCCGTGTGTCATCAGCCTCCACGCGCGAGTTGCAGAAGCGGAGAAGGAAGGAGGAAGGGATTAGGAAGAAGAAGAAGGAAGCAGCAACAGAGGAGGGGGGCCAGGCCTTTCTCCAGCTCCTCAGCGTGTTAAATGCGCCTACCCTACTATCCCCTCCATCCCAGTCTCCCGCCGGTCTTCACGCTGCTCCATACGTTCGCGAACGTTGTCGTCTTCTGCCCCTTTGTCTTACACGTGAAACGCAGCAAGGAGGAAGAAGAAGATGGCTTGGCCGGGCCGGAGGGAACAAAATGAAAGGGGCCGGACCTTTGTCTGCCTGGAGAAGAAGAAGAAGGGGGCTGGGCGTGAAAGCCCAGCCCTACCGTGGGCCTGTCTCTCTTTTTTTTTTAAAATAATAATAATAATAATAATAATAAACCTGAAAATAGGGTAAAAATGTGATAAAATAAAGATAGAAAATAAGCTTAATATACGCAAATGATATTAGTACCAAGGTGATGTGAAAGTCTTTTTTGTTAGGGTCAAATTAGCCTAATTTTCTATGCAATTTAAATCTTAATATTCAGTTAAAATTTAGGTGTTAACAAATATGTCGACATGATTTTTGACTATACATGAATTGGTGGCATTGATTATGGTATGCCTGATGTAATATCGTGCAGGATATGATAATGGCCTGCAATACGACTCAAGTGTGGTTGATTAATGCATTACTAAGAGTGCAGTGTGCATTGATTGTGATATGCATGTGTGCTTACCATGCATGGTGTGGCATGACCAAGTATGGTCACTTGCGAGTCGGTTACATGTTAATGCTGTTCATGGAAGTGTTGAATGGATTATGTATCTAATTTGGCAATGAATTTTGCCGTTGATCTAGTTGAGAAGGTTCTTGCATAATAGGTACCCCAATACAAGTTGATGTCCTAACTGGGGCTTAGGGTGAGAACTCATTGAAATTATATCTCATCAGTTATTATTTAATCATTCCAGGTCCCTAGGATGGTGCCCCCTCTTCTAGTGTGGTTTGGGGCTCCCAAAGACTAGGGGTGCGGAATGATAACATTTGCCCGTAAATCATTTCCAATGCAACAAAATAGATTTTTCTATTTCTATTTATGGATAAGTTTCTGAGCCAAAAATTGCGTTTGATAACGACAAAAAATTTCTACTCTTGGAATAGAAATTCGTTTAATAATTAAAAAAATGTAACTTTTCTAAGTGGCGAAGATAAGAGGAGGAGCGGCCATCGGCGGTGGAGGGCGGTGGATGGCGACCGGCGACTCGGCGGCCGGATGCCGCCCGCCGGCCGGGTCGCCGGGACGCGGACGCCGGCCGCCCGCCGCAAGCCACACGGCGCCGAAGCCGCCGGGCCGCCGGGCGCGATTCTTGCCGGCCGCTGGCCGCTGGGCGCCGGTCGTCGGTCCGGCGACGGCGGCGGCGGCGGGCGGCGGCCCGGCGCGGCGGTGGGCGAGGGTGGTGGTGGTGGTGGTGAGCGGCGGACGAAAAAAACTTCTTCGAAAGAGAAATAAAAAGAGAGAAACAATTTTTGATTTCTGTTTAAATAGAAAAGTAAAAAAAATTTTGTTTCGATTTACAGTTTCAAACCTATTTCTGGATTTATTCCGAAATAGAAATGAAAATTTTTTTACCAAACGAATTTCTTTTCAGAATAGTGCGGAATAGAAATCTATTCCGTAAAACGTAAATGAATGGTTATCACGCGCGGCCTAGAAGACCATTATTACGACCCATCGGTTTCCTGGTCGAGTGCATTTGTATGAAAAGCATGTCTCCACCATCTAGGTGGATGAAGGATCGGGGATGTGGGTCCCCCATCGTTTTATGGCTTGTACATGATTTCACCTAAATATAACAAATAAATATTTTTAGATTATTTAGATTTATATATTATATAGTGCTTCTTCAGCTACATTAATAACACATCCCAAGTAACGCAACTTGAAACTAATCTTGCTGTCTCTTTTATTCTACGCACGTAATTTTGTGTCTATTCGCATTTTCATTTTGGACATGCATTAGAATCACAAACAAAAATACAGAAGGCCCTTATGTATACTAAATCCCCACATAAAATCTTATTACTTCAAAATAAATAAAATTTAAATGTTAATAGTGAATCGTTAGGTGCAGATCATATCTATAGAATTTGTGCTAATTGCACGTATCGATACGCAAATAAAAACCTTATACGTGTATTTGATTTTTGAGAGTCACATATCATACAGAATTTAAAAGATCAAGATTGCAAAAGTACAAAGATTCATGAACTAAGTAGACATTGAAATTCAACATAAAATTATATATCTGTTTAGGAAAAATTCATCCATCTACGCATTTGTCCACATCAATGTGGTGCCTAAAAATTCAAGCAAAGCTTTTATGCCTTTTATATTATTTTATGATTTTATTTTTCCTCGATATAATTTGAATGTGCAGACTTTTAAATCTGTGTGTATTGGGAGCGTCACATATTCTGAATTGGGTCAATCGGATCCCACTCAACTCTAAAATAAATTTTACTTAGTTTTTGCTCAGAAATTTTGGCAAATATGCAATTTCTTAATTGAGCATAATAGGTATCGACCTTTACAAAGAAGATCACATTTGCTTTATAACTGCCAGAATTTGACGAACATTATAGGAAAAGACCAATCTCCTTTTCTTGATCTTGCCCTAGCTATTTAAATGTCATTTACATTTTTTCCTACACAATGTATTTGCGGACTCCATAGATACTTCATAACATGAAAATGCCACATAATTTTTCCATGTCATTCAGTAAGATTTTTATAGTAAAATCTTAGTACATGTCAATGTCACATTGCTTTGGATGAAAATGGTCTGAAATTTGCCTATCTCTCCAGAATACATAAACGATATCTCTTTCAAAATTTATCTAAAATCTCAAAGGTTGTGTTCCATCATGCTAGAGAAAGAAAGTCACAATGCTTTGAGATTCACAACTCGAAGACCATAATTTTTTGAACCGAAAATGGGTGCATTTGATTTATTCTATCAAAATTATTACCACTATTTTCACCATTGCAATCTAATCCCACATTAGCGACTATGACTATTAATATTGATTAAGGTTGCATTGAAGATGCCTTTATCCCAAAATGGGTTAAAATACATCAAAACCTACCAAGCCCCAACCACTGTAAAATGTCTATGCGGATGTTGTCCCTAATTTGGAGCTTCTGATTCTAGATTTAGTCGCCAATATACTCAAATGGAACATGAAGCTTTTTGCAATGACCGACTCCGGAGGCGGTAATGTCTTCCATTTAGCAGCTTTCTTGAATCGGGACCCGGTATTCAAACTCTTACAACCGAAAACCGAATATTTGGCTTGAGAATGGGACAGCAATGGAGATCTTCCCATTCATATTGCGAGCAAGGGGGGTCATGTTGAACTAATCAAGAAGCTACATCCGGTGTCACAGTGGGTAAATGGGCAAGGACAAACCGTTCTTCACGTGACAGCAAAATACGGGAGAGAAGAAGTAGTGAGATATATGCTCAGACATCTGGAGATGGGGGAGATGGCGGAGATGATAAATGAAAGAGATCATGATGGAAATACACCTTCTCACTTGGCAGCAAAGTATTTACAACCTGCTGCTTTGATTCATCTTGTGCTGGATAAAAGAATGAACCCCTCCCTTCTCAACAACGAAGGCTTGATTGCTGTCGACATTGTTCGAGATCGCTCACGAGCGAAGTTACGAAGAGTAGGTAACATGAACAATCACTATTTTATTCATGAACTTACAAGGAATTTATATAGACTAATACCTTAGTTAAGCGCAAATCTTATATTCAAATCATTATGTCCCGTAGTCAATAGGACTGTTACAGTATTAATAAATTTTCTAGAATAGCTGAGACTCCTCAAGGATTAATATTGCACAAGTCTCTAATTTTTCCTTAATATGCAGTACTTAAATTTTGCCCATGAAACAAGTGACAATCTCTGACAAATGCCGAGATAAATAGTTATATATCTCGATTAATTGAGCCTATGACTAAGATCAGGGGTTGTCAAAGTTGCAATCTTTTTTCTTAGAAAGCCAGGGGTCAAGGCGGCAAATTTGACCACTCTAAGCTTGACATAAACTCATTACATTATTAGTAAGTCAACCTATGACGAAGGTGAAACATATACATTTCATTCGTGCCTCTTTTCTCATTTGCAGCGAACTTGTTACTCTAGTTAATTCTTTAAAAAGTGTGGACACAGCATCTTTTGAAGTAAAATTTTTCCTTTAAATGAATACTCCAGAGTTCATTCCCGTTATCGATTCAATAATAATTTGTTCTTTCTTTCCTTTTTCATATGTTTCCGATCTCAGGGCTTGGCATACATGCTGTTATCAAGCGTGTCACGAAAGAGATCAGATCTAATCATACGTAAACCGGAAGCTCAAGACAAAGTGTACACGAACGGAAGTTTGCCAAATCATCTCGTATTGGATGACGTTATCAATACCTTGTTATTGGTGGCAACGCTAGTGACCACTGTGACTTTCGCAGCTGGTTTTGCAGTTCCCGGAGGATTGAATGGCTCAGACAGGGCATCCAAAGATGACCGAGGCATGGCTACGATGCTGGACAATAGAATGTTCCAGGCCTTCGTGATTTGCAACACCATTGCGATGTTCTGCTCAATGACCTCGGTCGTTGTCTTCATGTTGGCATACTTGGCCGAAGTCCACTTATCAGTAGTTGGATGCAAGATTGCAGGAGTGCCACTAGCAATTTCACTCCCGGCAATGTCCGCCGCTTTCTTAACTGGTGTCACCTTGACCGTTGGCAAACTCCCTTGGCTTGCCACCACGATATTAATTTTGGGACCCATTTTCGTCCTCATCATCACAGGTGCTTTACTATCGCCGGTGTTTCTGGCTTTAACAGACTTTCCCTTCCTTTCGGATCACCTTAGTCCTATCCGTCCACTGGTATCCAGGTTTATTCTCACTTACATTAAAATTTTTAAAGTTGAGACGTCGTTCATTTCGGATGACTCAGAAAAAGACTGAACGGGAAGGAAGACCTCTGCTAGTCCGCCTCTGGGTTGTGGCGGTAAAGATTGATTTGCAGAAACATATATATATATATATATTGCCTTGGTGGATTTGGCTCATTCGATAGTTGCTTTCCTATTGCATTACATTAATGACAGATTGCTAAAGTATTTAAATTCAACCATCTCTTCCTTCAGTAGCTCATATTATTAGAATAGTCAGATGCAAGTTCACAACATTTCACGTGATATCAAAGCCAGAGGTTCTCAGTTTAAACCTTCTAACCTCCTGCGTTGTATATTCTCATATTTTAGACTTGGAGCAAAGTCCAGCCTACTCACAAAGAGGAGTATTAAAGTATTTGAATTAAAGTATTCTTTGTACTAAATAGTTTAAGCTTTTAAAATAACTGTATTGCAATTAGAAGATCACAACGATACATGCATCCTGCAACATGCTGTGTCAATTGAATGGATGAGTGGGTCATTTCATCCATTTTGCTGCTTGGAAATCAGATCTTTAGTTTTCAACATGTAGAAGCTTGCCTCTTATGAAATCGCTTATCTAAACCAGCCAGGAACGATTTACCTTGGACCGGTCCAATTTGCAACACACTCTAAGTCAAAACATCCTAGGCACTCACGCACATATGTTGAGTGTAGAGAAAATAATTCTCCTATTTACTCCTCATGAATAGCATGGTTATGCCGTTCGATTTGGTCTTCATACTGCTAGAAGAAGAATCCTTTCACATCCCTTTAAGCCAGATTAAGAAGTCCGTCCGTCATTCGTACATATGCCCAAATGGCTTGGTCTTCAAAACACTTGTTTATGAAAACTTGCGATACAAGTACGACAAGTACAAAACCGATCATTTATAAACTTCCTGTCAAGAAGTTCTTGATGCTCATCAGTTCCTCGTAAAGTCACGTGGATAAGGAGACAGAAACAGTCTAGGAAAGTCAACAAAGAGATTTTTACCCTTTCCGATTTGAGCCACCACTAGAAAGTGTAAGTTTGAGATTTGGGCCCCCAATCGGGGCTATCTAGAAATATAATATTCGTGTTACCCTTTCCCATTCACTCATAAAAATCAATCACCGTATACAAAATCTCGTATAACATAAAAAAGTACAAGACAATTTCTCACTTGCATGTGACCCTGGTGCCTGTCTCAGCCTCTCGTGTCTCTCTCTACTCTTCTTCATAATAATAAATCAGGCTTCCATTCTTTGATTTCCACACTCCATCTACACATTAATCCCATCTTGCTCGCTAACATAAATTCATCAACATTCAATTTAATCCCTAAAAAGAGGTATTGACAATGATCGCGCGATACAGAAGAATATATACCCAATAGGTCTTTTAAATAGAATAAATATCATGTGAGGTCAACCATATTTAATGACGTCTTTGTATATGGCTAGGTGCATTATGTGCAAGTAAAGCGTAATTCTATCATCACAATTTGAGGTACGGACCCCGGGAGTGCCATAACTTGGCACAGAGGGACACTTAAATGCCAAAACTTACAAATGGTATACTTAAGTGTCAAAATCAGAGCAAAAGAGATCACTTAAGTACCAACGGCGAGAAAATCCGGCCAAAATGCCGACGTGGCATTTTTTCGGCGATATAAGGTCGAAACGGGGTTGTTTTTGTGCCTGACGTGGCGAAGTAAACCCAAAATGGCGTCATTTTGGGTGCTGACTAATATTAATAAATATTAGTTAAATAATATTAAAAAAGCAAAAAATTTATAAAAAAAAAAAGGGAGGGGGGAGCAGCCTGTCGCCGCCGCCCCATCGCTAGTGGGGCGGCGATGACGGACGGCAAGGCTCTCACCGCCGGGGGGAGGGGGCGACCCTCTCCCGGATCCGGGGAGGGTCGACCACCCTCGCCTCGGCCCGGGCTAGGGTCGCCGCCCCCTCCCGGCGTTTGGTGAGGGTCGTCCAGCCCTCGCCGTCGGTCGGCGAGGGTCATCGACCCGCGCCCAGGCGTCGGCAACCCTCGCCGTCTATCGTCGCCGCCCCACCGGCAATGGGGCAGCGGCGGCGACTACTACTACCCCCCCTCCCTTTTTCTTTTTTTTTTAAATTTTTGCTTTTTTAATATTAACTAATATTTATTAATATTAGTCAAAACGACTCCATTTTGGGTTTACTTCGCCACGTCAGGCACAAAAACGATGCCGTTTCGACCCTATATCGCTAAAAAAATGTCACGTCGGCATTTTGGCCGGATTTTCTCGCCGTTGGCACTCAAGTGATCCATTTTGCTCCAATTTTGGCACTTAAGTGTACCGTTTGTAAGTTTTGGCACTTAAGTGTCCCTCCGTGCCAAGTTTTAACACTCCCGTTGTACTTATGCCTCATAATTTTGTTGATTCACCTCTGTGATTTGATATTAATGTTACCATCGTCCTTAAAAATCCAAAACATGACGACCTCCTTAGTTAATTGACATATGACCAGGATCAACGAAATTGACGGCATCAAAGTTAACAATTTGGGGAAGATTAATATTTTTGAAGGAGGATATCGACTTATCATGGGGCAGAATCTTTCCGACATCTCACAATCAGCTCTAAAGCAAGCCTTTTCACCTTTTGCTTTTTCAAGAAGCAGACATCACAAGTTTTTAGAGATAACCAAGGCCCATTCATTTGAGGGAAAATGGTTAACGAAAATTATTTTCAGATTTTTCGATATTTAGATGACAGAAAATCAATTTATCTACTAGAAATATTTTACGTGAATTGAAAACAATGATTTTCTATTAGGAAAAAAGGCTTTTCCTTATGATTAGAAGGAAATCATTTTCTGTTATTTCTTGCTAATTTATATTTGTTAAATTAGCTTAAGTTAGACTATGTTAATGCATTTTAATTGATTTTGCTGTTTACCGAATACCGGGGGGCACAAACAATTACAAAAAAAAAAGAAGATGGTTTATTTGATCAGAAATTGAATTTTTCCAAAAAAAAAAAACCTTTTCTGGCGACAATAAATTTTTGATAAAACAGGCGCATTCTATCCCCTTTCTGTTGATCTTTCTTTACCAGCTGTAAAGGCCAAAAATAATTGAGGGTCACTAGTAATAATGCACCTAAAGTAGCTTTATCGTACAATTTGGTGGGGTCAATTCCAAAAAAAACCCCAAACTTTAGATCTAGTCCCAAATATACCCCGAACTTTTTTTTGTCTCAAGAAAAACCCCAAACTTTAGGTTTAGTCTCAAATCTGCCCCGAACTTTTTTTTTTTGTCTCGAAAAAACCCCAAACTTTAGGCTTAGTCCCAAATCTGCCCCAAACTTTTCTTTTGTCTCATAAAAAACCCCAAACTCTTAGTCCATTTCCAAATCTATCACAATTTTTTTTGTCAAAAAGAAAATCATCAAAATTTACTTTAATCCTAAATTTGTCCTCGTTAGCCTTTGTCCAAAAGCCATATTAGTAATCCCTAATTTTTTATATCCTGAAATGGTTTTACTTTGAAAATAATTTTCTATGACATATTGCTTATTTGTATTTATTATCTATGTGGAAATGCCATGCTAAGTTGGGACTAGACCATGGGGTATATTATTGATGATTTTTTTAGTACAAACGGTGGATAAAACCCCAAATTAGTATACCCGTAAATTGCGACGCGTTATTTAATTTAGCAATTTGACAATAAAATTTAACAAAAACTAATAGATGGTAATTTGTTTTGGTGATCAAAAAATTAATTTTGGGTAAATTTGTCATATATGTACCAATTTGAGATTTTTCATGATATTGACTCTTTTTTTTTTTAGACAAAACCAAATTCGGGGTAGATTTGGGATTAAAATTAAATTTTAGGGTTTTTTTGAGACAAAAGAAAAGTTCGGGCAGATTTGGGACTAAACCTAAAGTTTTGGGTTTTTCTTGAGACAAAAAAAAGTTTGGGGTATTTTTTGGACTGGACCTAAAGTTTGGCCTTTTTTTTGGAATTAACCCCAATTTGGTGATAAAGAGCGACCCATCTTTATTTACTTCCCTCCAAATTCCAATCATTGTCGGCGAAATAGGGATACTCACTTCAAGTCCTCCTATAGCCATCAGACTTCCCACTCCAGAGCATCAGCGTCAGCACATCAGCATCGTCCTCCACTCCCAGATATCATATTTTTCTTCTCAAGTCCTGCCCTTCTTTATTCTTCAGGTTTTGGTTCTTCGATCTCTTAACTCATTGCTTCTGTTATTTGACGTTCTTCTTGCATTATCGTATTCTGTTAGACCTGGGTTTTGGCAATGTCTTTCTTGTCTTAGGGATTGATCCCTTTTGAGGATCCTCGAACATTATAAATTTGTTGCTTACAGAGCCATGCATGCACATTTGAGTATTCAAATTGCCTGTTTGCAGTCACATATTCTTTTTGCAATCACAATTAGCTCAATAAACACTCTTTTTATTAACTTTAAATTCTTTGGATAAGCTAATTTTGGTTTGCATTTAGTTACTACTAATTTTTTCTTAGAGAATTACTAAATAAGTCTTAAACCTATTGTAATTACGCCAATTTAGTCATCAAATTTTTTTTTGGCCAATTAAATTCTAAATATTTTTTATTTGTGCCAATTCAATCTATGTAACCAATTTTGGTTGACCGACACTAACATGGAGAATTTTTAATAATATTTTAATATTTTTCAATTTTTAATAATTTTTTTCTTTTTTTTTTTCCCTTCCTTCTTCCTTTGGGCAACTAGCCAAAGGCAAGGGCCGGTGAGAGTGAGCCTCCTTGACCAAAGCAAGAAGGGAAGAAAAAAAAAAGAGAAAGAAAAGGAAAATAAAAATAAAAATTTTAAAAATATTAAAATATCGTTAAAAATTGTCTACGTTAGTCGACCAACCAAAATTGACTGGATAAACTAATTGGTATAAATGAAAAAGGTTTATGACTCCATTGGGAAAAAAAAAGCTTAGAATTAAATTAACACAATTATAATAGATTTATAACTTTTTTGATAATTTTCCATATTTTTGCCTTACCACAGCTTCTAGATTTCCCTGAAAAATATGGTTATCTAAATTTTGTTGGGAGCATAATTTAAATCTGCAACCCAACCAAAAGAGAAAACGTTACATGTTCAAAGTGAAGATTCTAAAAATCTGTAGAAGTGATCCTTTGCAAGTTATCTGAAAAAAGTTGCTAATTTCATAAAAGTGCTACTAAGTTACCAACAAGTTATTTGAAAATCAGGTCATTTGTAATTTTTTTACCAATAATATTTTAATACTCAGCAATTTTTTTAGAAAGCTGTCGGCATGAAAAAAAATTGTCTTTTAAAACGGAATAGTAAAATCACCCCTCTAAAGTATGATAGTTATTTATTTTTAGTCTTTTCTAAAGTGTGATAGTTTTTTTTTTAGTCTTTTCTAAAGTATGATAGTTTACTCAAATGTCTTTTAACGGTTTGGGTCTGGATGGCCTCCTTACTGAACAAGAGGCTGTCTTGTAAATGGCGTAATTATATGAGTGTTTGGGTGTAATGTCATGATCATAATTACCATGACACTTTTTTTTAACCAATATCACATGTTCTGAATTAGTGCTAGCCTAAAGACATTTGTTAGACCCAAATATCAATTAAGAGGGGTGAATTGATTTCAAGAAAATAACAATTAATTTTGTAGAAACTACTCGAATAATAACCGTACTTCTATTGCGAAGCAAATAAGTATATAAACAGCGGAAATCAAAAAGTTTGGAGAAAGAAAATTTTCAAACGAGATTTATAAAGGTTTGGTTTGAGTACACCTACTTCTCTTTCTAGCTCTAGTATATCAACTTCCGCATCAATTAGGAGAAATCTTTCTGAGTAATTCGTAAGTCAACACACAAGCCCAAATGGTTACTATTTGTGAGATTGCTTTAAGTAATTTTTGGGGCTTGGTCAATATGATCCGGTCCAGATTGTTACGCAATCACTCGTGCATACATGTAGATTTTGCTTTAATAAAAAGAATCCAAAGTAAGTTTTGTTTTATCTAAGGCGATAGCAACATGGTCATGGGCAGCGCCATGATGGGGAGGAGGGGTGGCTGAGCACTAGTTGATTTAGAGTGAGGGTCTTTTGTGGGTGAATCTAGATAAGTAAGACGGCAATCTTAAAATTTAATTCCACAAGCAAAAAGACAAAAACATTAATAGATGCTTATGAAGTGTATTCGCACATTAAAGGATGCAAAGTGACATGAGCTGATTAACCTATCTGAGATGTATGTGAAACACTCTATTAGTCTCATAATATGATCTAATCTAAACCTTTAACTTATATAGACGGTCTCTATTCAGAATGGTTTGTAAAAAATGTTGGTTCCATGGGTTGACTAAGTGTAAAAGTTTTGAACGTAGAGTATTACGTGGATAGCTTAGATCATGGTTGCCAGCTTGGTGTACATTCTATTTATTAAGTTTTCAAGGAGGAAGCCAAAAGTATGTTTCGTTTATTTGAAAATGAGGACTTTGATCAATCGGGAATCGACTAAAATGGACAGCATGTGGGAATTGGCCAGAGATAAAAGGGAATTATTTTGAAAATTTGAGATGTTTTAATATGTAAATGCCCTAATACTACTCATTTTCATACTTGAGTTCAGATTTGGCATAAAATTTGAGATTAAATACACTCGACCAAACCATCACACAAGTCCATGATGTCTTATTAATTTCTTGCATTTATATTCTCTTAGCAAACCAGTTGTATTTATTCATGCTTCTGGGATCTTGCGCAACAATTTTAAACTCAGAACCATTTGGTCTCATGGCATATGCAATTTTTTAGGACCGCTATTAACTATTATGAAAGTTTAAATAATTAGATGGATCTATTATTTAATATTTCAATCATATAATGTCTCCTTTACACAACCCATTTTCCATTGCAGTAACTACATTACTTGCATAGCCTAGGTTCGATGGACGTAGAGATATCTATTGAAGAGGAGAACGTTGGCTCGAACAACTCGACCAAGGAGGAGGTCAAGAAGGATAAAGGAGGAGCTTTCGAGGAAATGTTACAGGATGAAATTGATTCTTCGAATGAAAAAGAAATATGGAGGAGTCGACGGAACAGAATCAATAAAGTATTGGCGGCTGCGGGAGACGAGGAGCGACGAGATCCAGCAGAAGTGTACGCAGCTGCTACAACGCTGGCGTCTGTCATCATCATCGGCGCCGATGTTGAAGAATTCATTTCTACGATCGAAAGGCTTGCCAATCAAACCGATCCATCTGCCATTTTCAATTGCCTGTCAAAAGCAGGGAAAGGTTCGCTGCTCCACTATGCGGTAGCCTTCGGCAAGGACGACATCCTGAGGCTCCTGCTTGATTATGTCCCTGGCCATCTCATTGCTGCCCAGAATGATAGGGGAGAGACCCCTCTCCACATGGCGATTCTGGGTAAGACTTCTACAGCTACTGCGATGTTGATTCGCCGGATAATAGACCTCCCCAACGTTGAGGACAAGAAACTGATCCTGAGTAAGATAAACAAAGACGGAAACACCGCTTTGCACGCAGCTGTGCTTGCTATGAACCTTGATTGGGTGCGCCATTTGTCGAACCAATATTTGGAGCCCGTATACTGGAAGAACGCGGATCAAGTATCTCCCCTGTACTTGGCCCTCGAATCTTCAGACCCCAAAATATTTGAGGTTTTGCTCTCGCTCCCGCTCGAACCATCGAGAATACAAGGCTTGTCACCCATTCACGGTGCCATCATCCGTTCACGCACTGGTAAGTACCTAAATCTGTTTACCGGAAGTATATACGTGTAGACTAAGCTCGTTTAAACCCGTGTAGCAACTTTCTGCCTTGACCCAAACCCCTCACCGGTTTTCACGTGAAAATCCCAAACCCCAATTGTTGAAGTAGTTGGATAACCACTGAGTGCTCGCAACCAGCCATATAATTCTTTTAGTGAACAAATTATCTTATAGCATAATAAATCAGCTTGAATTTATGAACACCAACCATTTTACTAAGGAGAATGAGTGAGTGACGATCCGTTACTCTTGTTACCAGTAACAAGCACCGGATGACTTACTCATTAGGTTTTAGAAAAATAAAATATAAAAACTAAAATTTTCGACCATTGACAAGGTCCAACAGAGGGAAAAACGATAAAGAAAGAAGAAAAAAAGAAAAGAAGAGAAAAGGAAAAAAATAAAAAGAAGAAAAAAGGGAAAAAAAAAAGTACTAAAAATATATTAAAAATTGTCCACGTATTCGCTTTGCGCTACGGGACGGTCGGTATTCAATCGACAAAATATGAAAAAGGTTGAGGACTCAATTAAGAAAATTAAAAAGGTTTATAATTACATTGGTAAAAGTACAATAAATTTATAATATTTTTCTTTAGTTACAATGGGCTGAACGCACTATTTGATAACAAGTTCACATAAAAACACACATAAAGATAATATTTTGATGAAGACAAAAAAAAAAAAAAAAAAAAAGCTGTTGTTATTTGATAAAGAAAGGGAAAAAGACGGGACGAAGAGAATAGTAGAAAAGGAAAATGAAACCGCAAAGGAAAGTGACAACTACAAGGGAGATGGCCAGAAATTGAACAAGATCAAGGCTGTCCTATTCAATCAAAATAATCACTACTACTATCAGCATTGCAACGTTATCCAACATCTGCGATTATCAATCCTAGTAGTGATTAAGGTTATGTCGAAAATGTCCTTATCCCAAAATAGGTTTAAATATATCGAGACCAACCAAGCCCCAACCACCCTAAAATGTTTACGTGGATGTGGTCCTAATTTGGAGCTTTTGATCCCAGATTTAGCCACCCAGATACTCGAGAAGAACGTGAAGTTATTTGCAATGACTGACTCCAGAGGCAGTAATGTATTTCATTTAGCAGCTTTCTTAAATATTGCCCCAGTATTCGAACTCTTAAGACTAGAAACTGAATATTTGGCCCGAAAATGGGACATGAATGGGGATCATCCCATTCATATTGCGAGCAAGAGGGGTTTTGTTGATCTTATCAAGAAGCTACTTCCGATATCAATTGTGTATAACGGGCGAGGACAAAGCATACTTCATGTGGCAGCGAAATATGGCAGTACTCAAGTAGTGAAATATGTACTTAGAGATCCACAACTATGGATGATGATACATGATAGAGATGATGCTGGAAATACACCTTTGCACTTGGCGGCGACGTATTCACAACCTGCCGCTTTGATTCCTCTTGTGCTGGATAAAAGGATTAATCTCGCCCGTGTCAACCACGAAAGCTTGACTGCTCATACCATTGCTGAAAATCTCTTCATAAGGGCGCCAACATTACGGAATGTAGGTAACATGAATAGTCACTATTTCCTTTATCAACTTACTGAAAATTTTCATAGACTAATATCTTAATTAAGCACAAGATCTCATATTCAAATCATTATGTCTTCCGGTGGATAGCATTGTTGAAGCATTGATCAATTCCCTAGAATGGCCGAAACTCCTCTAGGATTAATGTTCTGCAAAAATCTAATTTAGTCTTAATAGGAGGTAGTTAAAGCTTGTGGCCATGAATATATCCACGGGTAGAAACAAGCTAAATATCTCCGACAAATGCATAGATAAATGGTTAAATGCCTTGATTAATTGAGCCTATAAATAGGGTCGTGTATAGAGGCCAAGAGTTGTGTTGCCCTCTTTTTTATTTTTTTTTATTTTCAAAAAGCCAAGGGCCAATGCGGCAAATTTTGACCACTCTATATATGTCATAATCTCATAACATTATGATAAAGTCAATCTATGACACGACAAACCATATACATTAATTATTGCCTTCTCTTTCA
Source organism: Corymbia calophylla (assembly GCA_014182845.1). NCBI lineage: Eukaryota > Viridiplantae > Streptophyta > Magnoliopsida > Myrtales > Myrtaceae > Corymbia > Corymbia calophylla. The sequence continues at coordinate 404,925 of JABKBT010000013.1, read as the reverse complement.
TCTAAAAAGAACTTATACTCTTAGTGTTAATTCTTTAAAAAGAGCGGACATTGCATCTTTAGAAGTAAAAGTTTCCCTTTAAATGAGTATTGGCATGGTGACAATTTGTTTTTGTTTTTTTTCCTTTCTTATATGGTCCCGATCTCAGCGATTGACGTTAATGGTGTTGGCATCCTCGACAATTGGTAAAAATGTAGCCGTAAGCAGAGACTTACTTGTACTTAGGCCGGAAGCTCGAAATGAGGCGTTTTCATACCCTTGGCGCAAATCGAAGATCAACATGGACGACCTGAAGGATGTCGTTAATACCCGTCTGCTGGTGGCGACACTTGTGGCCACCGTGACTTTCGCAGCTGGTTTCGCTGTTCCTGGAGGATTTAACGGCTCAGACACAGCCTTGAAAGATGAGCAGGGCATGGCTACTATGCTGGACAGGAGATTGTTCCAGGCCTTCGCAATTTGCAACACCATCGCAATGTTCTCCGCAATGACCGCAGTCATCAGCCTCATCTATGTGGAGGGACACGACTTCGAAGCTGCGGTGGCCGCATTGCGGCACTCAGGGCTACCGTTAACAATTGCACTTCCGGCTATGTCCATCGCTTTCTTAACTGGTGTCACCTTGACCGTTGGCAAACTCACTTGGCTTGCTAACACCATATTTTATCTGGGGCTCGTTTTCCTCCTAATTGTCTCAGGCGCTACAGTGATGCAGTACCCTCCTTTCCTTCGAAGTCATCATCGTCCTCTCCGTCGTTTAATATTCTGGCTTATTCTCGGTTACATTTATTTGTGGGGAGTTGAGAAGCACCTTTTGGATGACTCGGAAGATGACGGAAAGGTGAGGGGGACCTCAGCTAGTCAGCCTCCAGATGGCGTCGGTGATCGAATGACTGACGACTCAGCAACAGCAAAATTTGGGAACGCGCCACCTCCTCCCAGTAACTAATTTCAGTTGATCATTTGATATTATTTATGATTTGAATAAGTTATCATATGCTCGCCTTGGTGTATTTCGTTCATTTTACCATTGCTTTCTTGTTGCATTATTTAAATGGCGATTGTCAATGTCAAGGTATCTGAATAAAACCCTGTCTTTCTCAAATAACTTTGACTTTTAATACTTGAATGTAGTCCCACCAAATTTCATATTATATCGGAGTAGCAAATTCCAAGTCCAAACCTTCCGAGACCCTATTTGCCTCCTCGATTATATATTGTCCTACTTTAGTTTTACAGCAAAGTCCAGCATATGCTTGAAAAGGAATATTAAAGTATTTTGAGTTAAATTACGCCTCCATCTAACAATTTAAGTTATTTGACATTCCACGAAATTTCACAGTTATACATACGTCATGCTGACATGCTCTGTCAACTAAATGGATGAGTGGCTCGTTTCATCTGTTTCCTGCTCTAGAATCAAACCAATTGAGCATGTAGCAAGCACTCACTCACTTGTTCGGCATGTAAATAAAATGATTCTCCTAAACTATTTCTTAAGTCGAGCTTTTGGCAAAGAAAACCATAATTTTTTTTTTTTTTTTTGAAAATTTCTCTTCACTCCTCAACGAAAACTCAATTCTTTAGCCCACTCTTCACACCCCTTTCATTTCCCCACTTCTCTCCTTCCCAAACGAACCACGAGGAACTTCCGCATGGTGGAAGTTGAATGACCTTGACGAGTGTTTATAGATCAAGCCGTTTTGTACGAACATATGAACGACTAATCGACTTCTTAATCTTGCTTTTGAGCGATGTGAGCACTTTGCTCGCGATCTATTGAAACACTAAATCGAAATGGCATAAACATGATTTTCGTTTATGTTACTAGTATGTGATTAGAGTGGATCGTATTATGTCTTTCACGGAATTAGCATGGACAATTGGTACTCAGGGTATTGCCACCTACGAGTGTTGTCTGTGGTAGTCCCTCCAACAAGAGAGCCCAATTAGACTACGTTCTTTATTTTAATATTCCGGTATCTGCACACCTCACACCCTTTATTAGTAAGAGAATATTTTTCTACCCTTAAGAATATTCCAAATTTTACGTTCCAAAGTTTAAACAAAGTAATTTAAGGACTTACTCAAGTCCGAACTTATGTATATGTCGTGCAAAAAATTGTCTGATTTACATTCCTTCCTTCGTCCTTAAGATAGCAATGTCATTGACCTGCGTTGGCATTGCCTGCTCGCCATTGCTAAAGAACGAGGAACGTGGCTGGGCTCCATTCCAGGGATGCAAATCAGCCATCCCTATGGTAGATCCACCTGTTTTCTCCATTTTCAGATCGCGACGCATTCCCATTCAATTCTGGTGCGCACTGCACTTAATCCAAATACCACCACACCCGAGCAGAGCACCCAGCCCTCTTTTTTTTTTCTCTCTCTCTCTCTTTCCACATCCACAGCCACCTCTAAGCTGACCACGCATGCCTGCGCCGATCGTAGGCACCAGCAGGGTTGCCGTGTCCAGGCCGACCGCTGCTGTGCGTCCAAGACGTGCCACTGTCTGTCGCCGTCCCTGTAGTATGATGTGTCTTTCTATCGTCCAAGCAGAGCCCAACCTCTATGCCTCTGTTTTGCCTTTTTATGTTTTTCAAGCTCCCAGTGCTTGCCCATCTTGGTTGCTCGTCTTTGGCGGTTGGAATGTCGTCCTCATTGTTGAGGGTCATGGCGAGCTTCCAGCCGCATGGTCATACCGAAAGCATGGCGCTAGATGTGGAAGCTCAACGCCCACCATGACCTTGGATGTTGTCGAGCCTATGAATCTAAAGGCACACCTCCAAATCTAGACCAGCGGCATTGCAGTTCGAGGTAGAGCTCAATGCCACATCGAGTTCCAACGCATACAACGAGCTCGACGGCAATGTCATGCTCAAACAAAGACAACATAGGGTTTCACCAAGAGAGAGGGAGGGATATGGAGAGACGGGGAGGCCTATGGGGACAACGATGGAGGGAGAGAGCTCATCGTTGGGCATGACAGTGAGGCGACGGATCTCGACAGTGGCAGCTAGGATGGAAGCTGAACACCTTGGGCGACGGAGATGAACGAGCTGGACTCTGGGGAGAGGGCTGAAGGGTGAGAGAGAGGAGGGACCAACAGTATTGAGCTCCCACCCCTCGAGCTCCGGCTTGGGTCCACGAAGGCTGAGTTAAGTCCCTATAGGCTGGGCCGAGGGCCCCAGTCCCCTTGCTTGCATTCTTGGCTCTCTCGCCCAAGTCACTGACACCCGACCTCGGGTCTCCGACGCTGTGCTCGAGTTCTCGGTGGCTAGGCCTGAGAAACCCCGGCTCCTACAATCAAGACCCCAATGACTAAGGATTAAGTTTTCATTTATAAAACAACGAAAAATAATTTCTAATTCATTTTTAAGATTTCAAATAAATATTAAAAATATTATCATTTCCCTCCATAATAATTTCTTAGAATATATTTTTCCGAAATATTTTCCATAAATGTTAAATTTCTTGCCATACAAGCAGACTTCATATGCATTGAATTCGAATATGACGAATTGCATTGACTAATGTCTTTTAAATTTCCCAGCTCAAAAAAAAAAAAAAAAAAAAAAAAAAAGTCGCGCGGTAACGTCCTCTCAGCGAACTTTATTAAAATAAATTAAAAAGAAATGAAACATCTGGCCCAAAAAAGGCTTTTGGGTTGAGAAGGGAGACTCGGGCCTGTCCTAGGCCCATGGAAAATTACAAATTTGGACCGTGCAGTAATAATAACAAATGGGAGTTTGCCTGGGCTTTGATTGGATCTGAAAAGATCTCTCAATCACGCGTCTTTCCGTACCGCCCGACCAACAAGTGGTGGCCACTAGCCCATCTAATTGGAGTGGGACCGTGTCTCGGTATCGCCCTAAACTGAAATATTGGCGACGGATGAAGCCGACACTAAGACGGACATGATAATTATTATATTTTTAATTAAAATTATTTTTCTTTTTTGGAAATAAATATGGAATAAAAATTTATCTGGTAATGCATTTTTCATTTTTTGAATAAATTTTTAATTCAAAAATAGGTTTATAACAGAAAAAATTTGTCAAAAGCAGGTCATTCATGTATGTGATCCCCAAGCAACCTCACTCGACACCAATTACAAATCCAGTCTAGCCTTCATGATTCAAGAGATTATCACATGAATTGTACAATTGAAATAACATTGTGGATACAAGGACACATCACACCTTACCCCAAGCATTGTATGGCGTATCTCCTTTCCCATTTGAGACGACATTAGTATGAATACGGATTGAAACATCTCCCAACATGGGGGTGAGCATTGATTAATTAGTATTTAGCATTTCGGCTGAATTCACAAGTGAGGGCTTAGAGTAGCCAAAGAACCTATTGAAAAATATACAGCTTTTTAAAGTCCCAACTTTTCTACCAACGCATCTCGATTTGGCGCTATGAATATTGAGTCATATTTTCTCTAGAGCATGCTTTATATGGTCAGTTTTGCTTAAATCTAGGGGCACACGCTTCGAACAGCTGATGAAGTGGCGAATAAAACCCACACCACATATTGTACGCACTAAAGAAATGGCGTCCCCTTATGGGAAAAATTATAATTTCGATGCAAAATAGCGCCCACTAGAGAATGCCATGTGTCAATGTTTCATTGGCCGTCCAAGCCCTCCAAATTATAGATAAATCCACGCTGCATATTTTCAAAGAAAACGCATCATTATACTAGTGCTTGGGGTTTGATGTGTGGTTCTCAGGTGTCAATTCCTGAGGAAGCCCTCAACTATGGTGGGAGTGGGAGCAGTGCTTTCTTTATTTCTTTCCCTTTTTTTTTTATTGCATTATAAATTCTAAAATTTATTATGAAAATATAATTAATTTTAAAAATTTTAAAAACATATAATTAAATCCTAAAACTTATCAAATTGTACAATCAAATCCTTCTTTTAACATTGTCACTTCGTCTCACGGAAAATGCTAACGTGCTATTTTTCAATTTATTTCTCTCTCCTCGTGACATTTTTTATGAATTTTCCCTTCCGATCTAATTTAAATAATATTAAAAAGCTAAAAAAACTAAAAAATCAATTAAAAAAAAAAAAAAAATGGAAGAGAGAGAGAAAAAGGACGAGAACTTGTGTGGGCGCTATTGCCGCCACTACTCATTGCTAGAGGGGTTGGCTAGGGTCGCCGGCCTTAGGTAGTGGTGGCACCGAGAGGGGGCCGAGGTGGCCCTTATTAGCCTAGGTAAGGGGTCACCTAGATTTGGGTGACGCCGACCCCATGCAAGGTCAATCTAGCCTCGCCAACCCCCACCTAGGGCCAGCGTGGCTCACCCAGATCTCGGTGACGCTAGTCCTCACTTGGGATTGTTGAGATTTGCCGGCCACCCTATTATTAGGAAAAAGTCATTGTTTAGGCTTAATTTCTCCATAAGAAATCCGAAGTTTTGGCAGCTGAGAACTTGGCCGTTTGTCAGACAGTGTGACTGTCAAATTGTGCTAGTAGTTAGCTGAAAAACAATGAATTAAGATTTGAGATATATATGCATACAATCATAAATACATTCATTATGTTTGTCTTGTAGTTGACTTGACCGAAGCACTAATCTATGTGCGGTCAGCGGCTTATAGCGAGCGGTAGGCCCAAGGGCCGAAAGAAAACACAAAAAGCCCATGGGATTTTTCCCTCGGTGCAGAAGTGGATGATTACTCAAGAAAGAAATAAAGGAGAGGAGTCAATTTAGGGTTTCATATGGAAGAAGAAACACAATACAATCAGCTATATGTTTGTAATCCGCCAATTAAAACATTGATCGCAACAAGTTTTTTCCATCCACCGATGGAGGAAAACATGCCCATATATAGGGTTGATGCCTAATTACCATGGATTTGATTAATAGATATGCTACTGGAAATATGAGTACCTATGTGGGCACATTTTATGAGCCAATACTATCTATTGGTAATATTTTTCTCCAATGAAACTTCTAATCCATAGGCCACAAGGTATGGATATCACCAACATGCATATCCTAACTAAAATTAAATCTTGATGATGTTCATGGTTGTGTGACCTATTAATCAAAGAGATGATTAAAGAGAGTTCTATCCAACTAAGGTCAAACTTTAAGAAAGAGACTAGAAAGGGTGATGACATGGCTGTCTTTTTCCTTGAAAGATCTAACTTATAAATACAATCTATCCATGAACTTCTACATAATGTTAATGGGGAAACTTCCATTCCGAGGGCAAAATGGATGACCTTAGTTTGGCCATCCAACTAAGGTAAAACTTCAAGAACAAAACATATAAACACACTTTATCTATGAACTTCTACATAATGTTACTATGGTCACTAACGTGCATTTGCATTGCCAAATTTGACAATATTATTGGATGACTTTTGGACCATCTATGTCAATTACGTAATTACATTGTGTGATTCAATTTAATCATGTGCAATAGTTGTGACTAGAACTATGTTGCAATTTTAGTTTTCTCATATACATTTGAATCTAAGTTACCTTTATTGCACACGGTTTAAACTCCAACAATATTCTTACATGACGTTTTTGGCTATGTTGTAAATAAACTCGGTGAAAAGTTACCGATATCTCACACAAACATGAGTTGTGGACCAAAACCACATAACTATGGATTGGACGTACAAAGTATATATCTTGGGTCATATTTGTCCATATTAAAAAGTGATTTTCCTTTTCTTGTTACCCCCGCTGAAAAAAATCTCCAAGCTCTTGTCACATCCCAATTGCAGTTAAAATAGGGGATAATACGGATGTCTTTTCACATGAATGATGCAATCTCAAACATAAATTAACAATAACTTATTATCAAAATATATATCTTCATCTATAGTTGGTTAAAGGACCAGAGTTTTTACAATCCATTAAAAGTTTATATACACTTCCAACTCAATTAAACCCAACAAATGTCATTTTAGACATATAACAAACTATCTAAACTAATACCCAAATTTCAACTACCAAAATTCTCCCGAAAATCTAAATGGATGAGTGGCTCATTTCATTTGTTTCATCGCTCTGGAATCAAATCATTAGTTTTGAGCATGTAGAAGCTTGCGATATTTTGAAATCACTCGTCTAGAGTGACCATGGAAGATTTGCCCCAGACCAATCCAATCTGCCGAACTCTCAAGTCATGACATTCTAGGCAGTCACCCACGTATCCTCTGCATAAAGAAAATAATTCTCATCAATCATTGTCCAAGTCAAGCATGTGGTGAAGAAAACCAAAAAATAAATTATCTTGTTAAAATATCAAGCCGAGGTGAGCTGAAATGAGTCAGGTGTGAAATTTCTAGTCTTGACCAATTTGACCATGATTTATGATGGAGAAGACCATGTATTAATAAGAAGTATATATGATATTGGTGACTCACCTTTTTTATATGACTAAGATTATTGGCCTTGCAGTAAAATGGCCAATTCTTTTACGAATTTGATTTACGACATGAGTAAATTTCTCAATAACTTGCTTTGTATTGCCATTTTTCGCATATCTCGAAATGAAAACCAAATGAAATATAAATCCCAAATTGCAAGAGCTAAAAAGAAAAGAAGGGAAGAGAACTATAGAAGAGACAAGTGCGGTTGCACTTTTCCCGTGACGTGACAAAAATAGTGTACGAAAGTAAAAGGTTCAACGAGCATCACGTGCTCTAGCTTTAATTGAATTATTGTAGGCCTTATTTCTCCGCCGCCCATCCCTCGTCATCCTTTCGTGTTACACATGTGAACGAATCGAAATTTGTCTATATGTTATACCTAGTGACACATGTAATGCAATGAGTCTCTTTCGATGGGACAAATTTCCCCTCATCACCAATTACCTCTGGTTAGGGCAAGTAATTTCAAAGAAAGGTCCTGTCTTTTTTTGTTGTTGGTGACGTGTTCCTTTATCTAAGTTCATTGGAATATATCATTTTAAATAGATCATATGTCTACTTTTTTTTTCTTTAAATGAGAATACGAATCTTTTAATCACTTATGACATCTTATTATCAATAATCACACACGAGTATCATATTAGCTAATGATACAGCGTGACTCATAATGAACAAAGGCGAAAAGCTAGATGTTTGTAAAATAAATTCGGAACCGATGTTGAGATTATTTATCGATGTGGACATCAACTTTCAGCATCTCCTTTTAATAATAAATATGGCTTAGATTAAATAATCAATCTAGTGATATACTAAGACTCCGTTTGTTTAGAAAAAAATATAGCGTTTTTGGAAAATATTTTTTAAGAAGTCATTTTCTAGAAAAATAACAATCTTTTTCAATGTTCAATTGAAATCTGAAATTGAAGTGGAAAATATTTTCTGGTCATTCGGTATCTTATTTGAATTTTCTCAATATAATTTCTTTTGATGATTTTTTTTTTTACTTTTATTTTATTTTTTTGTTCTTTTTATTATTATTTTATTTAAGAATTCGAATTTTTAATTATTTTTATTTGTATTGTTATTTTCTTCTTTTCTTTTCTTTTTGTTTTTCTTCTTTTTTTTTTTTTTGTTTCCTCACCGGTAGCTGCCACAACGACGGTTGGTGGCGAGCGCCGTCGTCTGGCGACACTTAGATCGACAACGCCCTAGTGTCGCCAGATGGCCGCAAGGCTTGAGCCTTGTAGATCAAGTGTCGCCAGAGGCCTCGAGGCTCGAACCTTGCTAGATCGGCAATGCCTGGCCTCGCCACCGTCTAGCGATGATTAGGTGTCACCGATCTGGCAAGGCCCGAGCCTCATGGCCACTAGTGACACTTTCGATCTGCAAGGCCCGAGCATTGCCAAACGGTGGTGAGGCTCAATGGCGAGGCTCGGGCCTTGCCAATTGGGGACACTCGAGCATTGCCAAACGATGGCAAGGCTCAGGCCTAGCCAATCAACGACACTTAAGCGTCGCCAGAGGCCACAAGGCTCAGGTCTTGCTAGATTGGCAAGCTGCGAGCTTGCCTATGGTCGGTGACCAATCAAACAAAGAAGAGCAAAACGAAAGAGAAAAAAAAAGAAAAAAAAAAAATCGATTTTATTGAAAAATAATAAAAAATCGATTTTATTGAAAAATAATAAAAAATTGGTTATAAAAAAATAGAAAGAAAGAAGTGGGTAGGGAGTGTAAGATAAGAGGAGAGTGAGTATAGAAAATGTTTTCCCCAATTTGAAAAGTAGAAAACATTTTCCTTAATTTTAGATGACTTTTTTCCTTTCATGGGAAATATTTTCCCCAATCAATGTGTTTTCCATGAAACAAACGCCAGAAAATCCGGAAAGTGTTTTCCTGAAAGTTATTTTCTATGAAACGAATAAACCCTAAAATAATTCTTTTTTGCCTTCCTCCTCTAGCCTTGGACATCAGCTTTATTATTTTGTGAATTTATGAAATCTTATATGATGAAATCTATACATGTTCATCGAAAGTGGACGATCTAAAAAAGTACATCAGTGCTATAGCCACAACCAAGAAGTATGGGTAATTCGTTTTTTGGGAAGTAAGTATATAAATTAATCTTAGCTGGGATCTTCCTACCTTTCTACTGGGTAGGTATTCACATGATGAATGACATAGGCATGATGAGACAGAGAGAGATTATAAAAAGATCATAATTCAAAGTGAAGATCTACTCTCTTAATAATTATGATGATGATAATTATATAAAATTGAGAGGAATGGAATTTATTTTTTTGGCCCGGTAGAGTCTATAAAGAACTACACAATACATTGGGATGATCATAAGATGAGAGGGCATGCTTACAAGAATGGAAATCTTTTTGTAGGGAAGAGATCTACCAACTTTTTCAAACCTTGTTTTAATGGTTTTCCTTGGATGAAAGATTCTTCCTTAACACATGATTTATTAATTTAATCAGTCCAAGAGAGAGATACACCACCCACGTGCCCCATAAGAAATGGGAAATTCATCTAATATGTTATGATGGATAAGACCATACAATATCGTTCGTTCTTTTGATAAATATAAATTATCGTACAATCCAAGAATTAAGATTTAATGTTATTATGATATTTCACGTGTTCAAACCAACATACTACGTCAATTTAGACAAGACACATTTTTGGTTGTTCACTCTTCCTAGATAAAAATCTCCTTGAAGGTTAAATGTCCGATGACCGTCGGTACTTGAGATCCTAAAGTTTACTTACTTAGCAAAGGAACAATAAGTCAGGTTTTGGAAGAATCCTCAAGAGTATTTTCGATCAGAGCGGTTCAAATCAGGATCTCTGTAAAGTTAGCCACCTTGCTGGAGTTGCATTTTATGAATGAATTGTTTTCAACTGAAATTCTTTTAGAGCATATGTTAACAAGACAATCTCAAAATTGTCGTCAAATGAAGCACCCAGGCCAAAAACGGAATTGACCACGATGATTTTTGGACTGAAGTGGTGGAAAAGCTTGGTCGAGAAATAATTGGGAGAGAGAGAAAGTTCAAACTTTGGGATAGACGATTTTGTGGCTGATAATATAAACTGGAAAAGGTTTTGGCCACTCCCGCACGTGCCATGTCTTTTCTCACGTGCACGCGGACCCCAGACTGCGTCTCTCTCTCTCTCTCTCTCTCTCTCTCTCTCCTGTTTCTCAATCTCACTTTTCCGTCTCCCATTGATCCCATCTCCCTCGCACATCAAGTCATCAACATTTGATTTGATCCCCAAAAAGAGAAATCAACATTGATCGCTTGAATCGGAAGCAATACTATGGAATTGGTGTCCCGTGAGGTGGATCTTATTTAATAATGTCTTTGTATCGGCTACATATATTATATGCGAGTAAAGTGTAATTATGCTATCATATTTTCGTTAATTCACCTCTATGATCCGAAATTATTGTTGATGTTGCCCTTAAAAATCAGAACATGACATCCTCCTTAGTTCATTGACATATGACAAGGATCGATGAAAAGACAGCATCTAAGTTAACAATTTGGGAAGAATAATGTTTGTGATGGAGGGTATTGACTAATTACACGGCAAAATCTTTCCGACATCGTACAATTAGCTGTCAAGCAAGCTTTTTGACCTTTTGATTTTCAAGAAACAAATAATCACAAGTTTTTAGAGATAGACCAAAGGTTCATTTATTTGATAAAAACTGTTTATCAAAAATTTTCAATTTTTCAGTATTTAAATGATAGAAAATTAGTCAATTTATCGAAATTGTTTTCTGTAAATTGAAAATAACAAATTTATATTTGAATAAAAAAAACTTCCATTTATGGTAAGAGATCATTTCTCCTAATTTCTTGCTAATTCTTATCTATTAAAGTAGCCTCAATTAGACTTTATTAACGCATTTTAATGGATTCACTTGCTATCAAACATCATAAAATTAAATTTTCTTCAACATGTTTTGGCACGAACAAATACCAGAAAATTATCTATGTTAACTGGAATTAAATTTTTAAAAAATATTTTCAGCAATGAATTTTCACTAAAATAAATGCATCCAAACGACAATTTTTATTAACCCTGTTCTCTCTGCCCCTCTTTCTCTCCCCTCTCTCTCTCTCTGTGCTGCTGCTGCTCTCTTTCTTCACCATCTGTTACAAAAGGAGAGCCAAAAAGTAAGGGAAATGGTGAACTAACGGCACCGTTAGTCTTCAACAGTGACGGCGCTTCTCCACCTCCAATTTTTTTACTCAATTTCTTCAGAAAATCACCAATAAAAAATCTCAATTGGGATTTGCATAAGTGGGGTGCTTTATATAAGAAAAGGAAATAAAGGAAGACCAAATTAATATGAAAAAATAAACTACTAAAATAAAATGACAAGAATTATGAAAATAGTATCAATAAAAAAGAAATTATCAATGTTATTAGAAATATTTATTAAATTTACAAATTACAAAAAAAAATGTTGTTTCTAGACTAATGACAATAGTATTGTACTTTCCATGGCACCTCATTCTTTGTGCTCGACTTTAAGTTGACTTGAAGGGGCTCTTATTATTTTGGGCTCTTGAGACTCAGTTAGAGCAATTCTCACAATTATTGAATAATCGCATTAATTTAATTGCTCACTTTTTCACGATTTCTTTTGGTGTCATGGTTCCTTCTTCACTAGCATATCATTGGCCTCATTTTCGTCATTGGTATTATCGTCATTAATCACTTCACCTTTTATACAAATGACATCTGTTAGAAAATTTTGAAAGAAATTTATTAAGTATTTTATTTCTAAAAATGATATTTTACGGTGATTAATTGACTGATGTCAAGTACATCACTTTGTCGCAATTAAATCAAGAAATTGGTCAATGAATCTATCTTGCTTCGACACTAGGAGCTCACTTTTATTTTAATTTGTAGCCTGAAAAAATATTTCTCATTTGGACTTCAAAATCTTAAAATTACCAAAACTTATAGTATACTAGAGGTTGTTATTATTTGATTGAACAACACTCATTGTCCATTAAAACGTTGCACTTCAATTTCTTATAAATGAAAATTTTTTGGTTGGTAAAATTCTTACAAATTATTTATTGATTGATTCTTATCACTTTTGATTTGTTCCTTTAGATAAATTAGAAAGATACCACTTTCCATTGCCCATCTCTTCCTGAAACTTGCGGTCAAAATTCCAATCAAAATCCCACCGTCAGAAAATTCTAGTAACGGCAACCTTTACGCTAGCACCATCCAAAAAGCAATTGAGTTTCACCAGCAATGATGCACCCGAAGTTGCTTTACCCCATCTTTGTTGACTTGACTCCGATCGGTGACGGTGAAATAGGTATACCCACTCCCACTCCTTTATCTCTCGGTCGAAGTTGCTTTACTCATCTTTGTTGACTTCACTCCGATCGGTGTCGGCGAAATAGGTATACCCACTCCTTTATCTCTCGGACTTTCCATTCCAGAGCATCGGCATTAGCATCGTCCTCTGCAAGTCCAGCCCCTCTTTATTCTTAAGGTTTTGTTTCTTTGATCTCTTGACTCATTGCTTCTGTTCTTGGATGTTCTTCGTGTGTTACCATGTTCTATTATATCTGGATTTTGGCGATAGTTTTCTTGTCTTCTGGGATCGATCTCTTTTAAGGATACTCGAACATCAGAATTTGGTTGCTCACTGAACTATGCATGCACATTCAGACATCACATGACTTTTTGCAATTACAATTAGCTTGATATAAGAATGTTTAATTCTTTGGATTAGCTAATTTTGATCTGCATTTGGTTACTGCTAATTCTGCCTTACCCCAGCTTCTGGATTGCCCTGAGAAATCTGGTCATCTGAAGTTTGTTGTGAGCATAATTTAAATTTGTAGCCCACCCAAAAGAGAAAATCTTACATGTTCACAGCTAAAATTCTAAAAGTAAATTAAAGCGAGAATTTGCAGACTATCAAGAAAAAGTAGGTTTTTCACAAAAGTGCTATTAAGTTATAAATAAATTACTTGGAAATCAGGTAATACTTTTTTTATCAATAACTTTTTAACACTTACCAATTCTTTCAGGAAAATATCGGCATGCAAAATATCTATTTGTTTTAAAATGGAGCAGTAAAGTCATCCTTGCAAAGTATTATAGTTACTCCATTGTCTTTTCAACAATTTGCGTCTGGATGGCCTCTTCACTAAACAAGAGGTCATCCTGTAGATGGCGTAATTATGACTGTTTGGGTGTAGAATTGTCGTGATCATAATTATTGTTACTTTTTTGACCAAGATCATGTGTTCTCCGTTAGTCCAATTCTAAGGACATTTGTAAAAGGGGGTGAATTGATTTTTCAAGAAATTAAAAATCAATTTTGTAAAACCTACCCCTATAAAAATTGTGCTTCTACTACAAAGTATACTAGCAATTTAAACAGGACAAACTAAAAAGTTCAGAGAAAAAAAATTGCAAAATGAGAATTATAAAAGTTCGATTTGGGTATACATACTCCTCTTTCTAGCTCTATCAGCCCAACTAGACCGAACTCTACCGGTACAAATACTATCTTGTTTGGAAAATTACTTAATCAGTCCTAAACCTATTGTACGAGTATCAATATAGTCTTATACTTTTCAATTTTTTCAATTTACTCTTAAACATTTGTGCGAAATTCTAATATATTCCTTTTGATAATTTTTCACTAGAAATCTCTAACGTGATAATCCAATTATCGTTGGCCGTTTTACATGGTACACCACTATACCCATGATTTTTAGCGAAAATTGGCAAAAGGACTAGAATGAAATTTCATGCAAAAATTTAAGACTAAATTAACAAAATTGAAATATTAGGAACCGAATTAACATTCATATTAGAAGTCAGTGACTAATTAGACAATCCACCCCATCTTGTTACATGTGTGGAACTTGTTGTCACATAGAACCCGACTTTCTTCTATAGCAATCCCGCTATACATTGAATAACTTTTGAACCCTCCAATAGCCGCTCTCAGACCTTGTGCACACAATACAAAGGTCCTTTTATAAATTATAAACCACACCTCTGAGTGTTTACAAAGAGTCCATTGTACATTTTATCTCTCGCCTAGACAAATGTTGTTCACTATTAGTATGTACAACCACCCTTTTCCTATGTTTACAAATGAGTTTGTCACTCTTGCTAATACTTAGGAACAACACTAAAATGGGTATTACAAGCTTATGAAAGAGACCAACTCAAAAGTCTCCCAAATACTTAAAATCTCTTGTAGTAGCTATATCTATCTAATCTTCCGTTAAAAAAAAAAAAAATCTCAGCAAAATTCTTTAAAAAACACGTATAAAAACCTTGTTACAATCTAGGCCATCAATCTGATCTTCTATTAATGCAGGTTTTAATCATATTCACCAATCTTCTGCCACGAATTAGTCCATTTGTTTGCATAACTAATCTTGGAATGTTACATTTTATTGCTATGACTTGGGGCTTTGATTTAGGAACTCCAATAGTCATTAAATCTATCCATGGTGAGTGCCCGCTAAAAAAATCTGACTACTTTGCAGAACCTAGTTTGGTTCTTCACCTTTCCTTCAGCAGCTTTCCTGACATAGTAAAAAATCTTCTTATATACTTTGTAGAATCTGAATTGAGCTTCTGTATGGTTTAAACATGAATCTTTGCACACTTAAATGATTCTTTAAATCTTGGGTTAAATTTTGTTATTATCAAAGTTCTTTTAGGATATTTTCTAAATAGTTTCTCCTTTTTCGACGATGACAAACCTATTCCATTCAACAAGAGTGAGTTATGCACATACGCATGCATATTCTGCAGAACTATTTAACTGTAAAACCAGAGGTGATTCAAGCATGCTTCTACATGCGACATTTTGATAGACCATATAAATATGTCTGCAAAACATAATAAACTCACCTTAATATGTACACTTATTGTGATACTCCCCCTGGGTATGTGCTTCTCCCCCTTTTTGTTAAAAAAGCAATAACATCAGATACCCAGCGATGAAAACCATATAAGCAAAGGCATCCATTTATTTATATATAAGAGTGTTCCACGAGCATATTCTGAAAAATAAATATAAAGAAAAGTGGACATTAACCAAAAGATCACAAAAACCGATTTAATGCATCAATATAGAAACCTATCGTTAACAAGAGGTTTATTTAGAATATGAGCGAAT
The DNA here is from genome assembly GCA_014182845.1 of Corymbia calophylla. NCBI lineage: Eukaryota > Viridiplantae > Streptophyta > Magnoliopsida > Myrtales > Myrtaceae > Corymbia > Corymbia calophylla. The sequence goes on along the minus strand of JABKBT010000013.1, from coordinate 389,306 downwards.
TGCAAATTGATGCCGTTGCGACCTACTTTTCCATCCATAAGGGAAAAGACATAAGTTTAGGAGTATTGCCTAAAGGATGGGCCTACGGCCCATACCTTGCGTGACATTGGAGTATTCATAAAAATTTCTAAAGAGAGTCGTCACTAGTTTGTTAGGGTCGACTAACCAAGTAAGACATGAGAGTATACCTTACTTTCTACACAACTAGAGAATTTAAGGTCAGAGATTTGATTACACTAATTAAGCAATTAATGATCTTTCGATACCTAATCTTATTCATTTTAAAGATTTTTGTCAAGCAGTCTAGATTGATTTTAAAACTATCCACTAACATGTCAAATGACCATGCGGATCCGCAATCACTAAAGTAACAATTGGCAACCAAAGAAGCATTAAATAAATTATAAGGGAAACAAGGGTGTAGCATGGAATAAATGCCATCCTAACAACAATCGAACCCTACGATAAAGCCCTAAAACCTTGTTCAATTAAGTATGATTTTCATCAAGGATTTTCTCACATTTAAGGAGAAGACTACCTAAAAAGACTTTTTTCAGCCATTTCCAAGAAATTGAAAATTTTTGAAAATTTTCTTGATTTTCAGGAATTTTTAGGAATTTTTAATATTTTTTTAATATTTTTTGAATTTTCTAAAAAAAAATTTATTTTCTGGATTTTTTATTTTTCAGATTTTTTTCTGAATTTTTGAATTTTTAATATTTTTTTGAATTTTTGATTAATTTTTTTATTATTAAGGAAAGGAATTCGGAACGGTCAAGAGACCCGGACCCGATCGGCCCGGGTTGGGCTAAAACCGGGCCGGCCTCAAAGCCCATTTGGAATTAACAAAGTGGCCCATGCGGACTTCTTTGAAAAAAAGGTTTGTCCCCAGCCCACTTAGATTCTAACCCACTTCACCGCGGCCCATAACACACCAGCCCACCGACCAGCCCAAGAAAACAAACCACAGCTCATTTTTTGTTCCATTTTTTTTTCTGCTTTTTCTTTTTAATTTTCTTTCTCTCTTTATTCTTTTTTCCTCTCTCCTCTGCTCTTCTCCCACCTGGTGTTCTCACGCCCGAAGGTCATCTTCACTTTCCGAGTCGAGTGTTGGGGGAAGAAAACTAGAAAAAAAAAAATTCTCTCCACTCCTCCCATAAAAAAACCGAATTTCAACCCCATTTCTTTAAACCCCTAATCTCTATGCATGCAAATGAACTTTGGTCTTTGATTCGTGTACTGTTGACGTATAATCTAGTGAGTAGCAGACGCAGAAGTCTAGTCAAGGGATGAGATGAAAAGGAATTGCAATGCGTAACTCAAGGAGAATAGTGGAAAAGTAACAAGTTATGTGATTTTCCTCCTCTAGTCTCTGCTTCTATTTCAATGCTGGTTGGTATTGACATGTAGAATAGAATTCTAAAGTTATTCTAGACCGATCGACAATAAATGTAGGTAATTACATAAAAAACAAGTCCTTAACCTGTTATTCGCCTATTAATTCAATTAAGCTTTTCAAATTGATCGATTTATTTTAAACCTTACAACGATTTATTAATGTAGTCATTTTGATTAATTTTGGTCAAAAATTGTTAACGTAGACATTAACCATCCTACAATATATGGCTAATGCTAAGGTGGATAATTTTTACAAATTTTTGAAAAATTTCTCAATTATTTTTTCATGTTTTCAAAATTTTCCCTTTTCCTATTTCTTATTTCCTTTTGTCAGCCATCCTCTGGTCCATAGCCTTGATGATAGCCAACAAAGGCCTAGATATGGCAAGAGCATTGCTGCCCTCACTTGTGGTCTGCTGATTTTGGCTGGAAATCGCACACATAGATACTGGTCATCCTATGTGATACGCTCAGTGTTAACATGAATTTTTTTAAATAATATTTTGAATATTTATTTTGTTTTCTTTTCCCCTTCTCCGTTCTTTTTATATTTTTTTTTTGGGAAAATGTCACCAAAAACCCCAAACTATGCCCATTGGGACAATTTTACCATGAACTAATTAAATCTCTAGGCCTCTTTGCCTGTATGGGACAGGTTAAAGCATAACTAGGATCAATTAAAGGGACTCAAAGCAAACAAGAAACTATGTAGGAGGATTTATTGAACAAGAAGTTTAGCCCTTTAATGTAATATGAAACGGCTGCTTTGGTTCATCTTTCGTAGTATAAACGAGTTGTCTGCCTTCGATATTGCCTCCTGATCTTGGAGAAGGACGTTTTAATGTTGGAAGGTATGTCTTTTTCAAAATGATTGAGATTTCCTCTTCCTTTTTGCTAATTGTCTAATATTTCCTTTGTTAATTCTCATTGTCTTCAATCTTGATGCTCGATCACACACTTTCTAATGTATTATTTCTTAATTGGGTTCACTCTATTCAATGATGTTAATAGTATGTCAATAAAATATTCTTGCTTCCTACTACATTGGGACTACCATTCTTTCTTAAGCTCTAACTGTCCTTTCTTTCCACTCATTTTTTGCTTGTGTCTATATCAGCGATTGAAGATTAAGATATCATTAAAAATTGTCTATGTTAGCACTAGCGGTACCACGTAGGATGGTTTGTGTCTGCATCAACGATTTCTCAGCAAAATTGGTTAAATAGACTTAATTGACAAAATGTGAAAATGTTTATGACTCAATTAGCAAAATTGAAAAATTTAGAACTAAATAAGTAAAAGTGTAATAAGTTTAAAAATTTTAAAACAAAATTTCCCTAATTGTCAGAGTAAAATTTCTCAATTGGCTTTTGATACACTACTTGATCCATAGCTATAGCTCTTTTATATATAATTTTACGACGACAGAGGTGGGACACTATTTTTTTTTTTTGTGTGGACTTGACAACCCAATTGGGGATTAGTTTATACGCATATACAAATGAGGGCCTGCCTCGCTTGGGTGAGGGTCCCCAAGACGAGCTGACAACCGATGGTGAGAAATAAGGAAAAAATAAAAAAAAGAAACGACAAAAAGAGAAACGACAAAAAGAGAAAAGGAAAAAATCATAAAAATCGTCCATGTCATTGTTGTCTGTTCCACGTAGGATGATTGGAATTAACTAGACTACTAAGTCAATGATTTCCAATCAAAATTAGTCAGAAAGACTAAATTGGACAATTATCTAAAGGTTTAAAACTAAACTGGACAATTATTAAAATGTCTAGGACTAAATTGATACAATTGAAATGTTTAAAATTAAATTGATCCACATATAATAAGTTTATGACTTTTTATTTAATTTTCTCCCCAAATTTGACCTATTGGAGTTTAAAGTACTGAGATTGTGAGCAAATTAAGGAAAAATGTAAAAGACACTGAGCTACCAATTATATAAATAAATATGACATGAAAATTAGGTTGTGCGCACATAGATGCAATATCAGAAAGTAATAGTTTTTATTTTGAAGTTGGACTTTTGTCAAAGCACAAATCTGTGCTGGTCAATAGCTAATAGCGTATGGCGTCCATGCGCTGAAACAACCTGCAAAAAGTGTATCGGGCTTTTTCTCCGATGGTTAAGTGAATGATTGATTACTCGTGAAAGTTATATTCATAGAGAAGTTATATTCATAGAGAAGAAGAAACATATAATCGACAATCTCTCTCTCCGTCATTGCCGAACAAAACTTCATCTATCTAACTAGATATTGAACTAATATAATTTTTATGCGAATAACGTCCATATTTCTGATTCACCAAATAGAATATTGGTCGTAGGAAGTTTTCTCCAATCACCGCCGGAGGAAAACATTCGTACATTCAGGATTGGTGCCTGATTATTTATTGAAATACCATGGGTTTGATAAATAGACCTCATTGTCAAACCCCTGCATGCTATTGGAAATATGTATACATGTTAAGCGCATTTTGTGGGCTACTACATGGTGCACTTGTCTTTTATTTTAAGTTGCGATGAACCAATTTTGCCTACTAGTAATGCTTTCCTCCTATTATATTTTTAATTGATAGGTCACAAGTTATGGACATTATTTGACCCCACGTAATTTATGACTCTATTAGAGTTAATATGCCTTAGTTACAGACGGAAGGTTCTAACTTTGAACTTTTCCATCATGATACAATGGTTGCTAACATGAATTTTCATTGCCATATTTGACAGCATTTTTGGATGGCTTTTGAACAATCGATGTTGATAGCATATAATGTCGTGATTTGGTTTTATCATGTTCAAATTTAGTTTTCTCACATTTATTTGAATCTAAGTTACTGTTATTACACATCATCTAAGCTCCAACAATATTCTTACATGACATTTTTGGCTTGTCAATCATATGACTATAACTATGATGTAAATTAACTCAATTACATGTAAAAAGTTTCAGTCGATAATTGACACAAATAGTAGTTGCGGACCGACCACATAACATTAGATTGGAGGTGCAAAATCTAAATTTCAAGAGATCAATAGCATTACTGTGCTAAATATCAAACTTAAGGACCGTGAATGAAATATGTTGGTGTCAGAAAATCTTTGAGCTCGACCACCGGAAAAAAGTATCATGGTTTTCTTCCATCACAAATTTGATTGGTGAGTTATCAAAATCTGAAGAATCATCCTAGAGACTGATTCTAGGACAGCAGTTGATATACTAGTCTAGTTGGCAAGATTATAGAGTCGTTGAGGCCAGATTGGGGTGTGAAAATCCAACAGCCCGTGAAGGCAAAATGCGTGACGATTGACAAGCCAATGCAACATTCTTTTAGAGACCAGATTTTGTTATTCACTTAAGTTTATCTACGGGGCTTCAATTTGTATTTTATAGGAGATAACAGTGGGTGTTAGGAGGCCTTTCTTGAAGACCAAATAATGCCCGACATTCAAGTTGCTCCCAAAGCCTTGAAATTCGTCCAAGCATTTTTGAATTTTATTTCTATAGGAAATCGACACGCCATGCTTCCATAGCTTAATGTCCCTCTTAATCAACACGGCGTGCTCATCAACCTAGCGTTCTTCTGTAGCCTAGAGTCGCTTTCTCTCGACGGCCTGCTTCGTAGCTTGGATTTTCTCATCAACTCGGCGTGCTTCGTAGCCTGAGTCCTTTCCATCGACATGGCATGCTTCTATAGCCCGATGTCCCTCTTAATTGACACGGCGTGCTTCCATAGGCCAGAGTCTTTTCATCAATCCGGCATGCTCCTGTAGCCCAAAGTTCCTCTTTATCCACCTGGTGTGTTGTTGAAGCCGAAAGTCTCCTCATCACCTTAGAGACATTTTCTCTAAGGATCAGAAATGTCACCAGGTGAGTATTAAATCTCTTATCCCTCAAATGAAATTCGAGTGCTCGAGGCAAAATTTGAGCATCTCCCCCAATTTTCAAAAATTGAGAGTCTGTGATTTGAAGTCTCGTCCAAAATCTTTCAATCAATTATTTGACATCTTAGTAATGGATCTGAATGTCACAAACTCTTTTTGTTAAACATTTCATTCTGGATATGAATGTTTTTTTTTTTTTATCTCTTTCATTATACCTTAGTCTGGATCTAGGTATTTCGAATCATTTTAATCCAATATTTGACTCACCTAACATTGAGCATCTATTGGCTAAGTTGTCTTAATCCAATATTAATCTCACTTGACATTGAGTGTTTATTGGTTAAGTTCCTTAATTTTTGACATTTCAATTTGGATCCGAATGTTACAAAATATTTTCATCGAACACTTCATTTTGGATATGAATGTTCAGGTCTTTTTCGTTATACCTTAGTCTGGATCTAGGTATTTCGAATCATCTTAATCAAATATTTGACTCACCTAACATTGAGCATCTATTGGTTAAGTTGTCTTAATTCAATATTCATCTCACCTAACATTGAGTATTTATTGATTAAGTTCCCCAATTCTTGACATTTCAGTATGGATCTAAATGTCTCGAATCTTTTCATTGAACATTTCATTCTGGATATGAATGTTCTTTCATTTTTCTCATTATACTCTAGTCTGGATCTAAGTATTTCGAGACATCTTGTTCCAATGGCCGTCTCACCTAACATCGAGCGCCTGTTGATTAAATTCATTTGATTGCCTCAGTCTGGATCTAGGCAATTCGATAAACATTAGACTCTTCAAGAAATCTAGAATGAAACCAGATGCTTGTGGAGTAAAAATTCATCCCGTACCTCAAGATGCTCTACCGTATTGACTGGTAAGTAACTACAGGTACGCTCTCTCTTTTTTTTTTTTTTTTTTCTTTTCTTTTTCATACTTTGCATTAGCTTTTCCATGCATCATATCATATTGCATTTTAAAATGGGATTCATTTTCCCACAAAAAATAACATTACATTGCATATGCATGGTCAAAATTTAGGTCTCAATTTATCTTTGAATGCAGTCTCTGCGAGCTCACCTTCAAAGAGGGGCAGCTGTTGACACCTAAATTTTGATTAATCATTCGTAATTTCATGCACAAAACTTTAGGCATTAATTTTAACCCCTAAACAAAAAATATTAGAATTAAATTGCATAGCATATAGTTTTAGGAGCATAATCTTTCAAGTATTTGCGGCGACTGATTTTGCATGGTCAAAAAAGGGAAGGGATGTGGCTAGTTCAAAAGTAAAATATATCTGCATGGTCAAGAAAAGGAAGGGATGTAACTGGTTCAAAAGTAAAATATATCTGCATGGTCAAGAAAAGTAAGAGATGTGGCTGATTCAAAAAGTAAGATATATCTCGCATGGTTAAAGATAGGAAAAAGCAAAAAGATATATTTCGGTCATCCACAATAAGAAAGTTAGATCATCGCTCCTTATCTTGTCTTTTTTGAGGGCACCGTGTTGTCTTGCCTACAAAAGGGGGACGGTCATACAAAAAAGGGGACACAAGATACATGGCCATAGAGTACACGAGAGAGACACAATTAAGGGAAAAGGAGCTGCTGCCCTTGTTAGAGAGAGGACTGTCGTAGAGAGAGCAATAGAGAGAGAAAGTTCACTCCAATTCCCCTCGACACCTCATCTTCATGCATGCACAAATCTGAATTCAAGCGAAGCTACGTGCTCCCTCCACCTCACGTTGTTGCACCTCTGCAAGCTGTGACACACGGTCTGCTCGATCCCCATGACACCCCAACATCTTTGCGACGCCCGAAGCTCCTGCCCGACGTTGCTGCTCCCCTTGACGCGATGTCTTGGCTTGTTGCTCCCTTGTTGGGCGGACGCCGTTCCACCGTGACGAGTCCTATTCTGAGGCTGCTCCACCACGACAGTCTCTGCTGCTCTTGCAATTCCTACACCGCTATCACGAGCCCGACGACCAGCCATGAGCCCTACCGTGTCGAGCTCGCTGTCCTCAACCTTGACGACGCTGCTGCTGTTCAGACCTCGACGACGAGCTGCCGCAGAGTCAACAAGCTGCTGTCCTGTTCGCCCGAGCTGTTCTTGACAAGACCGTGATCTCTCCTTGCATCGAACGCCCACAGTAGCCCCGCTTGCTCCGCTGCCCCAGCAAAGCCTACAGCCGTGTGCCAGCTCCAGCGTGCTCTTCTTTTGCAGGTTTCCGACAAATTTCCGGTGAGTTACCATCAACGACACCATCCGCCGCGTCAACGTGACCCGACACTGCAAGCCTCCTTGCCACGTCTCCACTGCCGCCCCTTCGCCAAGGACCACGCCAATCCACCATTCACAGATTAGGTAAAATCTCGTCTAATTTGATTTTTTTTCGAATATTTGGTTTCCTTACTTGAAATATTGCGGATATATTTGATTGGACTCCCTACTATATTATCCCAAATTTCAAGTAGCCTTTTAAATTAGGGATTATTCCCTAATTTCTTAACGTGTCATAATCGTCAATCTGATCTTACGTTTGAGACACGATTTGCGATTGCACGGAAAATCGGCCAATTCGATCTCATGCCCGAGATACGATTCGTCGATTTTATTTGTTTCTTGGGTGATGGATTTTATATTATGTTCTTATAAAAAAAGATAGAATATGTTTTAATGGACATAAATTGCATGCTAGGATAGGGTTCATCTAGTTAGAGATAATATAAACTAGGATTCGGTCTAGATTAATCCCTAAATTGAATTGGATAATTTCTAGAACTAGGAAATTTATTTGCTTATTTTAATTTTGAAATTTCATGAACAAACACAAAAAAATATCACTTGCATGTCATGTAGTCTAGGTTGCATCATATTGCCATATCATGCATGCGTTGCGTAGAATTATATCATCCATTGCATGTCATCTAGTAATTACATGTTTAGGATTATCTAAATGTGTGAAACATTAGGATAGTCACATTTAATATATTTCTCGGCATTAGATTAGGTCCAATAATTAATGTCGCAAGACATATAATTTGCATATTAGGTTGCACGTTGCATGTTATTATAGTTAGATACTTTTGCATGTCATCGCATGCATTGCACTTAGTTTTTAGGCCTCAATAGTTATATGATTGCATGTTAATTAGAAATCATATCTAGGATTAGTGATGTGATTTTTAAGCTAACATTGCAGATGCTTTTGTTGCTTCGAGGTAAGTATCTCTTCCTTGTGCTTGCAATTTATTTATCGTTTTGCTTTATTGAGTGTTAGATAATGGTTGCGCACCCACATGATCACATTGCATATTAGGCAGTAAATTAAAATCAATACAAACTGCCTGCAAATCATTTTTTCAAATAAAAGAGAAAAGGTACCGAAAGGGCATTAGAGAAATCTAATGTAATCAAGTCCCCGACCTCATAGTCTCTGGTTCGTAGGAGTGAAGTAATTCTCCCGTTACTTTACTTGGGTTTCTAATTGGCCCACCAAAAAATAGATTAGTGGCGACTCCAAATAAAAATCATTTGCATGCTAAAAACTTAAACCCTAAGTCGCGAATTGGTATGGGCTTGGGAGAGCCCGAGCTAAGTTTATGCTTAGTAATCCATTAGCCAAACCCTGGGTAGTGCACTCGAGGTAAGGTCGCGACAGTCATCCCTGAAATCGGCCTGCATGACTACAGGGTCATCCTTACGCAAGTCTCATGGTTTTGCAGGTCAAGTTCTTTAGTCGCACAAGTTCTGTCCTCATTAACCTTTCCCCTCAAGGTCAGTATCTCAAGAGTGATCAGTTCCCAGTGTGATCAACCAACAATGCATTGGTGAAATTAACGTTCATTTCTCCCTCAAGAGGCTCGAATTTCAGGACGTTATTCTTCCCCCATTACAAAAATTTCGTCCTCGAAATTCGCAACCACTGACAAATCCTCGAAGATGGGGGTGCTAATGCTTCATCTCTTCCTCACTTTCCCATGTGGCTCCCTTTGTTCCGTGATGTTGCCAAATCACCTTAACTAAGGCGATAGTCTTGTTTTGAAGTACTTGCTCTTTACGGTCCTCTATTCGTATTGGCCTCTCCATGTACGACACCCTATCGTTTACGTCCAGTTCTTCAAAATTCAAAACATGAGTCGGTTCCGGTTCATACTTTTTCAACATGGACACATGGAAAACATCATGTACTTGAGCAAGTTTTGGTGGCAAGACAAGACAATACACTAAAACCCCGATCCTTTCCAAAATTTCAAAGGGTCCTACGTACCTCGTACTTAACTTTCCTTTCTTGCCAAATGTGGAAGTACCCTTCATCGGCGATACTTTTAGAAACACATGATTGCCCACCTTAAACTCCAACGGTCTACGACGCTTATTTGTATAACTCTTTTGACGACTCTGAGCTGTCTTTAGTCTATCTCTGGTAATCTGAACTGCATTCAATAACTACTAAACCAATTTTTTGAACCAGTGATACCCGCCTCGACCTCGTTCCATAGACCGGAGTTCCACAAACTTGACCATATTTCAGGCTATACCATTCCGATAAACTCTTATCCTACAAGCACTCTCTTCTTCTTCTTTTTGTACAAGACGTAGTTTAGTTCATTTCTGCCCCTTTTGACATCCTAGAAGCCCGCTAGAGTCGCTCCTTGTTGAGGCACTCCCCCCCGGCGACCACTCCCCACCCTCGTCGGATCAGTCATTATGAGCATTTTCGAACTGCACCACTACTAGCAAAAGTCTCTTTTAGATATGCACCATCTCATAGAGGTATTATTTGCTTTGGCCTGTCCCATACCAAGCCTCACGGTTTTAACCTCGTATGAGCACCTCAAAGTGCAAAACTTTCTCCAGCTCGTCAACCCATGAGTTCATTTCCACGGGGTCACTTATCGACACTTGAAATCTGATTTACTAAATTTCCATTGAACCGCTATCCAAATTCCACAAACCATCGATTTTTTTTTCAACATCCCTTTCACGTCCATTTAATAACCAAACCAAGAATTTGCCTTAACCACTTGAAAATTAGTACAAACCAAATGTCATTTATCGCACTAAAGGCTTTTGAATATTTCTTCAAATCCTTTCTAATTGACCGTCCGTCTGTGGATGGTACACTATACTATACTACAGTTTCATTCCTAATGCCGACTGCAAACTTTTCCAAAAAGTTGCCGTAAACTTAGGATCATGGTCAAATGTGATCGTCACTGGAACTCCATGAATGCGTACAATCTGATGTACATACAACTCCGCATACCTATCCAATGTGAAATCCTTTTGTACGGCGATAAAGTGAGCTGACTTTGTCAATCTAGCAACTACTACCCAAATGTGTTCCCACTTCCACTCAAGAATCTCAAGAGGTTGCAGCAGTCCACCAGGCTTACAATGTTGAGCCTTTACTTGCTGGCACGTCAAACACTTAGCCACGTGCTTTGTGATGTCCAACTTCATACCGTTCCACCAGAAGTGTTGCTTCAGATTCTAATATATTTTCGTATTGCCAGTGTGGATGCTATAGTTACTACAATGAGCTTCCGACAAGATTGCTTCCTTAAGCTTTGCATCCTTTGGAACGCACAATTGCCCTCGAAACCTCAATGTCCTATCCTTGGACACTTGAAAGTCTGCTTTCCTCTTTGCCTGATCTATCTGCAGGATCTTAAGAATTTCAGGATCCGTCGCTTAGGCACTCTTAATCCTACTTTGCATCTCGGGTTCCACCTTGAGAGTGGCCATTAGACTAGCAAGATGGCCAACCTCAATTTTAAAATCTGAGTCCTCGACTCCCTCCAAGAGAATCCATTCTCGTACCCTCATCTGTGCAATTGTCGACTTTCAATTAAGCGCATCTGCCACTTTATTCGCTTTCCCCGGATGATACAGAATTTCACAATCATAGTCCTTAAGAAGTTCCATCCATTGTTGTTGAACATGAGGCAAAAATGATCGCTGCTAATTCCAAATCATGCGTCGGGTAGTTAAGTTCATGATGCATTAACTGTCGGGACGCGTATGCAACCACCTTGCCATGTTGCATTAACACGCAGCCCAGTCCTTTGTACGATGCGTCACTCTAGATTTCATACCCACCAGTACCGAGACGGTATTATCAAGACAGGTGCGGTAGTCAGTTTACTCTTGAGCTCTTGAAAACTACGCACGCACTTGTCCGTCCAATCGAACTTCTCTTCCTTCTTTAACAACCTCGTCAATGGCATAGCTATCGCAAAAAACTTCTCCACGAAACGTCTGTAATATCTAGCCAATCGAAGTTTCTTGGGATTGTAACATCATGTCAACAGAGATCCCTTCACCTGAAATCGCATGACCTAAAAATACCACGCGAGATAACCAAAACTCGCACTTGCTAAACTTAGTATAAAGTTCATGCTCCCTCAAGGTCTGCAGTACTTATCTCAGGTGTCTCTCATGATTCTCAAGACTCCTTGAGTACACTAGAATATCATCACTAAACACAATCACAAATTGGTCCAAACACTTATTGAACACCTGGTTCATCAAGTCCATGAAAGTTGCAGGGGCATTCGTAAATCTGAACGACATTACTATGAACTCCTAATGACCATAGCGTGTCCTAAACGCTGTTTTCGGTACATCCTCCTTTTTTATCCTCAACTGATGATAGCTTGTCCTTAAGTGTATCTTGGAAAATACCGAGACTCTTTGAAGTTGATTGAATAAATCATCAATCTTTGGCAACGGATACTTGTTCTTAATCGTCACTCGATTAAGCTACCAGTAATCAATGCAGAGACGCAAAGACCCGTCCTTTTTCCTTACAAATAGTATCGGTGCTCCCCAAGGGGACGCACTAGGATGAATGAATCCTTTTTCCAGTAACTCTTGCATCTTCACCTTCAGTTCTTTCAATTCTAGCAAGGCCATCCTGTAAGGTGTTTTGGAAATCGGTTCAGTCCCAAAGGCCAACTCAATCACAAATTCAATTTCTTCTAGAGAGGGAAACACATCCATGTACTCTTGTACCACCGCAATATCCTCCAACTTTGATCCTTCTACCAGTGTATCTGCCACCAACCAAATACCATTAGCATCCAGTTTCTAACAACCGAGTCATCTCGAGTGACGAAATCAGAGGAACGGAGGGTCTTCCTCGATTTTTCACAAACTCAAAACTACCACTCATTACTGGGTTAAACTGAATTGTCGTTCCATGACAATCCACCATAGCTCATTGCTTAGTGAGCCAATCCATGCCAATGATGACATCAAAGTCATATATTGCTATCACAATCAAATCAATGACTCCCTCGCGACCTAGTTTGGGCAGTCAGCTTTCCCACATAGTCCTTTCTGTTGGGTGGGATGGGATTTCTTCTCCCCATCATCGGTCCCTTTCCAAACCGACGATTGTCTCTATTAAGCACGAACCGCGAGCTAGATGCGGTCGTCCTCTTGATCATGTTCTTTCCTATCATCTGGGCCATCTCGTACATCTCATCAAAACTTTTCAAGTTCAAGGGTACCAGCGGGGCTTTCAATTCTGGCTTCAAGCCATCTTTGAAACGTCTCGCCCTATCCAAGGGTCCTCTACCAATCCCGGCACATACTTGGCCAACTCAGCAAGCTTCGCCTCATACTGATCCACTAATATCCGATTTTGACAAAACTGTTGGAACTCTGCCATCTTTGACTCTCTCGTACTATCCAAGAAGTACTTCCCATTGAACGTTTCACGAAAGACACCCCATGTCTGAGCCGTGTCTTCAGGGAACACTCTTTCTTGAGTGGTTTCCAACCAAGTACTAGCATTACCTTGAAGCTGATAAGCCGCTAGAAGCACTCTGCCTTACTCTGAACATCTCAACACTGTGAACGTCTTCTCGAAATCCCTTATCCAAAGGGTCGCAGCTTTAGGGTCGCCCACACCACTGAACTTCAGTGGCTTCAGTCTCAGAAATTGCTCTATCAACCTAGGTATCGGTCTCTCACAAACCTCTCCTCTCACTAGGGAAACCACAGGGACTACAGCAGGAGCACTCAGCTTGCTGTTTTATCAAGGTCCTTAGCGCCAGTAGGATCCCGTCTAACCTAGGATCTGCCTGCACGCTACCTCTAGCACTTGTATGACTAGACGCTGCCCTACGCCTAGGGGCTCTCTCTACTTAGGATTGCTCATCATTCTGGACTATGAGCAACTCGCCACCACACAAAACCACAAAAGCAATCACAGGCACGTAATATAAAAGCCATCCCTATCTCATTATCCCAAAAATCCCACACACCTTACCACTACAAGTCTCGACCTCGCTTTGATACCAAAACCAATGGGGATGTCACACCTCGACTCTCGAGCTCGCGATAACCCTTTACCATAGTCAATTGAAAGCAACGTCCCACGACTCGTTGACGACCATTCATTTTAATCTTTCATTATGCGCAAGCAGAAGAGAACCATCCCCAGTCCAAACAGACAATCAAACAATCAAACATGGATAAATGGATGAACAGCAAAAACCTCAACTACTCATTTATACAATTTACTAGATTAACCAACAAAGGATCGTTTTCCAATTCACAAGCCCAATAAAAGGGGCCGATCCATCCTTTAAGTCAAACCAAAAAGGAACTAGGTTAGGTTAATCCAGCAATACACAATCAACCCTCGGGTTCAGCACCACCATCACTGGGACCCATCAAACTCAGGTTCTGTCGGGTCGATCACTGGAGGAGCCGGGGCAAGATTTTCCACTGTGCCATTCTAGGGCCTAAAGATGGCTATACACTAAAACCAGTGAGATAAAATCTCAGCGAATTCTTCCCCTAAGCCCCGGTTAGTACACCAACTCAACTTGGGATATCTCTCCATAACCGCCCCTCACTCAACCCAACAACCCACAACCAACAATCAACAACAGCCAGGGTCAACCAACACTTAACAATCGATTCGCATGCAACCTTACACAGTATGCCACACCCTGCACGTTAAACCTCACACAATACAAGCAATGCAACCAACAATCACATAGTAGGTTCACATGCAACCTTACCCGGTTTGCCATACCCTGCACGTTATAAGTCAGCACAATACACGCAATGCACATGGCTGTTAGATGATGCAGTTCATCAGTCACATACGAGTCGCGTCACAAGCGATCTCACCTAGCCATTGCCACACCCTGCACGTTATAAATTAATGCGTGCGTGCCATAAATGATGTGATCATTTCATGCATAATCAGAACCAATGATGCCATGTTTCTCATTCGTTCTTGCATCCACACGTGTTCCTATTATTACTGCCCCACAAGGCTACAAACGAACTCCCGCCGATGTCTACTGGCATAGCCAAGCATCGCCCTCCCCCATGAGGTGCGGTGATGTCAAGGGACCCCTGCTCAAGACAGCATTTCCGAAGGAGCATGGGCCCGGCCTCTACCGTGACTCCGCATTAGGACCCCCTTCGAGTTTTCGATAAATTGAACTATCACCCCCCAAACTACGGCTGGAGTGGCGGGTTCAACTTAATGATCACGCAAGCTTACCATCACAACCCACTTATTATCTTTGAGCATTAGCCAATGCACACATGCTTGCATATAAAACCTCAAATCCTTTCTCATAAAAGCGGTCCATTTTCGGTGTCCCTCGGACAAACTATTTTCTTTCTCATAAAGGCGGTCAATTTCCAGTGTCCCTCGGACAAACCACTTTCTTTCTCATAAAGGCAGTCCATTTTTGGTGTCCCTCGGACAAATCATTTTCCCTTTCTTTTGTGAAAATCACACGATTCAAGCGGATGTGCATGCAATGCCACATCCAATTCACTTCATATGATCAAGGCACATGAAATTATACACAATTTCACTTCCTGATGAATAGTGCCGTGAATAGTGCATGTGAACACTGAAATTTCAGAATTTAATAATTAAATAATTAAATTCCGAATTTAAATAATTTAAACATTAAATACAGAAATTAAATAAATCATTAATTAAAAAAATAAATGAAACTAATCAAGCAATTAAGGCAAAAAATGCTTAATTAACACATAACACACAATTAAGCATAATTAAGCTAAGCTAATCTTAACCATTTATCTAACCACCTATCTTAAGGATAATACAGCTTAATTAAACCCCTAACTCAGCATTACCACTATTATTCCAACCCTAAACAAGTTTAGGCACTAACTAGGGATTAGCGGCTAAACTCACCCGTTAAGCGGGCTGGCGACACGAAGGCGGCGGCGAACCCGACACCCGGGGACCTCTACCACAGCGATCCAAGGTAGTCCCAAGGTCAAAACAGCAGCAACAAGCTCAAACTCCCTCTACAACTTCAGAAAACAGCATTGCTTGAAGAGAAAGTGGCTGACCGGAGCTGAACGGGCTGCCCGGAGCTCCGGCGAGCGATTGGCCGGTGACCGGCGGCACCAAGAGGTTGAGGGACAATTGCTGGTGGCTGGTATGGGCTGTGGTTTGGTCAGAATGGGAGAGAAATAGAGGAAAAGGCGGAACTGGGCAGACTGGTCGCTATAGTGACTTCTAGCCACTGTACGGGTCGGCCGGCGGCTCCTTTTGACGATCAACCGACGCAAGCCGTACGGATTCTCTCTCTTGAACATATTGGTAGGTGGCATGGGCCGTGATTCTCACGAGAAAGCAATGAACAACTCAATTTTCGAAGTAAGGTCAGAAGCTGAAACTGCAGGAAGGAAGGGAAACCAAGGGAAGAGAGTGTGCGGTTTGTGAGGGCTGAAGGAGGAGGAGAGAGAGTGCATTGAGGGCTGCAAGACAAGCCTAATTAAGGCCATTGAATGCTTGCTTCAATTCCCCAAGTAAGTGATATCATCTTCTCTCTATTCTTTTGACTTTTCTTCAAAATATCCAAGGGCAAAATGGTCATTTCCACCTTGCACATTTCCTAAACTGCCCTTGGGTTGAAAATGAAGGGCAGGCCTAAGAAACGGGCCAGAAAATGAATAGGAATGGGCTCGGGAATTTGTTGGGCTCGAAATGACTCAAGGTTAGACAACGGGCTCGGGAGGGTAAATGGTCGGTTTGGCCCAACATGCTCACTTGCTTGCCTCGGGTCTACCATGATGGCTGTCCCACCTTGGGTGTGAGGCCCACACTATTCTTACTTGGCCCACGTCCTCGTAGGCTTGTTTCCTCGGTCCGAAAATCCTTTTTCCAAATACTCGGCTCAACCGGCACTGTCAACTGTCGCAGAAGCATTGACCAAAAGTCCATTTCGGACCTTCCCAAAAATTCAAAGTTCAATCTTGGATTCTCATGCCATGTCAATTTCGCTCGAATGCCATTTTGGTACTACTCAGACTGATAGGCGGTTTCGAGGATTCACGCGTAATCGACTCGTGCCAATTCACATTCAAGACTTCTCGACACATGGACGTCCTTGACTACATGAAATTGTGAAGGATCGATTCTTATTTCAATGTACACAATTATCAAGGATCGACATAGGGCCGTTTGTGGATTCGATAACAGTAGACGGAATCACCCGTCGTCCCATTATTTCTGTCCGCGAATCGACTTCTAGTCGTCTCTAAAATCGGCTTGCATGACTACAGGATCGTCCTTACGCAAGTCTCACAGTCAAGTCGTTTTCCCAAGTCAAGTTCTTTAGTTGCACAAGTTATGTCCTCATTAGCCTTTCCCCTCAAGGTCAATATCTCAAGAGTGATCAGTTTCGAATGAAATCAACCAACAATGCATTGGCGAAATTAACGTTCATTCCTCCCTCAAAGGGCTCGAATTTCAGGACGTCACAACGAGTGAGTTTAGCCCATAATCCTTCGTTAGTGCTTAAACTTGCTTAGGGTTGGGTTAATTAGCGGTAATTTTTGTTTAGGAAGTTTAATTAAGTTGTATTAGCCCTAAAAAATGTGGTTAAGATTAGCTTAGCTTAATCTAGCTTTATATGCTTAATTGTGACTTAATTGTGTTTATGTGTTAATTAAGCATGTTTAGCTTAATTGATTGATTAATTGTTTTAATTAATATTTTATTTAATTTCTAAATTTAATTTTTTAATAATTGAATTATGAAATTATACTGTTCATAGTGCACTATTCACAAATTACTGTTCACATGCACTGTTCATCCAGAAGTGAAAATGTGCATAATTTCATGTGTCTTGATTTTATGAGGTGAATTGGATGTGTCATTACATGAACATCCGCTTGAATCGTGTGGTTTTCACAAAAGAAAGGGAAAAATGATTTGTCCGAGGGGCATCGGAAATTGACCGCTTTTATGGGAAATGATTTGAGATTTTATATGCAAGTGACACGGCCCAAGAGAGTTGAGCCCGGGGCAAGGACAGAATTCGGCCATCCACATGCCCAGCTAAGGGACTCTCTTGAGCCCGTGACCGTTCAGTTCCAAAAGGTTGTCCTGTCCCGTTCGTCCTTTCTACTCGTCCCTTGTGGCCAGAAGATCAAAGGATTTCGTGGGGTTCCAAGGCCTGGCCATGCAGACTGGTCATGGCAGGCTATTCTTGAACTGTCCCATGCATTAGACCCTACTGTAGCCTTGTAATGATTGTGTATATTTGAATATGACCGTTAGATCGATGAGGGGATCGACGGATCAGATTAATTCGACCCTTGTATAAATAGGAGACCTTCACCTCATTTGTAAACAGCTTGATCAGAACTGAATATACGCCCCTTTACTCTCAATACACTGTTCTGGTCGAGTGAGTGATCGAAAGGCTGACTTGGGATCGTTCCTAAGGCCGCACGGGTGCGATTTGTTCGTTGTGAATCGACCGGCCCGTGACAAGTGGTATCAGAGTCATATTCGAGCCTTGTTCGAACTTTGGTTGTGTCTTCATTCGTGTCTTTGTTCGTAACTCAACAAACGCAATGGCTGATCCACGTTCCAGCGTCGCAAATGCCTAGGGGGAGGATCGCGAGGATCGTGGAAGGGCGACCGAGCGGGTCGGCGTCCAAACCAAGCGTAGCCGTGCTGCATCCCGTTCGAGGGAATCGACGGGAGATTGGGAGCGTCGCATGACGTCTCTAGAGGAGAACGTCTTGGACGTTCGCGGGCCGGGGAACGACTTAACCCAGACCGTCGACGGAGTGGAAGCCGACCGAGAGGGGTTCCTGGCCGAGATGCAGGAACTAAAAGGCGGCATGGGAGAACTTTGCGACGAGCTGCTGGGGTCGTTAGTCCGTGAGCTGCAGCAACGGGACGAGACTTGGGAAGCTGATGTAGCGGCCATGTGAGCTGAGATCAGTGAGCTCAAGGGGAAGCTCATTGAGGTGGAAGCTGCACGCGTGAACGGGGCGATCACCGTGCAACCACGCATGGACACCCCGAAGCTGAAGGAGTTCAAAGGTTCGCGGGTGGCCAGGGACATGGACAACTTTCTGTGGTACATGGAGCGGTACTTCCAGTCCACAAGTATGACCGATGATATGATCCGAGTGAACACGGCGGCCATGTACCTGAGTGAGAACGCCTTGCTCTGGTGGCGTCGTAGGTCCGATGATAGGAGTGGCGACCCTATCACGACATGGGCCAAGTTCGTCGAGGAGTTTCGACGGAACTACTACCCCGCCTATGCGGAGGAGGAAGCTCGCGACGAGCTTAAGCATCTCGAACAGAGGGGACTATTCGGGAATACGTCAAGCGATTTTCTGAGCTGCTGCTCCAGATTCCGTCCATGACGGATGTAGAGGCGTATCATCAGTTCATGAGTGGCCTCAAGTCATGGGCCAAATAGGAGCTGAAACGGCACAACGTGAGGGATCTCACGATGGCCACAACCGTGGCCGAATCCCTCGAGGAACCGAGAGTAGCGGTGTCCACAGCCAAGCCCGACTACAAACCAAGGGAAAGGGCCAACGGTGGGGGAGATCGGAATCGGTTTAGACGTCCCAATGGAGGAAGACCACCAGCGGTCCCGCCTAAGGCTCAACCAGAGTCGAGTGGCTGGGGACAACGCTGGAATCTCACTTATAAGTGCTTTTTTTGTGATAGGCCACATATGGCTCGGGACTGTCCCAAGAGGGGGAAGTTGGCAGCCCTATGCCGGGATGATGAGCCGCGAGAGGAGACGCGGTTGGGATCGCTGAGGATCCTGAGTACCATCAAGGCCAAGGTGGCCAAAGAACCAAAGGGGATCATGTTCGTTGACGTGAAGATCGGAGGTACAACGGTCAGCGCACTCGTGGACACCGGAGCATCCGATCTCTTCATCTCCCAAGAGGCCGCGAAGAAGCTGAATCTTCGGGTCGAAGGAGGAGCCCGCTGGCTCAAAACGGTGAACTCGAAAGAAGTTCCAACCAGCGGCGTGGCTAAGAACGTGGAAATGTGTCTTGGTCCCTGGACGAGCAGGGAGAATATTGAGGTAATCCCCCTTGACGACTACGATTTTGTGTTGGGTTTGGGATTCCTTGATTGCATAAATGCAGGCATTATGCCCTTTGCGGATTGTATATGCATTCTGGACAAGCGGTGCCAATACATTGTACCGATCCATCACGAGTCGGGATGCGATTGGAAGATGCTCTCCGCAATGTAGCTTTCAAAAGGTGCACGAAAGGGCGAGGTGACCTTCTTGGCAACACTGAAGGTCAAGGACGTGAAGGACAGCGAGGAAGATGTTCCAACTGAGGTGGTCCGGGTCCTCGACGCATTCCAAGATGTGATGCCGCCCGAGTTGCCTAAGAAGCTGCCACCTCGTAGAGAGGTCGACCACAAAATCGAGTTAGTGCCTGATGCGCGACCCCCGGCCATGGCACCTTATCGCATGGCCCCGCCTGAGTTGGAGGAGCTGAGGAAGCAGCTCAAAGACTTGCTGGATGCGGGGTATGTTTGGCCATCCAAAGCCTCGTTCGGTGCCCCTGTGCTGTTCCAAAAGAAGCACAATGGGTCCATTCGGATGTGCATCGACTACAGAGCCCTGAACAAGCTCACCATCAAAAACAAGTACCCGATCCCCCTCATTGCCGACTTGTTTGACCAGCCTGGGGAAGCCCGGTGGTTCACCAAGTTGGATCTTCGATCGGGGTACTACCAAGTTCGGATTGCCGAAGGGGACGAGCAAAAGACAGCGTGCGTAACCCACTATGGATCATATGAGTTCCTGGTCATGCCGTTCGGCCTGACCAACGCACCGGCAACATTCTGTACATTGATGAATAAGGTACTGCACCCGTTCCTTGATCAGTTTGTGGTTGTGTATCTTGATGATATTGTGGTGTATAGCCGGACGCTCGAAGAGCATATCGAACATCTAAGACAGGTGTTCCAAGTTCTGCGAGAGAACGACCTGTATGTGAAGCGAGAGAAGTGCGCCTTTGCACGGGAGGAAGTCCCCTTCCTTGGGCACATCGTCGGGGGCGGACGTGTGCGGATGGACTCGGCCAAAGTCTGTGCCATCACTAAATGGGAACCACCAGCCAAGGTAACGGAACTAAGATCGTTCCTTGGACTGACAAATTACTACCGGCGGTTTGTACGTGGATATTCGAGCATTACAGTCCCTCTCACGGACATGTTAAAGAAGGAAAGGCCATGGGAATGGACAGATCGGTGTCAAGAGGCCTTCGAACGACTGAAGCTAGCCATGGTTGAAGGACCGGTCCTGGTGCTGCCCGACCACTCCAAACCGTTTGAGGTAGAAACTGATGCCTCCGATTTCGCGATAGGTGGTGTTCTGATGCAGGAAGGACACCCGGTAGCTTATGAATCCCGGAAGTTGAACGACACTAAACGGCGGTATACAGTCCAAGAAAAGGAGATGACCGCCGTAGTGCACTGTCTCCGGACGTGGAGGCACTACCTGCTGGGATCAAAGTTCGTCGTACGAACGGACAACGTAGCCACGAGCTACTTTCAAACCCAAAAGAAGCTTAGCCCGAAGCAAGCTCGGTGGCAAGACTTCCTTGCGGAGTTCGACTACGTGTTGGAATACAAACCGGGCAAAGCCAACTCAGTGGCCGACACCCTAGCCGAAAAATGGAGTTGGCCAACACGGTAAGTCATCCTAATTGTCCCTTACTTGATCGAATCAAGGAAGGGTTCCCGCACGATCGAATGGCCCAACAGTTGCTCGAGTACGCTCGAGATGGCAAGACGAGAAGGTTCTGGTCAAAAGACGGCCTTCTCTTCACCAAGGGACGGAGACTTTATGTGCCATCCCACGGGAGATTGCGGAAGGAAGTGCTCCAAGAATGCCACGACTCCAAATGGGCGGGACATCAGGGAATCCACCGCACCATAGCGCTGGTTGAAGATCAGTACTACTGGCCACACTTGAGGGACGACGTTGAAGCATATGTCAAAACATGCCTCGTGTACCAGCAAGACAAGATCGAGCAACAACGTTCATCGAGGCTTCTTGAGCCACTACCTGTACCGGAACATCCATGGGAAAGCGTCTCTATGGACTTCATCGTCAATCTTCCGAAGTCCGAAGGTTATCGGACTCTCATGGTCGTGGTGGATCGCTTCTCCAAGTACGTGATGTTGTGCCCGCTAGCAAGGATTGCCCAGCCGAGGAGGCGGCCAAGCTGTTCGTGAAGCACGTCGTCAAATACTAGGGCGTCCCACGAACGATTGTGAGCGATCGAGACCCTCGGTTCACCGGGCGGTTCTGGACCGAGCTCTTCAAGTTGCTAGGAACAAGTCTCAACTTCTCCATGAGCTTGCACCCTCAAACGGATGGCCAGACGGAGAGGGTGAACTTGCTCATCGAGATCTATCTCCGGCACTATGTGAGCGCGACCCAAGCCAATTGGGCGAAATTGATCGATGTGGCTCAATTCTTGTTCAACTTGCAATGGAATGAGTCCACTAACCAAAGCCCGTTCGAGATCGTGATCGGGCAGCAACCGTTCACTCCTAGTGCGGTTGCCACGGGCTACAAGGGGAGTAGTCCTTCCGCGTATAAGCTGGCCAAGGAGTGGCAGGAACAGGCTGACTTGGCGCGGACGTGTCTTCACAAGGCTTCCAAGTGAGCCAAGAAGTGGGCAAACAAGAAGCGGTGGCATGTGGAATTCCAGGTTGGGGATCTCGTGCTGGCCAAATTACATGCGGTCCTTCGGTACCAAGACGTACACAAAGGGCCTAATCCGATGTTATGAAGGCCCCTTCCGTGTGGTCCAACGGGTCGGCAAGGTGGCGTACAAGCTGGACCTACCGTCCAAGCTCAAGCTGCACCCGGTGTTCCACGTAAGTATGCTGAAGCCTTATCTTGTGGACGAGGATGATCCGAACAGGGGCGAATCGCAACGAGCGCCCCTTGGCGCAAAGACTTCATACGACCATGATGTTGAGTGCATCATGGCTGATCGGATCATACGGAAGAAGTATCGGGCACCTAGACAGGAGTACCTTGTTCGATGGAAAGGCCTTCCGGAGAGTGAAGCGAGTTGGGAGCCCTCCAAGGCTCTTTGGCAATTCAAGCGACACATCGATGCATTCCATGCCGAAGATGCGACGAGGGTGTCGCCGGAATAGGTGGGGGAGAATGACACGGCCCAAGAGAGTTGAGCCCGAGGCAAGGACAGAATTCGGCCATCCACAGGCCTAGCTAAGGGACTCTCTTGAGCGCGTGACCGTTTAGTTCCAAAAGGTTGTCCTGTCCCGTTCGTCCTTTCTGCTCGTCCCTTGTGGCCAAAAGATCAAAGGATTTCGTGGGGTTCCAAGGCCTGGCCATGCAGACTGGTCATGGCAGGCTATTCTTGAACTGTCCCATGCATTAGACCCTACTGTAGCCTTGTAATGATTGTGTATATTTGAATATGACCGCTAGATCGATGAGGGGATCCACGGATCAGATTAATTCGACCCTTGTATAAATAGGAGACCCTCACCTCATTTGTAAACAGCTTGATCAGAAGTGAATATACGCCCCTTTACTCTCAATACACTGTTCTGGTTTAATGAGTGATCGAAAGGCTGACTTGGGATCGTTCCTAAGGCCGCATGGGTGCGATTTGTTCATTGTGAATCGACCGGCCCGTGACACAAGCATGTGTGCATTGGCTAACACTCAAAGATAATAAGTGGATTGTGGTGGTATGCTTGCGTGATCACTAAGTTGAACCCACCGCCTCGGTCGTAGGTCGGGAAGTGATAGTCCGATTTATCGGAAACCTGGCGGGAGTCTGGATGTAGAGTCGCGATAGAGGCCGAGCCCATGCTCCTTCGGGAATGCCGTTTTGGGTGGGGGTCCCTTGACGTAGCCGTGCCTTACAGGGGAGAGCGATGCTTGGCTATGCTAGTAGACACCGGCGGGCCCTGTGGGCAGTAATAATCGGAACACGTGTGGATGCAAGAGCGTATGAGAAACATGGTATGATTAGTTCCGATTATGCATGAGTTGATCACATTATTTATGGCACGCACGCATGAATTGATAACGTGCAGGGTGTGGCAATGGTCAGGTGAGATCGTTTGTGACGCGACTCGCATGTGATTGATGAACTGCATCATCTAACGGCCATGTGCATTGCATGTATTGTGCTGAGATTTAACGTGCAGGGTATGGTATACTGAGTAAGGTTGCATGCGAACCGACTATATGATTGTTGGTTGCCCCTGTCTATTGTTTGGTTGCTGATTGCTGGTTGTTTGTTGTTGGGTTGTGTGAGGGGTGGTTTTGGAGAGATACCCCGGGTTGAGTTGGTGTACTAACTAGGGCTTAGGGGGAGAACTCGCTGAGATTTTATCTCACTGGTTATTGTATAACCACTTTCAGGCCCTTAGAATAGCGCATCCGTCGATAAGATTTGGGATCCTAAAGGACTAGGAGACCATTGTGACACGCCACCGCTTTCTGGGTCGGGCACACTTGTACGAGAAGTACGTCTCCACTATCTGGGTGGATGAGGGACTGAGGCAATAGATACCCCATCGGTTCCTGGCGTGGTACATTTGGGAGGACGATATGCTGATCAGTCCTCTACGAGGTTTTAACAGGCCGCTTGGTAGGTGCCCCAAGGACGCCGACTGGGATCCCATGGAGCTGGACCCTCCTGTGGGCACAGTGGAGAATCCTGCTCCCGCTCCTTCAGTGATCGACTCAAACGCCTCCGACTACGACCCGATGGAGCATGAGTCCGATAAGTCCCAGTGATTGTAGTTCAGAACCCAAGGGTTCTTTTTGTATAGATGGATTAGCCGAGCCTAGTTTCTTTTTGGTATGACTTAGTGGATGGATCGACCCCCTTTGTTGGGCTTGTAAATTGGAAAACGATCATCCGTTGGTTAATCCAGTAAGAATGTATAAATGAGTAGTTGATGTTATCTTACTGTTCATCCCTCTATCCCTGTTTGATTGTTTGATTGTCTGTTTGGACTGGGGATGGTTCGTCTTCCGCTTGTGCCTAATGAAAGATTAAAATGAATGATCGTCGACGAGTCCTGGGACATCACTTTCTATCGACCAAGGGAAGGGGTTGTTGTGTGCTCGGGATTCGGGACGTGACAGATATTGATGACCCTATTGAGACCAGTGTGTTCTCAAGTTCACCATTGAGTATTAGATATCTAATGGGGATGATGAGTTATAAGTCATTGGGTATTGTCATACCCAAGATAGAACACAAGTGCTTGTTTTGGACAAGTTCATTGAACATGAAATGTACAGAATGATTGGCAACATTGAAGCTTTTAAGTGGGTTCAATGATTAATTGTTTATGCCTTGGTTTGGTGTAAGATCCCTAGACTTGAGGCGCGATGCTCACTTGTATGTTGACAGATATTGATGACCCTGTTGAGACCAGTGTGTTCTCAAGTTCACCATTGAGTATTCGATATCTAATGGGGATGATGAGTTATAAGTCATTGGGTATTATACCCAAGATAGAACACAAGTGCTTGTTTTGGACAAGTTCATTGAACATGAAATGTATAGAATGATTGGCAACATTGAAGCTTTTAAGTGGGTTCAATGATTAATTGTTTATGCCTTGGTTTGGTGTAAGATCCCTAGACCTGAGGTGCGATGCTCACTTGTATGTTGAATGGCTATGGTTCACAAGTGCACCTATTGACGCCTCATCAAATTGTCTTTGTACTTGATGGTCATAGTTTGTTCATATACGAAGGCACATGCATGTGCAACATGGAATTTGTCTTCTTGTTACATATATAGATATAAATGATAGAATATTGATATCCTATGCCATCTAATTGTGACATTGTATTGAAATCCTCAATTGAGGTTGTAACTAAAAATGAATGGTTCATGTCTTAAACAATACATGTCAATTAGATTTAGGCATATGATCAAATTGGTGGCATGACCAACAACTCCATGGCTTTTGTTCAATCGGAACATGGTGAGAGAAAATGATCAAATTACATGGTTGCCAAAGCTAATAGGTTTATTATGTTCTTGAAACATTTCACACTATCTAGGTTGTCATGATATATTGCTAGATGTCACTCATGGTTTGTAAGAGCTGGAGATTGATCAGGACAATTAGTTCTCTTGGTTGTTTCAATGTGTTAGTACAAACCCTACTACCAACTCAGTAATGAACTCGGGGATGTTACACACCATAACCAATTTAGAATGACGTTTGAACATGGGAGATAATATTGCAAATGTATTTGCACTTGAGGCAATCGAATAAGTTAGGCTCAAAACACAAGTTCAGAAAAAGGGATTTCAAACTTTAAAGATCTGAAAGGGGTTTCAGACTTTATGACCAAATCAAAGATCTAAAGCGAGTTTCAGATTCAATAGCTGAATTAAGTATTTGAAGTGAGTTTAGAATTAATGGTCGCATTTATGATATGAAATTAGTTCATAATCAATGGCTATATTAATGATCCTAAGTGAGTTCGGAATTAATAGCCAAATTAAAGATCTGAAACAATTTCATACTTAACAGCTATATTCAAGTTCTGAAACAGTTTTAGATTTAATTGCCACTTTAATGACTTTAAACATTTTTAGAATAAATGGACATTTTAATGATCTAAAATGGTTTTAGATTCAAATGACTAATCAATGTTTTGAAATGGTTTTAGACATAACGGTCAAATTAAATATTTATAACGGTTACAAAGTTAATGCCCATAACAATGTCTTATAACAATTACAAATTAATAATAATGTTTTAGAGTTAATGAGCCTTAAGTCCACCAACGTTTGATTGTGATCTAGAGTTAATGAGTCGACTTGATTGTGATCTAGACTGGTTATAAAAAGGCAATTAAGAGAGCATATTGCAAGATGATCGACAATTGAGAGTGTTGATAGTGATCAACTAAGATTTTCACACACGAGAGATTGCTAGCATAATTGTAATGGTAAGATCTCTCAATTTCTCTCTCTTGTTTAACGTGAGATTAGTGGTGTGTCTAAACTAGAGGCCCAACATTTGTGGGTCTCAATTGAAGAATGTTAGAACCTATGTTACGAAGAGATCAGACATTCAAGGATCTGAAGAATGTCAGGACCAGTATTACTAGAAAAGATTAGACATTCATGGCCATTATTCCTAGAACGTCAGAACCAGTGTTACCAGGAGATTGAACATGCATAGTCAGAATCTAAAGAATGTCAGAAGCAATGCTATAAGGACATTAGACATTCGTGATCAGAATTTGAGGAATGTCACCAAAATTTCTAAGCACGGTACAAGGGTAATGTGATTAGACCCTCTATCACTTCTATGTTCTTTTATTAAAATGCATGAACAATGTCAAGGTTATACATCTATGGTTGTTTTACTTCTATTACAAATCAAAATTTGATTCTATCTTACCTATGTAAGTATTGTTGTTTTTTGAAACAAATCCCAACAGCCACTATCGTCCCCTCTTGCCTCGTTGTTGGTCGCCGACCACCGCCCTCTCCTCTCGTCGCTGTCGGCTGCCCGCTACCGCCACCCACTCCGCCAACAGTCAATGCCCATGGTTGCCAGCCGCTATCACCACCTCTCCCCGCTGACCGCCCGCCATCATCGCCACCGCCACCGCTCCCTCCTATTAGCCGTCACCACTCGCTCCCTTTGCGTCGCCGCTCGGGAAGAGAAATTTTATGTCGTTATTAAATGTGTATTTTTGCTCAGAAACTCATCCAAGAATCGAAATAGAAAAATATATTTCTATTTTAGAAATCGATTTTTGACCAGAAGTTTTATCATTCACGCCTTAATATCTAGAGTTACCAAAGTGCCTAGTCTCTCTATTTCTAAAAGACAAAGGAGGATGAAAGAGATAGAAGTGGCATAGAACCAAAGAAAAAAAGGGACAAAGTGTCACGCCCTAACCCTCGACCACGCGACAACCTCTATTCTCTTGCGGTCATTTAGATGTGACGTCCCAAGATATGTCGCCGACCATTATTTTTATCTTTTAATTAAAGGCATGCGAAAGCAAATCACAACCACATTCAAAAGCGTCGCTTTATTTACGAACTGATTAATCCTATGAAGTTCATAAGTGCAAACCCTTACAATGGCATCTTCTTATCGAGTCAACGAAACCAATAGAGCAATGGTTAATCTACTCCATTCCAATACGACCACAAGTCGTAACATGTGTCAGGTCTCCATCCTACGGTCCTGAAAATGGTTATACAATAACTAGTGAGATAAAATCTTAGTAAGTTATTATCCTAAGCCTCATTTAGGAAACTCACTCACCTTAGGTGGAGCCTAACCATGCAACCTATTATCCATGGCAAATTAATTTCAAAGCGACTATTGTGACGTCCTGAAATTCGAACCCTTTAAGGGATGTATGAACGTGAATTTTGCCAATGCATTGTTGGTTAATCTCACTCGGAATTGATCATTCTCGAGATACTAACCTTGAGGGGAAAGGCTAATGAGGACAGAACTCGTGCGCTAAAGAATTTGACAAGGAAAAACGACTCAACCATGAGACTTGCATAAGGATGATCTTGTGGATATGCATGCCGATTTCAGGGACGATTAGAAGTCAATTTGCGGACGAGCATAATGGGACGACGGGTGAATCCGTTTACTCTTATCAAGGCGGCAAACGACCTTATGTCGATTCTCGATAATCATGTGCTTTGAAATAAGAATCTATCCTCCTCAATTTCATGTAGTCAAGGACGTCCATGTGTCGAGAAGTCTTGAACGTGGTTTGAAACTGAGTCAGGCACGAGTCAATTACGCGTGAATCCTCAAAGCCGCCTGTTAGTCCGAGACGTACCAAAATGGCATTCGGGCGAAATTGACAAGGCATGAGAATCCAATATTGGACAAGGAATTTTCGGGAATGTTCGGGATGAACTTTTGGACAATGCTTTTCGACCTTTGACATTGCCGGTAAAGCCGAATAGTTGGAAAAGGGATTTACGGACTAAGGAAATGAGCCTAGGAGGATGTGGGCTAGGCAAGGCCAACGTGGGCCTCACGCCCACGGTGGGGCGGCCACCATGGTGGGCCCAAGGCAAGTAAGTGAGCCCATTGGACCCAACCCACCATTTCACCCTTCTGAGCCCATTTTCTAGCTTTGAGCCATTTTGAGCCCAACCAATTCCCGAGCTCGTTCCTATTCATTTCCTAGCTTGTTTCTTAGGCTCGCTCATCATCTCAGCCCAATGGCAGATTGGTAATTGTGCAAAGGTGGAAATGACCATTTTGCCCCTATAGATATTATGGGGAAAGAGACAAAAGAAAAGAGAGAAGATGATGTCATTGCATGGGGATGGGGGTTTGCATTGATGGGCTTTAATGAGGTGTGACACTAGCTCTCCCCTTGCTGCCGCCCACTCTCTCTCCCTTCTTCTTCTTCTTCTTTTCTTCCTCTCCTTCTACCCTTCCTCCATTACCGGAGTTGTTCATTGCTAGTTTGATCTGTTCATTACCCGCACCACCTGCCACAGTGATCGGGAGACCCTATCCGTGTCCCCTGCAGCCACCGCTTGCCGAACCAAACCATCGGTCAACCCGTCGACCAGCCAGAAGCCGCCGCATGCCAGCCTGTCTATTCCAGCCCTATACTGCCTAGAAAAGCCATTTCTCCCCTGTTTCGACCCAACTGCCACCCAGACTAACCACTAGCCAGGCCCCCTTGAACCTCTGGAGCCGTCAGTCACCGACCAGCCAGTCGCTAGAGCGCCGGTCAGCTGGCCAGCTTCTTCCTCCGTTGAGCAGTCGATTTCCAGAGTTGTAGTGAGAGCCGTAGTTGGTTGTTGTTGTTTCAGTCTCGGGATGGTCTTGGATCTTCATGGTTGAGGTTCACAAGCGTAGCCTTCGTCGTCGCCTGTGACGTCCTGAAATTCGAGCTCTTTAAGGGATGTATGAATGTGAATTTTGTCAATATATTGTTGGTTAATCTCACTCCGAATTGATCACTCTCGAGATACTAACCTTGAGGGGAAAGGCTAATGAGGACAGAACTCGTGCAACTAAAGAACTTGACCTGGAAAAACGACTCGACCGTGAGACTTGCGTAAGGACGATCCTGTGGATATGCAGGCCGATTTCAGGAACGACTAGAAGTCGATTCGCGAACAGAGCATAATGGGACGACGGGTGATTCCGTTTACTATTGTCGAGCCCACGAACGACCCTATGCCGATTCTCGGTAATCGTGTACTTTGAAATAAGAATCAATCCTCTGCAATTTCACATAATCAAGGACGTCCATGTGTCGAGATGTCTTGAATGTGATATGACACGAGTCGGTTACGCATGAATCCTCGAAGCCGCATGTTAATTCGAGACGTACCAAAATGGCATTTGGATGAAATTGACAAGGCATGAGAATCCAATATTGGACTACGAATTTTCAGGAACGTCCGGGACGAACTTTTGGATAATGCGTCTTCGACCGTCAACAGTGTCAATTAAGTCGAGTATTTGGAAAATGGATTATGGATCGAGGAAACGAGCTACGAGGACGTGGGCCGGGTGAGGCCGACGTGGGCCTCACGCCCAAGATAGGATGGCCACATGGTAGGCTCGAGACAAGCAAGTGAGCCCGTTGGACCCAACCCACCATTTAACCCTTTCGAACCCATTACCTAGCTTTGAGCCAATTCGAGCCCAATTGATTCCCAACCCCGTTCCTATTCATTTCCTAGCCCGTTTCTTAGACTCGCCCTTCATTTCAGCCAAGGGCAGATTGGGAATTGTGCAAAGGTGGAAATGACTAAATTGCCTCTCTAGATATTAGTGAGGGAAAGACAAAAGAAAAGAGAGAAGATGATGTCATGTTGCATGGGAATGGAGCAAGCATTGAAGAGCCTTAATGAGGCCTTGAAACCAGCTCTCCCATCACTCTCTCTCCTCCCCTTCAGCCCCCAAACCAGCCGACCCTCTCTCTCTCCCTTGTTCCTCTCATTTTCTTCTTCCTCTTTTTCAACCCTTCACCAAAACCAGAGTTGTTCATTGCTTTCCTATGCTGATCACCGCCCGTACCACCCACCGTCGTGTCCAAGAAGCCCAATCCGTGTCCCCCATAGTCGCCATTTGTTGGACGAAACCACCGGCCAGAAGCCACCGCCAACTAACTCGCCTGCTTTTGCCCTGTACTATTCCGTTTAGCTATTTTGCCCTTGTTTCAGCCTAGCCACCAACCAGTCCCCCTTAACCCCTAGTATCCGTTGGTCCTTGGTTAGCCGCTCGCCGGAGCTCCGATCAGCCCACTTAGCCTCCTCCTCCGCCAGACAGTTCAGTTTCTAGAAGTTCAGTGTGAGACAGAGTTGGTTGTTGCTGTTTTGACCCCGGGACGGCTTTGGATCGTCATGGTCGAGGCTCCCAAGCATAACCTCCATCGTCACCATCGCATCCATGTCGTCAGCCCGCTTAACGGGTGAGTTTAGCCCTAATCCCTTGTTTAGTGCCTAAACTTGCTTAGGGTGGGTTTAATTAGTGTTAATGCTAGTTTATAGAGTTCAATTAAGTTGTATTAGCTCCAAGATAGGTGGTTAGATAGATGATTAAGATTAATTTAGATTAATCTTGATTAGATTTGCTAATGATGGTTTATGTGTTATTAAGCATGTTTAGTTTTAATTAAGTGATTGTTGGTTTTAATTAATGTGTTTAATGATTTCTGAATTTAATTTATTAATTATTAAATTCTAGATTTTATTGTTCATATTGTTCACAAATTATTGTTCACACGCACTGTTCATGCGGAAGTGATGTGTTGTGATTTTATGAGGTGAATTTGATGTGTAATTGCATGACATTTGTATGAATCATATGGTTTTCATAAAAAGGGAAAAATGGTTTGTTCGAGGGACACCGAAATAGACCGCTTTTATGAGAAAGGATTTGAGGTTGTATGTGCAAGTATGTGTGTATTGACTAATGCTCAAGATAAAAATGGATTGTGGTGGTATGCTTGCATGATCACTAAGTTGAACCCACCGCCCTGGCCAAAGTTCGAGGGGTGATAGTCCGATTTATCGGAAACCTGACGGGGGTCCGGATGAGAAGTCGGGGTAGAGGCCGAGCTTATGCTCCTTCAGGAATGCCGTCTTAGGAGAGAACCCTCGACGTCGCCGCGCCTCATGGGGGAAGGCAATACCTGGTTATGCCAATAGACATCGGCGAGGGTTCGGTTATGGCCCCGAGGGATAGTAATAATCGGGACATGTGTGGATGCACGAGTGCATGAGAAACATGACATCATGGGTTCCTATTATGCATGAGTTGATCACACTGTTTGTGGCATGCATGATTTGATAACGTGCAGGGGGTGGCAATGGCCAGGTGAGATCGCCTGTGACGTGACTTGCATATGACTGATGAATTGCATCATCTGATGGCCAGGTGCATTGCTTGTGTTGTATTGGAGTTTAACGTGTAGGGTATGTTATACCGGGTAAGGTTGCATGCGAACCAATTATTGGTTGTTGGTTGACCCTAACTGTTGTTTGGTTGTTGGTTGTTGGTTTGCTTGAGGGGTGGTTTTGGTATCAAAGCCCGGTTAAGAACTGGAGTGATAAGGTGCGTGGGGTTTCGGGATAGTGAAACAGGGATGACATTTATTTTACGTGCCTGTGACTGTTTTTAATGATCTTGTGTTGTGGCGGGTTGTTCATAGTTTCTAATTCCTGGTTGGAATTAAAAAGCAAGATCAGTGAGTGTCCTGAGAGATGAGCAATCCTAAGCGGAGAGCCCCTAGGTGTAGGGCAGCATCAAGTCAGACCAAGAATAGAGATAGAGCATAAGAGGACCCTAAGTTAGATGGGATCCTATTAGTGCTAGAGACTTTGATGGGACAACAGGCTAAGGATCGAGCTACTGTTGCTACTGCTGTTACCGCTGCTGCTGTTGCCGCTATTCCTGTTGCTCCTGTTGTGGGACTCTTAGTGAGGGGTGAGGTTGGTGAGAGACCAATGCATAAGCTGATAGAATAGTTTTTGAGACTTAAGCCACCGAGGTTTAGTGGCGTGGGTGACCCTGAGGTTGCGACCTTTTTGATAAGGGATTTAGAGAAGGCTTTTACAGTCTTGAGGTGTTCTGAGGAGGATAGAGTAATCTTGGTGGCTTACCAGCTTTAAGGTAACGCCAGTACTTGGTGGGAGGCCACTCAAGGAAGAGTGTTCCCTGAAGGCACACTTCAGACTTGGGATGCTTTTTGTGAGGCTTTCAATGGGAAGCATTTTTCTGACAGTGCCCGAGAGTCCAAGATGGCAAAGTTCTGATGACTTCGTCAGAATCAGATGTCGGTGGATCAGTATGAGGTGAAGTTTACCGAGCTAGCAAAGTATACGCCGAAGTTGGTGGAGGACCCTTTGGATAGGGCGAGACGATTTAGAGATGGGTTGAAACTGGAGTTGAAGGATCAATTGGTGCCCTTGAATTTGAAAAGCTTTGATGAGATGTACAAAAGGGCCCAAATGATAGAGAATAACATGATTGAGAGGGTGACCGCATCTGGCTCGCGGTTCATGCCTAACAGAGACAATTATTGGTTTAGAAAAGGACCGATGATAGGGAGAAGGAATTCTATTTCACCCAACAGAAAGAATTATGTGGGGAAGCCGATGCCCAATTTTATGGGAACCTGTCAGGTATGTGGGAGGAGACATAGAAATCTCCCATGTCTGTCGATGATAACAGCTTGCTATAGATGTAGCCAGCAGGGCCACCGAGTGGCGAATTGTCCGAGTAGGCCTGTGAGGACGATCTTGCCACCGCTACAGGAAGGACGACCTGCCGGGAATGCGCCGCTAAACAACCAAGGTAGACCCCCGGGCAAGGAAGAGTTTATGCCGTTACCAGAGAGGAGGCGAAGGATTCACTCGTCTTCGTTATATGTACAATCTCTTTGCACGATCATGCTTCTTATGCATTATTTGATCCTGGTGCTCCGCATTCTGTTGTTGCTGATCATTTCGTTAAACTAGTGGAGTTAAGTCTCAAACTATTGAGAGTGGTTTATAGTATTTCTACTCCGTTCAAGGATAAGATATTGTCTGAGTTAGGTTGGTCTGGCTGTAAGTTAGCTTTGGGTGGTCGCGAGGAAGTCATTGATTTGATTGCAATAGCAATGTATGACTTCGATGACATAATTGGCATGGATTGGCTCACCAAACAACGAGCTACAGTGAATTGTCATGGAAAGACAATTCAATTTAACCCAGTAGTGGATGATAGTTTTGAGTTTGTTGGAAATCGAGGGGGACCCTCCGTTCCTCTGATTTCGTCACTTGAGGTGACCCGGTTGTTGGATTATGGGTGCCAAGGGTATTTGGCATTGGTGGCGGATACGTTGGTGAAAGAATCGAAGATGGAGGATATTGCGGTGGTGTAAGAGTTTATGGATGTGTTTCCTGAGGAATTGCCGAGATTGCCCCTAGAGTGGGAAATTGAGTTTATGATTGAGTTGGCCCCTGGGACTGAACCGATTTCCAAGGCGTCTTATAGGATGGCTTTATCAGAATTGAAGGAACTGAAGGTACAGATGCAAGAATTACTAGATAAAGGATTCAATCGCCCTAGTGCGTCCCCTTGGGGAGCACCGATACTGTTTGTAAGGAAAAAGGACGGGTCTTTGCGTCTCTGCATCGACTACTGGTAACTCAATCATGTAACCATTAAGAACAAGTATCCGTTGCCAAGGATTGATGATTTGTTTGACCAACTTCAAGGAGCCTCGGTTTTTTCCAAGATAGAACTAAGGACAGGCTATCATCAATTGAGGATAAAAAAGGAGGATGTACCGAAGACGGCGTTTCAGACGCGCTATGGTCATTACAAGTTCACAGTAATGCCGTTTGGATTGACGAATGCCCTTGCAGCCTTTATGGACCTGGTGAACCGTGTGTTCAATAAGTGTTTGGACCAATTCGTGATTGTGTTCATTGACGACATCTTGGTATACTCGAGGAGTCCTAAGGATCATGAGAAACACCTAAGATTGGTGCTACAGACCTTGAGGGAGCATGAGCTTATGCTAAGTTTAGCAAGTGCGAGTTTTGGTTACCTCGTGTGGCATTCTGGGTCATGTAATTTTAGGCGAAGGGATCTCAGTTGACCCGACAAAAATCGAAGCAGTCATGAATTAGCCGAGACCTACGACGGTATCAGAAATTCGAAGTTTCTTGGGATTGGCTGGATACTATAGACGTTTTGTGGAGAGGTTTTCGGCGATAGCCATGCCCTTGACAAGATTGTTAAAGAAAGAAGAGAGGTTTAATTAGACAGACAAGTGCGAGCGTAATTTCCAAGAACTCAAGAGTAAATTAACTACCGCACTTGTCTTGACAATACCGTCTGGTCCAGGTGGGTATGAGATCTATAGTGACGCGTTGTATAAAGGACTAGGCTACGTGTTAATGCAACATGGCAAAGTGGTTGCATACGCATCCCGACAGTTAAGACCTCATGAGCTTAACTATTCGATGCATGATTTGGAATTTGCAGTGATCATCTTTGCACTGAAGATTTGGAGGCATTACCTGTGTGGAGAAAGGTTTTCAATTTTCACGGATCATCAAAGTCAGAAGTATTTGTTCTCTAAAAGGGAGTTGAACATAAGGCAACGGCGATGGATGGAACTTCTTAAGGATTACGATTGTGAGATTCTGTATCATCCGGGAAAAGCGAACAAAGTGGTAGTTGCGCTCAGTCGAAAGTCGTCGATTGCACAGATGATGGTACGAGAATGGATTCTTTTGGAGGGAGTCAGGGACATAGACTTTAAAATTGAGGTCGGCCAGCTTGCTAGTCTAATGGCCACTCTCAAGGTGGAGTCCAAGATGCAGAGTAGGATAAAGAGTGCCCAAGCAACGGATCATGAAGTTCTTAAGATCCTATAGATGGATCAGGCAAAGAGAAAAGTCGACTTTCAAGTGTCCGAGGATGGTACATTGAGGTTTCAAGGACGGTTGTGTGTTCTGAAGGATGCAGAGCTTAAAGAAACAGTCTTGTCAGAAGCTCATCGTAGTAACTATAGCATCCACCCTGGTAGTACGAAAATGTATCAAAATTTGAAGTAACACTTCTGGTGGAATTGTATGAAATTGGACATTGCAAAGCACGTGGCTAAGTGTTTGACGTGCCAGCAAGTAAAGGCTCAACACTGTAAGCTTGGTGGACTGCTGCAACCTCTTGAGGTTCTTGAATGGAAATGGGAACATATTACAATGGATTTTGTAATAAGGCTGCCAAGGAGTCAGCGAGGTAATGACTCAATTTGGGTAGTGGTTGACAGATTAACAAAGTTAGCTCACTTTATCGCCGTATGGAAGGATTTCACATTGGATAGGTATGCAGATTTGTACGTGTGTCAGATCGTGCACATCCATGAAGTTTTAGTGATGATCACCTCTAATCGTGATCCTAAGTTTACGGCAACTTTTTGGAAAAATTTGCAATCGGCTTTGGGGACAAAACCGAGGTAGTAGCTACATGGGAAAGTGAGGAAAAGGACGTTACGAGCCTGTGTCATAGATTTTAAAGAAAGTTGGGAAGAGCAGCTTCACTTGGTTGAGTTTGCTTATAACAACAGCTGCCAGCAGAGTATTAAGATGGCACAAGTCGAGGCCTTGTATGGGAGACCCTGCAGAACTCCCCTCTATTGGGACGAGGTACAACAATCTTTGAATGTGGTTCGATTATCCGAGATTAAATACAACTCGTTTGAGAATTTTCCTAAAAGACCGTTGGAGTTTAAGGTGGGCAAATGTGTTTTTTGAAAGTATCGCCAATGAGGGGCACTTCCGAAAAAGGAAAATTAAGTCCAAGGTTGGACCCTTTGAAATTTTGGAAAGGAAGAATTGCACGATGATGTTTTCGTGTCCATAAAATTCAAGCTCACCTTTTTTGAAGAAGTGATGTATGAATGTGAATTTCGACTATCGCCTTAATGCATCACGGAACCGAGATTGGGAAAGTTAATCTCATTTGAGAATTTTCGGTGCAAATTGATTTTTGTAAGGGGGGAACAAGCTCTTGATGATAATGTAACCTTCACTCGAAGATCACTCTTGAGATACTAACCTTGAAGAGAAAGGCTAATGAGGACAGAACTCGTGCGACTGAAGAACTTGATCTGGGAAAACAACTTGACTTTGAGACTTGCGTAAGGATGATCCTATGGATATACAGGCCGATTTCAGGGACGACTAGAAGTCGATACGTGGACAGAGCATAATGGGACGACGGGTGATTCCGTTTACTGTTGTCGAGCCCGCGAACGACCCTATGCTGATTCTCGATAATCGTGTACTTTGAAATAAGAATCAATTCTCCGCAATTTCACGTAGTCAAGGACGTCCATGTGTCGAGATGTCTTGAATGTGATTTGACACGAGTCGGTTACGCGTGAATCCTCGAAACCACCTGTTAGTCCGAGATGTACCAAAATGGCATTTGGATGAAATTGACAAAGCATGAGAATCCAACATTGGACTACGAATATTCGGGAACGTTCGGGACAAACGTTTGGATAATGCTTCTTCGACCATCAAAAGTGTCAGTTAAGACGAGTATTTGGAAAATGGATTTATGGACCGAGGAAACGAGCCTACGAGGACGTGGGCCTCATGCCCAAGATAGGACAGCCACATGGTAGGCTCGAGACAAGCAAGTGAGCCTATTGGACCCAACCCACCATTTAACCCTTCCGAACCCATTACCTAGCTTTGACCAATTCGAGCCCAACCGATTCCCGAGCTCATTCCTATTCATTTCCTAGCCCATTTCTTAGACCCACCCTTCATTTCAGCCAAGGGTAGATTGGGAATTGTGCAAATATGGAAATGACCAAATTGCCCATCTAGATATTATTGAGGAAAAGACAAAAGAAGAAAGAGAAGATGATGTCATGTTGCATGGGGATGGAGCAAGCATTGAAGAGCCTTAATGAGGCCTTGACACCAGCTCTCCCATCACTCTCTCTCCTTCCCTTCAGCCCCTAAACCAACCGACCCTCTCTCTCTCCCTTGTTCCTCTCATTTTCTTCTTTCTCTCCTTCAACCCTTCACCAAAAAGTAGAGTTGTTCATTGCTTTCCTATGCTGATCACCGCCCGTACCACCCACCGCTGTGTCCAGGAAGCCCATCCATGTCCCCCATGGTCACCATTTGCCAGACGGAACCGCCGACCAGAAGCCACCGCCAGCCAACCCTTCTGCTTTTGCCCTGTACTGTTTTGTTCAACTGTTTCGCCCTTGTTTCGGCCTAGCCACCACCCGAACTAGCCACCCACCAATCCCCCTTGACCCCTAGTATCCGTCGGTCCTCGGTCAGCCACTTGCGCCGGAGCTTTGATCAGCCCGCTCAGCCTCCTCCTTCGCTAGGCAATTTGGTTTTCTAGAAGTTCAGTGTGAGACAGAGTTGGTTGTTGCTGTTTTGACTAGGGGATGGCTTTAGATCACCGTGGTCGAGGCTCCCGAGCGTAGCCTCCGTCGTCGCCAGCTCGCTTAACAAGTGAGTTTAGCTAGATTAGCCTAGCCTAGTTTTTTTTTGGTCTGGCTTAGAGAATGGATCTGACCCTTGTTTGGGCTTGTAAATCGGAAACGATCCTCCGTTGGTTAATCCAGTAAAGATGTATAAATGAGTAGTTTTGTTATCTTGCTGCTCATCCCTCTATCACTGTTTGATTGTTTGATTGTCTATTTGACTGGAGGATGGTTCGTCTTCCATTTGCGTTTAATTGAAAGAATGAAATGAATGGTCGGTGACGCATCCTGGGACATTGCATTCTTATTTCGCGCTCGAGGTTTGTGTGTTTATGCCTAAACTTGATGTTTAGAAATCCTAGTTTAGAGGATTAATTAAGTTGTATCAGAACTAAGATAGATGGTTAGGATTAGTTTAGATTAATCTTGCTTAGTGGTTATTAATTGTGGTTTAAGAGAGTTAAGCTTGTTTAGCTTTGATTAATTGATTGTTTGCTTTGATTAATGTTTTGATTAATTTCTGAATTTAATTTATTAATTGTTTAATTCTGGATTTTGCTGTTCATAATTTATTGTTCATGTGTATTATTCACACGAGGGACACGGATCCTAGATATGAATTGGTTGTGTAAATTCGTGGACATTCGCATGAATCGCATGGTTTTCATGAGGGAGGAAATGGACTTTTTTATGATGAGGAATTTGAGATCGTATATGCAAGCATGTGTGCATTGGCTAATGTTCAAGATAAAAGTGGATTGTGGTGGTATGCTTGTGTGATCACTAAGTTGAACCCGTCGCCCCGGCTGAAGTTCGGGGGATGATAGTCTATTCGTCAGAAATCCGATGGGGGTTCGGATGCAGAGTCGCGGTAGAGGCCAGGCCCATGCTCCTTCGGAAATGTCGTCTTGGGAGAGAACCCTTAACGTCGCCGCACCTCACGGGGAGAGCGATGCCTGGTTATGCTAGTAGACACTAGCGAGGGTTCAGTTGTGGCCCGAGGGGCAATAATAATCGAACACGTGTGAATGCAAGAATGCATGAGAAACATGGCATCATTTGTTCCGATTATGCATGAACTGATCACATTGTTTATGGCACGCATGAATTGATAACGTGTAGGGTGTGGCAATGGCCAAGTGAGATCGCCTGTGACGCGACTCGTATGTGATTGATGAATTGCATTACTTGATGGCCATCGTGCATTGCTTGTATTGTGTTGGAGCTTAATGTGCAGGGTATGGCATACCGGGTAAGGTTGCATGCGAACCGATTATTTGATTGTTGGTTGACTCTGGCTGTAGTATGGGCGATTGTTGTTGGTTTGCTTGAGGAGTGGTTTTGGAGGGATACCCCGAGTTGAGTTGGTGTTCTAACCGGGGCTTAGAGCAATGTCTCGTTGAGATTTTATCTTACTGGTTATTGTATAATCATTTTTAGGCCCTTAGAATGGCGCACCTGCCTATGCGATTCGGGATCCCAAAGGATTGGGAGACCGTCGTGACGCACCACCGCTTCTTGGGTAGGGTGCAGCTGTATGAGAAGTATGTCTCCACCATCTAGGTGGATGAGGGACCAGTCAATGGATTCCCCATCGGTTCCTAGCGTGGTACATCCGGGAGGACGATCTCCCGATCGGTCCTCTACGTGGTTTTGACGGGCTACCTGGTAGGGTCCTCGAAGATGCCGACTGGGATCCCATGGGGCTAGACCCTTTGATGGCGTAGTGGAGAATCCTACCCCCGCTCCACCGGTGATTGACCTAAATGCCTCCGACTATGACTCGACGAAGCCTGAGTCCGATGGGTCTTTATGATGGTAGTACCGAACCCAAGGGTTCTTTTTGTATAGATGGATTAGCCTAACCTTAGTCTCTTTTTGGTTTGGCTTAGAGGATGGATCTGACCCTCTGATGGGTTTGTACATCGAAACGATCATCCGTTGGTCAATCTAGTGAATATATATAAATGAGTAGTTGATGTTGTTATGTTGTTTATCCCCCTATCCCTCTATCCCTGTTTGATTGTTTGATTGACTGGGGGATGGTTCGTCGTCCGCTTGCATAAAATGAAAGAATTAAATGAATGGTTGATGATGCGTCCTGGGATGTCGCATTCAATTGGCCAAGGGAAGGGATTGTTGCGTACTCGGGGTTCGAGGCGTGACAACTATCGCTTTGCCCTATCTATAACATGTAAAGAAACCTCAATCATAGCACAAATCATTAACCATCATATGCAATCACAGGCGATCCCACCTTGCCTTACTTAGCACACGAACCCTGCAGAAACAATACAGTTCGAGCCATGGCAATTTCAATAAGCATTCACAGTACTCATAGAACTTTCTCATGCCTTGGTACTCACACGTGCTCCGATTATTATGACCTCCTAGGCCACGGCACAACCTTATGGTTGGCGGTCTACTAGTCCAAAACCAGGCATCGTCCCCTCCGTGGGCAAGACTACGTCATAGGCCTCCCCCCTACCTAAAGGAGCATTGGTTCGATCTCTACCGCGACTCGGCAACTGACCACTGTAAGGCGATCAAACAGTCACGGCACAACCCCAAGGGATTGGCGATCTTCCGATAGTGTCGGGCTTTTCTCTTAATGTGATCATGCAGCACAACCATCAACCAATTCATTTTTTCTTTTCTTTGTCGTCGATGCAACCATGGTTCGTGCTCATGCAACATGGTATTGCAGTTAACACACATATAATACGATGTAATAATAATCAATGGTCACATAAATCTGCACAATTCAACAGTCTAGATATAGTCATTAAGCAGCAATTCAAGTCATAATCTGACAATCAATTCCAACCAATTAACAAATACGTGTCTCCACGACTAATGACAATTAATTATTCCCATAAATAATCAATCATCACAAAATAAGTATAAACTAGGATTATAACCCAAAAATACTCATTTATAAAGTATACAATACTATAGTCAATTATTCCGATAAAATTATTTAACTCCCATAAAATACTTATAGTTATTTACCAATCCCTTAAATAATTATCCAACCCAAATAATTCCATTTAATAAAACCCTTCTTTAATAAACCAAGGTCACTTAGTAATGTAGTATATAAATACTATTGACTTTAGAAAAATAGACCATAGTAATTTTCCCACAAAAATTACTCAATTAAATCAATTTCGAATAAATAATCATCCTTAATTATTTTCCCAAAAAATAATTAATATCCATAAATAGGCAATAATTTCAAATTAATAAATAATATAATTAATTAATTAATTAATTTCCACAAAATAATATAATATTTCTATAAATAAATAACTTCCATAAAATAATATAATTATAATTAATTATTCCCATAAATAATTAACCATAATTAACTAAGACTAAACCTTCATTAGCCAATTTAATCCACCTTAAGCAAGCTTAGTATAATAAAATAATGTTAATTAATCACAAACTCAATTAATTAACAACTAAGCACAATTAAGCTACAATTAGCTTATCATAAACTCATTTAAGCATAATCAAGGCATATAAACCATACTTTAATCATAAACAACCCTCATTAACTACTAATCACACTTAGACTAATTAAACTACCCCCTAACACAAGATTATCCCTTATTTAAGGGATTAGAAAAACAACTCACGGTTTTGCAATTCCGGTGACACGAGCGCGATGGCGGCAGTGAGGGCTATGCATGGCTACGTCCAAAACATCATGGGGACGCTCGGCAAAAACGGGTCTCGGCGGAGGTGGTTTCCAGTTCGGTGAAACCAAGAGAGAGGGAGACGGGCGCACGGCACGGGCAGGCAAACGACGAGTGTGCACGGCGGCTTGGACAGCTCCAAAACAGCAGCAAGGCAGCAAGGATGGCGGGTGATGGTGGTTTAGATAGCAAGGGGGTGTCCAAGGGGAAGAAACAAGAAGAAAACAAGAGGAAAAGAGAGAAAAATGAGAGAGAAATGGGAGGGGTGAGGGGTTGGACGCCCAAGAGGAAAGAGAGGGAGGAGAGAGAAAAAAAAAGACGAAGACTTTCCCCTTTGAAGCCTTCTCCAAGAAGCTTCATCCATTTCCCTCCATCATTTCCCTTGACTTTCTTGCCTCTTGTCCTCTCCCATTTAATGCAAGTTCTAGAA
Organism: Corymbia calophylla; assembly: GCA_014182845.1. NCBI lineage: Eukaryota > Viridiplantae > Streptophyta > Magnoliopsida > Myrtales > Myrtaceae > Corymbia > Corymbia calophylla. Next base: position 347,016 of record JABKBT010000013.1, on the reverse strand, counting down.
GGGGCAATTTGGTAAATTCCCAAAGTATAGTATACTGTACTATACGCATATACGGGCCAAGATTTTATACGGGTTTGAATATAATTGATTTGGGCTCAAATTGTGGAGAAATGAGATAGAAAATGTAATTGGGCTCAAAGGCTTGAAGTTGGGCTAGGAGGGCCTAATTGGGCACACTTGGGCTAACTTGGGGCCCACATTGCCGACCCGTAATAGGCACAAGGCCCATTGGGCCTTCGGTTTGTCCAACTCCTCTTGGTTCCAATTTTTTGTCTTGTTGAATCATTTTCCGATAATTTTTGGGCTTGCCGATAAATTCGAGAATTAATGAGGCAACGTTCAATATTTTAGTTTCGACATCCTTGAAAGTTCAATGCCCAAAACCATATTGAAATTTGTGGTTAAAATCGATCAATCATGACTTTAGTACAACCTAACTATCAGGCGGCGTTTAGGGGTTCTCGCGCGTTTGACCCGTGGTTGATAGCTTTTCAATCCACGATCATACCTATTCAAATTGGGGCTATCCTCGATTGTCATGTAATCATGAGAGGTTAATTCCTTACATTGAGTACAAGGCCAAAAAGAAATCGGTTTAACGTTGTTTGCAGTCAATATCGAAGTCGTGCGGAATCACCCACAATCCGATCTCATATTTCTGTCAAATCGATTTATTTCCATTCGCTAATTGGCTTGCAACAGTGTGGTATCATTCATCTTTGATCCTTATGGTTGAGTGGCCTATCCCTGATTGAATTCACTAGTCGTACACGTATCGATCCTTAATTGCCTTTGTGAATAGTTAGTTAACTCATGAGGGGCCAACTCAGAGTAAACGTAACTAACAGCGCATTGATAAAATAACCATTTCATATATTCCGAAATGGGTCAAAATTTAAGATGTCACACAACGTGATGTTAATAGGTGACCATGGTCAAGCCAAGTTGCTCAAGCATCGGCTTAAAGTAAAAATACTAACCGGTTTGGGTGATTGACTGTATGTGTGGTCACACGAGAGAAGCCGACATTGATGGATATCAGAACAATGCCCGATAGATTTTGGAAGCTTTGTGAAGTGTTATGGGTGTTCGTATGCTTGGCTAATGGAACGTGTATATACTTTGAGTTCTTTGATCATGTGTGTACTTTAAGTATTTGAGAGCCCTTTTCTTGTACATAGTCAAGGCAAAGCAAGGGCTTTGCTAATGATCTGCCATCGATGTAGTAGGCATCAAGAATTGCATGTTTCTAATATAAAGCATCGTCTTAAACAAGGATTAGACAATTTACTTATTGAGTGTTCACTTATTTCTTGTTGTTTTTCTTTTTTTCAGGCCCATAGGTATGGGTTCCCCACCTTCCGTTCGTTTTGCTTTGCCAGTAGAAATGGAAGAAGACATGTTAGACATAGTAGATGTTAGCGATAGAAACTCCTATCGGAAATACATGACCATTGTATGAGTGGAGGAAGGACCGAGCAATATCCTTCCTCATCGGTTCGAAACGTGGTTCATTTGGTTCGACGGGACCTTGTTAAACCCATCCATAGGAACAAGGGGCCACCTGTACCACCCGGACCACCCAGTGATACTGCTTCTGACGGCGCCGTGACCGACCAGTAAGAGGGGCTGGCCCCTTTTTTAAGAACCCTTTTCTTGAAGTCACCTTCGTAGAGGAGTTAGGATTAGCCCCTACCCCTTTTTGGATGTAATTAGAAATGGCCCCAACTAAGCAGGCTTATAAATATAACTTTTGATTTTAATAATGCATAATATAAGAAGTATGTTTGTGTGAACTTATTTTTCCTTGCTATCCGATTATTATTTGTTGGGAGATGATATTGTAAGCTTCCGCATATGCTTAATTGAAAGATAAAAATAACGGGACGACGACACCTTGTGGAGTGTCACAAGATAACCTCCGCCAGTCACGTTTCCTCGGCTTGGGGAAGCATGGGGCATGATAGGTTACACCTTAAGGAATACATGGTTGCACACCTAAAACTCTAAAGGTTCTCATCGCCTATCTGCACAACTTTTCTATTTTCCCTGGGTAGTTCTAAGCCTATCTCTACTTATCTACACAGTGTCTGCCGTAGGTTGGACTGATTCTGGACCACTACCTTCCTTTCCCCAACTTCATTCCAATAGACCAGGAGTTCTACAAGCTCGACCATATAATACCTCAAATGGAGCCACACCAATACTCCGCTGGTAACTATTGTTATAGCCGAATTCAACGAGATGTAGGTGCTCGTCCCAACTTCCTTTGAAATCAACAACACAAACTCGTAGCATAATTTCCAATGTTTAGATGGTCTTGTCTGACCATCTATTTTCTGTAGCACCTCATTTTTTTGTAGCGCTTGTGGCTGGTCACTCATCCACTACATAGTTTGATGATTATTCTTCTGATTATGATGTCAAAATTGTACACAGCCAACACAATTAGATTTATCATTTCTGCTTACTCATAATCCTACACTCTCTGCATCCTTCGGTAGTTGCTATAGTGGCATCATTTGTTGTCATCGCGGGCAATCCCTCATAGGGTGGCCTCGTTGACCACGGCCAAAACAAACTCCTCTTTGAGCCAAGCATAGAGCGTTGTCGTGTTGTCTTCTGCAAATAAGACAATAATCATATTGAGCAAAGGTCGGCCTTGGATTTTTATTCTTCTTGTTGGAAGCAAAGGGGGCATTTTTCTCCCTGTATAGGCCTATTGTCACGACATTGGTTGACTTGAGAAGTTGGATGACAAGGTCTTCCTTGATAAGTTACTGTGGCAGCTCCTCTCGAAAATATTTTTCTAGCTAGGCTCGTTCATATAGTTCGTTGTAGTCGTTGAGGTTCAGCGGCCCTAACTAGCTCCAGATGTCGGGTTTCAGGCCATCTTGAAATCTCTTGGCCCTATCCATTGGATCTTCAATTAATCTAGGAGCTTACCTTGATAATTTGACAAATTTTGTCTCGTACTAATCAACCATCATATTTTTCTGCGGAAGTTGCACAAACTCTGATATTTTCTTATCACAAGCACACTCGAAAAAACATTTTCTGTTAAATGCCTCCATGAAGGTACTCATCAGGGAACACCCTTTCCTTCATCACTTTCCACCAGTGACTGGCGTTACCTTCCGACCGGTATACCATTAACGTCACTTTATCTTCATTTGAGCACCTCAAAAGTGTGAATATCTTTTCTAATTCATCAATCCAGGATTCCGCCTCTTTAGGATCTCGTATCCTGGCGAATCTCGAGGGTCGTAAATTAAAAGAATTATTCGACCAGTCCCTACATAAGACCTACGCCATATCCGTTCCCGTTTCCAGCCACGGAGGCATTACCAAAAGCATAGGCTACTTGTCGTTAAGCCTGCTGCTCCATCAAGCTTCCAATGGTCATAAGAGCTTGCAGAATTCCGTCTAGTCGGGGGTCTTCTTTCAGCTATCTTTTCGAACTCAACTAGTCTAGGGTCAACTTTCCTCTTTTAGTCACCTGGTCCTAAGTACTCATACTACCAACCTATAGGGTGACTATAGGAATTCTAGGAAGGCTTTTCTACACCACAATCAAAGGTTAGTGGTCATGAGCTACCGTAGAAGAAATCAATCAAGCAAACATTCACATATATGAGATATTTTCCTAGCTAACTGTCTCATGACTCCTAGTGCACTTTATCACTCCAGGTAATAATCTCGCTCTGATACCAAAAAAATGCAATGAACCCAAGTCCAAGGTCACGACCAACAAGGGGTATTGTTGCAATGTCCCAGGCTTGTCGCCGTCCCATTTCTTTTATCTTGCTAATATGCACATGCAGAAATGTGTGCAAGTATTCTCTCAGAAAAACAATAGCTAGAAATCAAGGATAACGCCATAGACAAAACACATTACTTTATATTACAATGTTACATTTACAAATCCTTTTGTACGAGTCCCTTTCTATGTTACATTTACAAATCCTTTTGTACGAGTCCCTTTCTTTTTACATTGCTACTTCTATATGAACTGACCAAGGAATTCCTATCTCTTCTAACATGGCCTCAGCTCCAAGAAGGTAAAACTTCCATACTTATACACCTAAGAGAATAAATGAGTGAGTTGAGGAAACCTAGTAAGTAAAACCCCTAATCTTCTACTACGAGGATATCTCATCATTAAGGCTTAGTAGGAATAGTACTAGCAGTACATTGTCGATGGCAGATCAATAGCAAATTCATTGCTACACATTGACTACATACATGTGTCTATCACGGCATACTTAAATGCATGCTTACTGTTACAACCCATGATAAGGGGTCGAGCAAACGGGCTATTTTCGCTACATCCTAGGCTTGTCACCACTCTAATACATTTTATCTTGTGATCATACACATGCGGAAGTGTTAACTTGACAAACCCTGATCCGTAAAAGAAGGGAACATGAGATAGAAGGCTTTCTAACATCCATTACTTATATTACATCATCTTTTAGTACAAGCTTGATTCTTTCTTTTCTTTTACATACAAAAAGGAGGGCCGGGTTTCCTTAACTCTGCTACTGCTACTATTACTGCAGCTATCCAAAATTGGAAACCCTTTCGCTCGGGCTGTACTTATGGGCTAGGGGCCATTTCGTCGGAATTCGCCTCATCGGCTACGTTGTACGAACTGTTGAAACCTCGAAGAGGTCCGACCCAGTCACCGTTGAACCACGCGTACGTTGGATCGCTCATGGAGTGATTGAGCATGTCAACCACCATGGGATCCTTATTTGCCCCGCCGCCGAAACCACCCGGCGGCCAATCGAACCCTCGAAGAGGACCAAAAAGATCCCCATCGAACCAAACGTACCAAGCAAAGAAGCGATAGGGAACCAAGTTAAGTAGACCCTCGTCGACCTAGATGGTCGTAACGTGCTTCTCATACATGGCGCTAGTGCTCAGGTCCGTGTACTCCCTGACCACAATGTTTTGGTCCACGGGAACCCCAAAACGTATATGATGGTAATCCATATCTAGGGCCTTGAAAAAGAGTTAAATAACAACAAATGAGTCAACGACTCAATGAGTAATTTAGCTAAGCCTTATATAGGAGTCTACCTCGCAAATTGGAATCACATGAAACATGCGACAATGCACCCAAATAATAACACTTGAATAACGACATTATCTTTGCATGCAAAAACTCCTTCCAATATTCACACGTGCCCTAATCGCACCCTTTTAACCTATGAAAATACCTTCAATTAAACCCACATGAGCAACTACTTCCTTTCAACATGCAGAAACACATTCAAATAACCGCATGTGACTCACAGCACATTCCTTGCATGCAAAAATACCTCCAAATAATCGCACGTGCCTAATTACCTCCTATCAACATGATATTATACACTAAAAAATTCATACGTGAAGCCTCGCTTCCAAATGACACATGCAACTCTCATATAATCAAGAACACTTCATATCACATATCCATGCATAAGACATCAACACATGTTTTGATTATTATGACCACTCACGGCCATAACCGATACTCACATCAATGGTCTTCCAACGTAATTAGGCATCGTCTCGCCCCATCAAGCATGGCAATGCCATCCGAAATCCACCAGGCATCACCCCCCATAGTCACATGGGTACGGAACTATTTATGTGATCACGTAAGCATATCAAACACTCAAACCAATTCTTATCATTCAATTTAGCCAATGCAAGGATCTTAACATATGCAAACGATTATTATATCACAATCCCGCATTCACTAAAATGCACGAGAACAATTACACGTGAACACCCTCATCGTTCGGACATGCGACAAAGCATTCGTTCCGTTGACAACCTTTCTTGCAAGTATATTAGTGTACAAAATAACACATACCATTGGCAATTCACCATCTTACTATCACGTGGTACAAATAACCCCTTTTTTGCACTCATTAGACATAGAACACCTATATTATCCCCTAGAAACCATAGTGCGAGCATCATATAAACAAGCCTATAATATTAAGTTTCCATAGCAATAATAATTCATTCTTGCAACAAATACATCAATGTGATTACCACATGGCCATTTTACTAGTCTAATGGCCCTTTCTCATTATCAAGCATGCTGTAACATGACTAGACCTCTTCTTGCAACCATACAAACAAGCAATGAAACGCATAGGTCCTTGACCTTAACCCAACAAGAATATGAGCAATCCACAAGGCCTAAAAATAGCTTCCTCTTCTTCCTAAAACAACAACAAACAATCATAAACTTACAAAACCTAAACCAACCTACGCTCCAATCCACATAGCGCAACGCCCTAGCCAAGGTTTAGATGAACCACTTATGAAACCAGTGCGAGATTTAGGAAAATGGAAGAACGACTATTGGCGAGGAGAAAACAGCTCGAATGACAGCACGACAGCAAGGCAATGGTGCACAATGGAGCACGAATGGTGGCGGCAGTGGTGAGTGACAAACAGTGGTGGTAGCGGTGGTGATGGATGGTGGTGGTGATGGCCAAACAAGGGAGAGAGGGAGAGAAAAGAGGTGAGGCGTGAGAGTGAGGTGAGGGAGAGAATGAGAGTGAGAGGAATGAGAAAAATTAGAGAGAGAGATAGTTCTCTCAAGCAAAGGCCAATAATGCCCAAGCACTTAAAAACTCTGCCCTCTAATTAGCCTAGGTCTTCCTTAATTTACTCCCATCCGTGAAAAGGCTAGGCTAAGATATCTTCTTCATTAACGCACCAACAACTCAATAATACACTTGATTTCAAGCACATGGCATTAGTTGGCTTCCAAACAAGAGAGCTAACTTGCTTCCCTCCCCTTCATTCTCCTCTCATGGGTGCCCAACTAAGTCCCCAAGGCAAGACCAACCTTAGTTCAAATGCAACCAAGCTTCTATAATGGGCATTAATGGATAGGAAGACAAAGGCATTTCCCCCCTTTCCTTCATTCAAAGTGGCGCCTACCATCTCTAGAATGCAAGCCAAGGCTTGTCTCTCTCCAATAATGGCTTCTAGAAGGTCATTAAAAGCTAACCATAGATTTCTATTCACAAAACACTATTCATGCACATTGGCCATTAAGGTGCAAACTTCCAAAGTTCAACCATGGGCTTGAATTAGGCTTGGCGGGCCCTCATGGCCAAATCCTCATAGGCGTGAGGCCCATTGGGCCATGCCTTGGGCGTGAGCCCTTCATGGCTTTCAATTCATGGCCCACTTTCACTTATCCAAAATTTAGGGCTCAATGATAATTTTTGAAACTAATGAGGCGACATCTAATAGAGTTGTTTGTTAATCCTTTAAAGTTCAATACTCGTAATTGGATTATGATTTGTGGCTAAAATTGATCGAAAGCGGTTTTAGTATGGCCTAAACAAATGTGTGACTTTTAGGGGTCTCGCGCATTCAATCTGTGATTGATTCGATATCAATCCACCATTGTGCCTCTTCATTTCATGGAGGACCTTCGGTTGTCAGGTATTCGTGAGGGATCATTTGCTTATCTTGAAGTGCTCGGTTATTTAGAATCGGTTTAGGTCGTCCATAATTTTGTATAGTAACCGTGCGAAATCACCAGCAATTTGATTATACACTTTTGTCGAATCGATCTATAACTGTTCACTAATCAGCTTACAACAGCGTAAGATTGTCCATCATCGATCCTTATGGTTGAATTGTCTATCTATGGTCGAATTATCTGGTCATGTGTTTCTCAATCCTTAATAGCCCTTCCCAACAGGTTAGTTGACTCATAATGATCCTCGGATCAATTCATAGTCTATGTTCACTAACTGTGCATCGATACTTTAAACAATTCCTTGCATTCGAAGTTGAATTGAGGATGTCACACCGGAAACTACCCAGGCTGGACTAGGCCGACCGTTTTTGGGCGATTCCCATGGGCGACAGTCTGATTCCCTATTCCTATTTTTGGAATCGGTGGCCAGTTGGTCCGGTTCCCGATTCAAGGGAGGGAATCGGATTGATTGGAACAAACCGACAATTTATACATTTTTTTTTAATTTCTTAATAAATCCTAACTTTCCCAATTTCTCTCTATTTGTCTTCCTCGAGTAGAAACTACAAGATCATGGCTTGTCTTCATCTATCCACATATTTTATTATGGAAATATACTTCTTTTCTTCTTTGAGAAAGTTTGATTGGGTGAAATTGATCGGTTCCATTAGACTGGACTAGTCGGTTGGTCCGATTCCTGATTCTAGGACCAGCTGGTTTGGTCCTCAATCCTAGAAATTGGGACCAGTCATCCTGGTCTGGTTCCTGATTCCACCTTGGAACTGGACTAAACCGAGAATTAATCAAACCTAGTTCAAAGTTTTATCTACCACTAATTTTGTTAATAAAATTATTTACACTATTTAAAGGTTCAAATATTAAAAGATACCTTCTTGTATGTATGAATTTATGTAAATTAGTGCTGATAGAAAACTAAATGGGGGATTGTTCAAATAATTTGTTATTATAAAAGAGACGACTCTTGCTAAAGAGAAGATGTGACTCTTAGTTATGACAAGAGGTTACCAATTGTTATGAAAGGAAGTTATTCTCAATATAAAGAATGATGAGGGTTTAGGATAAGGCATTTATTCTCAAAAGATGTATTGACTGATTGTTTGTGAATAGAGACCATATCGCACATTATTCATAGTAACCACAATTGTTCATAACAACAACTTTTTTTAGAAACTCTCTTTTCTTCTCTTTTCATACACACAAGCTTAAGAACATATTCAAGATAAAATTTCAAGAGAGAAATTTAGTAATTGCTAAAATTAGTTCTCTACGGCTTTGATGTATATCGTGGAGATATATTCCTAAGCCCGACATCAACAATAGTGAGGCCAAATAATACCTCAAAGATAGTGATCGTCATCACACAACAAAAATCTATTGCTACTACTCTATCTTCATCGGTAACCAAATTTCCCTAACAATAAATGCTGCCTTGAAATAATATTAAAGTTTCAAACATAATTTATAGTGATCTTCCTACTAGATCTAATTTTTCTGTTGAAATCTAAGCAAGGTTAGGTGATTCGATCTCGCCCCACTCTAATGCTATAAGCTGATACTTGGGACTCATTCACAAATAGAAAGTCCAAGTAACTATGCCATAGACTGATTTGGTTTAATCCTAAGGTTCCTAAGTTCCGGTTAATTCCTTGAACAAGCTACTTAGTATCGATAGATAGCCATTGTTGTTATACAAGCTACACTTGTTATTTATGTGATGGTTATTTTTAAATCTAGGTGTCACCTTTCCTTTGAGTGCTCTTTCTATGAGACGAAACTATTTCGGGACATGTCCTTTCTCCGTGTGCTAACAAAGCTATTGGATATGGGAACATTGAATTTCAATTGGCCTTTCAATACCTCAAAAGGAAAACGTTTTCAAAAACTCTACTAGGAATTTGCTTGGAATAGGGCTAACTATTTTATATAGACTAAAAGGAACTCTGTGCTTCATCACGGTCTTTCCCCCTTTCACTAATAGAGTGATTAGTTTTGTCATGGTTGTTGAACCCAAATGTAACATTTTATGGCTAAGCATAAGCTGATATTTTCCATTGAACACCAGAAATCTTGCAGCCATTAGGTTTCGCTATTGTCTAAGGTGCAACAAGATGGTTAGTGGGCTTGAGTGATTGTGCTGGATTGACCGTGGCCTTTGTCAATGGACAGTGATTCTGATTTGTTTGCCAAGGAGAGTGAAATGCTGTGGCTTTGTTTCACAAGCGCGCTGTCTTATACTTTTTTTTGTCGTGTTTTGGAGAAAACACAATAGTAAAGAAAAAGAAACAGGGAAAAAGATGACACGTCAAATTGAAGGAGAACGATATGGTACACTTGTCGTGGATTTTCTAGCTCAATGCTTTCACAAACATCAAGAAAACCTTATTTCAAGCTCTACGCTTTCACTTTTACAATTGTTTTTACCTCAAAAACATGTAAAAATTTACGAACGTAATTTTTATGTTTTTTAATTGAATAATATTTTAAATTTTGACATAAGAGTAAGGAAGTACTTTAGCGTTTTGAAAAACACAACAAAGAAGTGTTAAGAAAATTGAACTATCATGTATCATTTGTTAAACCAAAACTATATATATATATGTGTGTGTATAAATATCTATCAATGATGGGAAAGTTAGGTGGAGTGCAATTTAATGAATGAGTTGCATTATCACAAAACTCCATACTTTCTCACCTTTCATTTAATCTAGGAAAAAAGGCACCAAAAATCTCAATGTATATCCATTGTAACCCATTTATTCTTGTATCTTTTTTTATGGTACTAAAAATCTCAAACATTTACTTATATAATATGTTTACCTCCATAAAAGTTCCTTAAATGAGCACCGTTGACAATGAAAGGCAAATGGTGTTAACATGGGGCCAATATAACTTGAGTAAAATAAAGTTAGGTAGAATGGAACTTGATAGTTGAGCCACGTCATTACAAAACCATTCCTTCCTAACTTCCGTAACATTATTTTGGCATGTTGCTTTACAATAAAGCAGGAAAAGCTTGATCATCGCATTTAATCTAGGATAATGTTATTAGAACAATATATCAACATCAACTTACCTTATTTTATTAAATTGGATATAATCTTTCATAAATATATATATTTATATATGTAAGTTTTGCAATTGGCATATGTCATTTAAATATTTTTTTATTATCAGCTGTTATGGTACATTTATATTATCTTTAAGAGGGTTTTTGTACAATAAATGAGGGGTGCGTACATTAAGTTTCATGTAATAAATGAGGTGATCAGCCATTGATGGTGGACAATTGATAAATCAGCATGTGAATTTTATTTCTAGAGTTCCAAAAGCGCCTCGAGTCTCTTCCTCTCCCAAAAACGAGGAGGAGACTCAAGAAAAAGAGAGAGGAAAAAATGATGTTAATGGTTAACCATGATCAAGTTAAGTTGCATGTTAGACTTGTCAGTCACGTAGCAGTACAACTTCATACACATGAATAAAAACGCGTGCTCGTCTTATCTCTCTTTGTACTGCTTGTCCAGTCCAGTTTCGTCGTGTGCCAATAGAATCTCCACCCCAATTGTCATCTCGGCCGTGGGTACAAAATAAAACTAAAAAAAATTTGTATACGAAAGCACGCGCCAAAACTTATATGTTATGAAAATTGTGTGTCCAAGAAGCGCCGAGCACCTGCAAACAAAAAGTCATCCTTTAAAGAACAATGCAAAGATATACACATCCAATGGTGTGTCTTCACAACGGAAATTCATATCTTAGGGAGACGAGGTTGGTTTTGGGCTGCAATTTCAGCAACCGGTGGGAATTGGCGGATCACCTTCACCACCCGCTGACTAGCCGGTTGCTCATGACTTTTCGTTGAACCTTCTTGTCAATCTTTTGTTTCCATAAAGCAAAAACGATGACAGAAGAGTCAAAAGGCATGAAAAAAGAAATGCATCCAAGAGACACTGGAGGTGGATGAACAGCAACACCACCATAGTTGAAGTGATTGTTGTGAAACATGCCGTTGGAAAGGGAAAACATGAATCACATCTTTCTGGAAGAGCTGCAAATTTCACACTTGCACAAGATCATGAACATTTTTCTCTTCTACCGATGATGGCTACAAGTCTTTCACACAGCCTGGCACCTACACATGCGGATAAACGTTTCTACACAATAAAAGATGCTCCAAAGTTACGTTAAAGGGTACTTCGTGTAGTCTATGCAGGTATTAAAGTATTCACGCAAGAAAAAATCAGGGTTTTTTAAGACTCCCAATCTTTCAAGGATGTTGAAGGATGTCTTTGCGTACTCTAGTCCTGTCTCAAGGGTCAGTACCACTATCCGCTGTTAGACCTTTGAAATTTGTAGTAGTGACGAGGTCTGCTCGGCCCAATGTCAATGATTAATCGCTAGTGCCAAACTAGGAATTGCTAAGGTCTCGCAAATATAATTAGAAAACTTCTACAAGGAAATTTGGCAAAGATGTGATTGTGTATATTATATAAAGCTAAATTATAATAGCAATATGTTAGGTAACAGAAATAAGAGATTGACTCAAAACATAAAAGAGATACGTGTATGGGCATTTTTGCTTCCACTACAAATCGTTTTGATTCTATTTTATTTATGCATGTATTATTTTTTTTGAAAATAAAATTCCTACACAAATTCCTAATGATGGACTTAGCCAATGCAGTGGTGCAAGCTGCACTTGTTATCTATGTGATGCTTACTTTTCAATTTAGGTGTTACCTTAGAGTACCATTTCTATAGTAGTAAAAGTGTCGCAATAGACATAATTTGGGGTTTTTGGTAATTTTTTTTCTTTTAGGGTGCTGTTATTTTGCGAAAATTAAATTGTTTGGAAAATATTTTCACAATAATATTCGCTTATATCTTTTAAACGAAGAATAAATGAAATATCTTCAACGTCCACAACAATTGCAATATTTTTCATTGACTAAATAGTTCCGGTGATATAAGCAATTCATTTTATGAAAATATTTTCTAAATCATTCATTTTCTATTAAACAACTGAAGCCTTGTCTAATATAATATTTCTACAACAATATAATGAACATCAAGTTGTCTTACATATTAATTGCATGTAGTCCTTCTTGTGTACACACAGGGAGCATTGATGAAGTGGGATGTTTTGCTATTAGTATTTATCATTCAAATACTTTCTGAATTTTATTATTATCGTGCACTTATATTATCTTAAGTTTTAGGTAATGAATGAGGTGATTGGCCATTAATGAGGATAATTAACAACTCAACATTTGATTATTAATTTATAGAGTTTCAAAAGCACATTCTCTCTCTCTCTCATACACAGGAGGAGGAGGAAAAGACAAACATGGCCCAAAAAATAAAAATAAAACAGAAGAATTAAGTGATCGTCAATCGTTAACCGTGGTCAAGTTAGGTTTTTTTATTTTTTTGTTATGTTTACGTCCGTGAATAGCCGTGGGACCCAAATCCATCCATCGTACTCATCCTATCTATCTTTGTACACATTGTCTGATGCTGTTTTGTCACGTACCAACATAATCTCCACCCTAAAGGGCGATTGCGGCCCCATCTAAAAGATGCTTTTACTCTGCCTTTTGTTTTGCTTTGCTTCACCAGCCTTTTAGAGATGCCTTCGGAAAAGGGAGAAGTCGGGAGAAAAGAAAAAAAAAGAGGACGCATCAAATCGTGGGACAATGATATCACCAATAGTGAATTTTAACCTTTGCGCTCTCACAAACCTCAACAAATCTAATCGTCTTGAACAAGTTTTCACATTCTTTTTTATTTTGGCTTGAAACAAGTGAAATTTTCTCAACCATTATTGATATGAAATTATGCATAATTTTTTCACAATACATTTTAAAAAGCATAAACAAACAAGTTTTAAGATAAGCCATCTAACTCTGATTACCATAATTTCCTTTTTTTTTGTTCTAATTTATTATAGGAGTGAGTATATTAGCCCGACTGAACCGGGAATTGTCCGAACCGGACTGGACGGGTCGGTTTGGTCCGATTATTGGGGGCGTTGGTCCTATTCCAAGTTCCATAAAAATGCAATCAGTGATTTTTGGTCTAGTGCTCAATTCTAGGGGTATCGTATCAAATATTTTTTTAAAACATCTTTTTAATTTCTTAAAAATAGTAAAAAACCCTAAAATAGTAACAACTCTAATATATTTTTTTAATTTTCTAATTTTTTTGGCTAAGTAACCGCTGATCCCAAGACCGTTTAGTTTGATCCTTGGTCTCAAAAATTGGGAACTGGTCCTCCTAGTCCAATTCTCAGTTCTTAGGTGGGACCGAACTGGACCGGGAACCGATCACCCTAACTTATCATGTCATCTATGAAGCCAAATATGGAGTGTTGGACACTACAAGTACCAAAACTTTCAAATATATACTTAAGTGCCAATGGCGAGAATTTTCAGCCAAACTGTTGACGTAGCTTTTTCCAATGATATTTTTACTAACATGGTAATTCTTTCAAAAAAAAATTATCCACATGGCACTACAAGTCCAAAACAATGTTGTTTTGCCCCCAAATTTTATTTTTAATATAAATATAACTAAAATAAATTTAAAAAGGAGGCAGTAGCATTCGACGAGGCTATGGAGGTCCTCGCCTCACCCCATCATCGCTAGAAAGGGCCAGCGATGATGGGGCGAAGGTTGGCCAGGGTTCTTGGGCCTTGGGCAGTGGTTGACCTTGGCCAACCTTGGCGACCCTCATTGGATTTGGGGGAGGACCGCCGGCGACTACCCAAGGCCTAGCCAACCCTCACCCCCTGTTACCAGCCCTTTCCAACAACAGTGGGGCGGTGGCGACAGCAGCAAAGGCTGTAGAGGCCATCGCTAAATGCTACTGCCTCCCTTTCTTTAATTTAGTTTTTTTAATTTATTTTAATGAATATTTAATTAATAAATTTGGGGGCAAAACGATGTCATTTTGCACATTGATTGCTGAGTAAACATTCCGATAAGCCACATAGACCATTTATATTATTAAAATAAAGCGCGTCGATTTCCTACTACCTCGCTTGCCAAAGTTGGCACTTAAGTATCCCAATTTCAAAAAAAAAAAAAAAAAGAATTTTAAGTGTACTTTTTTGGAAATTTTAGTGTTTAAATGACTACCCATGTTAAGTTTTGGCACTTGCGATGTACTTTTGCCTCCCAAATTATGGATATATACGTTATCTATGAAGCTTAATGCTTGAGCCATGTCATCACAAAACTTCATTCCTTCTCACTTTGCTCAACATTAATTAGATATATTGCTTTAAAATAAAGCAAAAGAAAAGATCATCATATTTAATCTAAGACAATGTTTTCACAACAGTGCATCACCATCAACTTAACTTATTTATTAAATTGGAAGTAATCTTTCGTGAATACACATATATACATAGGTTTTGCAATTGGTATTTGTCATTTAAATATTCTTTATTGTCTACTATTATTGCGCACTTAATATTATCTTTAAGAGGGTTTTCAACTATAAATGAGGTCGGTGCCTATTTAAGTTTCATGAATAAATGAGGTGGTGGGCCATTAATGAGTGACAATTGCCCGATCAATATTTGATTTTTAGGGCACACATGATCATTATTTTATTTCTCCTCTAGAACTATTTTTCTATTCTAAACTTATTTTTGGAGCAGAAATCTGTTTGATAAAATAATTTCATTTTTCTAATTCTGGACTGGGTTTGGAATAGAAATCAGAAGTAAAAAATTTTTATTTTTCTATTTCAGGAGTGTAAATGAGAAATTGTTTCTCTCTTCCTACTTTTCACCCTAGGGAGTTTCTCCCTTACCCCTAGTTGTCTGCCCCCCTTCGGTTGCTGCCACTCGCCACCACTAGTCACCAGTCGCTACCCCCTACCCCGCTATCACTGTCGGTCATCAGTCACCGTCGCCACCCCCTCCGCCCCCGGTCGCTCGCCAGCGTCCTCGCCGTTGGTCATCGGTCGCTGTTAGCTATATGCCCTAAAGCAACGACGTAATAGTTACATGTTAGGGTTTATTTAATGGCAAAGAAATTTTCGTTCATCATCCTATCTATATGAATGAGTCCATAAGATCAATTATGACTGAACCTATTTTTAATGATGGACTTGGCCAATGTAGTGATGCAAGCTGCACTTGTTATCTAAGTGATGCTTACTTTTCAATTTAGGTATTACCTTCCCTTAGAGTACCATTTCTATAGTAGTGAAAGTGTCACAATATACATAATTTGGAGTTTTTGGTAATTTTTTTTCTTTAGGTAGCGGTTATTTTGCAAAAATTAAATTATTTGGAAAATATTTTCTTAAAAATATTCGCTTATATCTTTTAAACAATGAATAAATGAAATATTCTCATTGTCCACAACAATTGCAATATTTTTCATTGACTAAATAGTTCAAGTGATATAAACAATTCTTTTTATGAAGATATTTTTTAAATCATTCATTTTTCGTTAAACAACTGAAGCCTTGTCTGATATAATATTTCTACAACAATATAATGAACATCAAGTTGTCTTACATATTAATTGCATGTATTCCTTCTTGTGTACACACAGGGAGCATTGATGAAGTGGGATGTTTTGCTATTAGTAATTATCATTCAAAAAATTTCTGAATTTTATTATTATCATGCACTTATATTATCTTAAGTTTTAGGCAATGAATGAGGTGATTGGCCATTAATGAGGATAATTAACAAGTCAACATTTGATTATTAATTTACAGAGTTTCAAAAGCACATTCTCTCTCTCTCTCTCTCATACACGGGATGAGGAGGAAAAGACAAACATGGCCTAAAAAATTAAAAAAACAGAAGAATTAAGTGATCTTCAATCGTTAACCATGGTCAAGTTAGGTTTTTTATTTTTATTTTTTGTTATGTTTACGTCCGTGAATAGCCATGGGACCCAAATCCATCCATCGTACTCATCCTATCTATCTTTGTACACATTGTCTGATGTTGTTTTGTCACGTACCAACATAATCTCCATCCTAAAGGGCGATTGCGGCCCCATCTAAAAGATGCTTTTACTCTGCCTTTAGTTTTGCTTTGTTTCAAAAACTCGCTGTCTTACACTTGTTTTTGTGGTGTTTTGAAAAAAACAAGGAAAAGTAAAGAAAAAGAAACAGGAAAAAAGATGACACATCAAATCGAAGGACAACGATATGGTACACTTGTCGTGGATTTCTAGCTCTAGGCTTTCACAAACATCAAGAAAACTTTATTTCAAGCTCTATGCTTTCACTTTTACAATTTTTTTTACCTCAAAAACATGAAAAAATTCACGAACCTTATTTTTATATTTTTTAATGTTTTTATAATTGAATAATATTTTAAATTTTGATATAAGAGTAAGCAAGTATTTTCACGATTTGAAAAACACAACAAAGAAGTGTTAAGAAAATTGAACTATCATGTATCATTTGTTAAACCAAAACTATATACATATATCTGTGTGTGTAATACATACATATCTATCAATGATGGTAAAGTTAGATGGAGTGCAATTTAATGAATAAGTCGCATTATCACAAAACTCCATACTTTCTCACCTTTCGTTTAATCTAGGAAAAAGGCACCAAAAATCTCAATTTATATCCACTGTGACCCATTTATTCTTATATCTTTTTTTATGGTACCAAAAAATTCAAACTTTTACTTATATAATACATTTACCTCCATAAAAGTTCCTTAAATGAGCACCGTTGACAATGAAAGGCAAATGGTGTTAACATGGGGCCAATATAACTTGAGTAAAATAAAAACAATGTTGTGTTTTATGTTACACAAAATTATTAAACATGTCATATTGGACATAATTTTATTTTTTTATGTTGCAAAAAAAAATTTAGGGTGAATATGTCATAGTGAATATAGTTCAAGGGACATTTATTTTGTGGAAAATAAATAATTTAGAAGATACTTTTTCCAAAAAAATGATTGCTTGTATTGATTACAAAAATGAATGAACAAAATATTTTCAATGTCCATGAAAATGAAAAATGAAATTTTTTTTTTTTAACTTGACTAATTGTTTCAAATGATATAATCAATTATTTTTAGAAAATATTTTTCAAATCATTTATTTTCTATGAAACAAATGAAACCTTGATCAAATATAGTATTTTTAGAACAATACATGAACATCAACTTGCTTTACATATTAATGGATGTAATCTTTCTTACGTACACACACAGAGCATTGATGAAGTGGGAAGTTTTTCTGTTAGTATTTATCATTTAAATACTTGCTATTATTTATTATTATCAAGCATTTATATTATCTTTTAAGTTTTATGCAATGAATGAGGTGATTGGCCATTAGTGAGGACAATTAATAAGCCAACATTTTATTATTTGGCTATTAATGAGGACATTTAATAATAAACGTTGTATTATTAATTTCTAGAGTTTCAGAAGCGCATAGTCACTCTCTAGGACGCAAAGGAGGAGGAGGAAGACAGACGTGGCTTGAAAAACGAAAAACAAAATAATAAAGTGAAGCTTAATAATTAATCATGGTCAAGTTAAGTTGCTTTTTGGCGTTTGTGGCAATTATTATGCTTCGTCTTCTGTCAACCACATGTTGTAGATGACAATACCGCTTCATAAACGTGGACCCTAATTTTGACAAAATGTCTAAGGGCTGTACATACATATCTTATCTAGAGCAAGTTTTTAGATTTTCTTTTTGGCTTGAAACATGTGAAATTTTCCTAACTATTAAATATTGATAAACAATTTATGCATAATTTTTACAAAATATTTTAATATTTAAATAACGTTTTTAATTTTATTAGGAAAGTGATTTTCTTTTTTTCATTTTAAAAAGCAAAAAAAAAAAAAGTCCTAATAAAACTCAGCTAACTTTGATTTTCATAATTACCTTCTTTCGTTTCATTTTATTATGTGTCATTTGTAAAACCAAATTATAAATATATACATCTATCAATAATGAGAAATTAGGTAGAATGGAACTTGATAGTGGAGCCACGTCATTACAAAACTATTCCTTCCTAGCTTCCGTAACATTATTTTGGCATGGTTCTTTACAATAAAGCAGGAAAAACTTAATCATCGCATTTCATCTAAGATAATGCTGTTACAACAATACATCAACATCAACTTACCTTATTTTATTAAACTGGATATAATCTTTCATAAATAATATATGTATATATGTAGGTTTTGCAATTGGCATTTGTTATTTAAATATTTTTTTATTATCAGCTGTTATTTTACATTTATATTATCTTTAAGAGGGTTTTTGTACAATAAATGAGGGGTGCGTACATTAAGTTTCATATAATAAATGAGGTGATCAGCCATCGATGGGGGACAATTGATAAATCAGCATGTGAATTTTATTTCTAGAGTTTCAAAAGCGCCTCGAGTCTCTTCCTCTCCCAAAAATGAGGAGAAGAACCCAAGAAAAAGAGAAAGGAAAAGTGATGTTAATGGTTAACCATGATTGAGTTAAGTTGCATGTTAGACTTGTCAGTCACATAGCAGTACAACTTCATACGCATGAATAAAAACGCATGCTCGTCCTATCTCTCTTTGTACTGCTTGTCCAGTCCAGTTTCGTCGTGTGCCAATAGAATCTCCACCCCAATTGTCATCTCGGCCGTGGGTGCAAAAAAAACACTAATAAACATTTCTATATGAAAGCACGCGCCAAAACTTATATGTTATGAAAATTGTGTGTCCAAGAAGCGCGGTGCACCTGCAAACAAAAAGTCATCCTTTAAAGAACAATGCAAAGATATACACATCCAATGGTGTGTCTTCACAACGGAAATTCATATCTTAGGGAGACGAGGTTGGTTTTGGGCTGCAATTTCAGCAACCGGTTGGTTTTGTGGGAATTGGCGGATCACCTTCACCACCCGCTGACTAGCCGGTTGCTCATGACTTTTCGTTGAACCTTCTTGTCAATCTTTTGTTTCCATAAAGCAAAAACGATGACAGAAGAGTCAAAAGGCATGAAAAAGGAAATGCATCCAAGAGACACTGGAGGTGGATGAACAGCAACACCACCACAGTTGAAGTGATTGTTGTGAAACATGCCGTTAGAAAGGGAAAACATGAATCACATCTTTCTGGAAGAGCTGCAAATTTCACACTTGCACAAGATCATGAACATTTTCTTCTTCTACCGATGATAGCTACAAGTCTTTCACACAGCCTGGCACCTACACATGCGGATAAACGTTTCTACAATAAAAGATGCTCTAAAGATACGTTAAAGGGTACTTCGCGTAGTCTATGCAGGTATTAAATTATTCACACAAGAAAAAATCAGGGTTTTTTAAGACTCCCAATCTTTCAAGGATGTTGAAGGATGTCTTTGCGTACTCTAGTCCTGTCTCAAGAGTCAGTACCACTATCCGCTGTTAGACCTTTGAAATTTGCAGTAGTGACGAGGTCTGCTCGGCGCAGTGTCAATGATTAATCGCTAGTGCCAAACTAGGAATTGCTAAGGTCTCGCAAATATAATTAGAAAACTTCTACAAGGAAATTTGGCAAAAATGTGATTGTGTATATCATATAAAGCTAAATTAGAATAGCAATATGTTAGGTAATAGAAATAAGAGCTTGACTCAAAACATAAAAGAGATAGGTGTATGGGCATTTTTGCTTCCACTGCGAATTGATTCGATTCTATTTTAATTATGCACATGTTATTATTTTTGGAAATAAAATCCCAACACAAATTCCTAATGATGGACTTAGCCAATGCAGTGGTGCAAGCTGCACTTGTTATCTATGTGATGCTTACTTTTCAATTTAGGTATTACCTTCCCTTAGAGTACCATTTCTATAGTAGTGAAAGTGTCACAATATACATAATTTGGAGCTTTTGGTCATTTTTTTCCCTTTAGGTAGCGGTTATTTTGCAAAAATTAAATTATTTGGAAAATATTTTCCTAAAAATATTCGCTTATATCTTTTAAACAATGAATAAACGAAATATTTTCATTGTCCACAACAATTGCAATATTTTTCATTGACTAAATAGTTCAAGTGATATAAACAATTCTTTTTATGAAGATATTTTTTAAATCATTCATTTTTCGTTAAACAACTGAAGCCTTGTCTAATATAATATTTCTACAACAATATAATGAACATCAAGTTGTCTTACATATTAATTGCATGTAGTCCTTCTTGTACACACAGGGAGCATTGATGAAGTGGGATGTTTTGCTATTAGTATTTATCATTCAAAAACTTTCTGAATTTTATTATTATCATGCACTTATATTATCTTAAGTTTTAGGCGATGAATGAGGTGATTGGCCATTAATGAGGATAATTAACAACTCAACATTTGATTATTAATTTATAGAGTTTCAAAAGCACATACTCTCTCTCTCTCATACACGGGAGGAGGAGGAAAAGACAAACATGGCCCAAAAAATAAAAAACAGAAGAATTAAGTGATCATCAATCGTTAACCACGATCAAGTTAAGTTTTTTTTTTTTTTTGTTATGTTTACGTCCGTGAATAGCCGTGGGACCCAAATCCATCCATCGTACTCATCCTATCTATCTTTGTACACATTGTCTGATGCTGTTTTGTCACGTACCAACATAATCTCCACCCTAAAGGGCGATTGCGGCCCCATCTAAAAGATGCTTTTACTCTGCCTTTAGTTTTGCTTTGCTTCACCAGCCTTTTTGTGGTTGCCTTCGGAAAAGGGAGAAGTCGGGAGAAAAGCAAAAAAAGGAGGACACATCAAATCGTGGGACAATGATATCACCAATAGTGAATTTTAACCTTTGCGCTCTCACAAACCTCAACAAATCTAATCGTCTTGAACAAGTTTTCACATTCTTTTTTTTTTATTGGCTTGAAACAAGTGAAATTTTCTCAACCATTATTGATATGAAATTCATGCATAATTTTTTCACAACACATAGCATAAACAAACAAGTTTTAAGATAAGCCATCTAACTTTGATTATCATAATTTCCTTTTTTTTTGTTCTAATTTATTATAGGGGTGAGTATATCAGACCAACTGAACTAGGAACTGTCCGAACCGGATCGGACGGGTCGGTTTGGTCCGATTATTGGGGGCGTTGGTCCAGTTTCGAGTTCCATAAAAATTCAATCAGTGATTTTCGGTCTAGTTCCTGATTCTAGGGGTATCGGACCGAATCTTTTTTTTTAAATATCTTTTTAATTTCTTAAAAATAGTAAAAAACCCTAAAATAGTAACAACTCTAATATATTTTTTTAATTTTTAATTTTTTGGGCTAAGTAACCGCCGATCCCAAGACCGTTTAGTTTGATCCTTGGTCTCAAAAATTGAGAACTGGTCCTCCTAATCCAATTCTTAGTTCTTAGGTGGGGCCGAACCGGCCGAAACCGATCACCCTAACTTTTCGTGTCATCTATGAAGCCAAATTATGGAGTGTTGGACACTACAAGTACCAAAACTTTTAAAATATATACTTAAGTGCCAACGGCGAGAATTTTCAGCCAAACTGTTGATGTGGCTTTTTCCGACGATATTTTTACTAACATGGAAATTCTTTCAAAAAAAATTATCCACATGGCGATATAAGTCCAAAACAATGTTGTTTTTGCCCCCAAATTTGATTTTTAATATAAATATTAACAAAAATAAATTTAAAAAGAAGGTATTAGCATTCGTCGAGGCTATGGAGGCCCTCGCCCCGCCCCATCATCGCTAGAAAGGGCCAGCAATGATGGGGCGAGGGTCGGCCAGGATTCTTAGGCCTTGGGTAGTGGTCGACCTTGGCCGACCTTGGCAACCCTCACTAGACTTGGGGGAGGGCTTGTAGGCCCTCACCTGCGGTTGGCTAGGATCGCCAGCGACTACCCAAGGCCTAGCCAACCCTCACCCCCCATTACTAGCCCTTTTCGGCAATGGTGGGGCAGTGGCGGCGGCAGCGAAGGCTGTAGAGGCCATCGCTGAATGCTACTGCCTCTATTTAATAAAACTCTTCTTTAATAAACCGATGTCACTTAATAATGTAGTATATAAATACTATTGAATTTAGAAAAATAGACCATAGTAATTTTCCCACAAAAATTACTCAATTAAATCAATTTCGAATAAATAATCATACTTAATTATTTCCCCTAAAAATAATTAATATCCATAAATAGGCAATAATTCGAAATTAATAAATAATATAAATAATTAATTAATTTCCACAAAATAATACAATATTTCCATAAAATAATATAATTATAATTAATTATTCCCATAAATAATTAACCATAATTAACTAAGACTAAACCTTCATTAGCCAATTTAATCCACCTTAAGCAAGCTTAGTATAATAAAACAATGTTAATTAATCACAAACTCAATTAATTAACAACTATTAGCTTATCATAAACTCATTTAAGCATAATTAAGGCACATAAACCATACTTTAACTATAAACAACCCTCATTAACCACTAATCACACTTAGACTAATTAAACTAGCCCCTAATGCAAGATTATCCCCTAATTAAGGGATTAGGAAAACAATTCACGGTTTTGTGATTCCGGCAACACGAGTGCGACGGTGGTGGCGAGGGCTACGCATGGCTACGTCCAAAACGTCACAGAGACACTCGGCAAAAACGGGTCTCGGCGGAGGCGGTTTCCAGTTTGGTGAAACCGAGAGAGAGGGAGATAGGCACATGGCACGGGCGAGCGAACAGTGAGTGTGCATAGTGGCTTGGACGGCTCCAAAACGGCGACAAGGTAGCAAGGATGGTGGGTGATGGTGGTCTGGAAAGCAAGGGGGAGTCGAAGGGGAAGAAACAAGAAGAAAATAAGAGGAAAAGAGAGAAAAATGAGAGAGAAATGGGAGGGGTGAGGGGCTGGACGCCCAAGAGGAAAGAGAGGGAGGAGAGAGAGGAAAGAGAGAGAAAAGATGAAGACTTTCCCCTTTGAAGCCTTCTCTAAGAAGCTTCATCAATTTCCCAAAATTTTCCATCATTTCCCTTGACTTTCTTGCCTTTTGCCCTCTCCCATTTAATGCAAATTCTAGAAGGGGCAATTTGGTAAATTCCCAAAGTATAGTATACTCTACTATATGCGTATACAGGCCAAGATTTTATACGGGCTTGAATAAAATTGGTTTGGGCTCAAATTGTGGAGAAATGGGCTAGAAAATGCAATTGGGCTCAAAAGCTTGAAGTTGGGCTAGGTGGGCCTAATTGGGCCCACGTGGCCGACCCTAATAGGCGCAAGGCCCATTGGGCCTTCGGTCGGTCCAACTCCTCTTGGTTCCAATTTTTCGGCTTGTTGAATCATTTTCCGATAATTTTCGGGTTTACCGATAAATTCGAGAATCAATGAGGCAACGTTCAATAATTTAGTCTCGACATTCTTAAAAGTTTAATACCCGAAATTGACACGACCCCCTTTCTAGCTGCGGGTTATTATCGCGACATCCCAGGCTTGTCGTTGTCCCGATTCATTTTATTTTGTTTATATACACATGCGGAAGCATAAACACAACAACAACATCCCTGACAACATCACTGGAAGAACATGGGACATAAGCATATAAGACACTACTAGTTTCATTAGTAATTCGTGTACAAACTATCTTTCATATTACATAGCATAAGAGGCTTGGGTATCCCTATTTCCGCTACCACCACGGCTTCTAAAATTGGGAACCCTTTTCCGTTACAGGCAGGTATCACTAATTAGAATTTGTCCCGTCGGACGTGGACCCTCCACTTGGGTTCATTGGGCCTCTAAAGCCATGAATAGGCCCGATCATTTCACTATCCGACCAGATGTACCATGCCTCGTAACGGTGAGCAACCAACTCAACTTGTCCCTCGTGCACCCACACGATTGAGGTATACTTTCGATATGTTATCCCTGCTTCGACTTGTATGACGTCTACGATCAACCATTCTATTCTCATCTATAGACCAAAACATACAGGAGGAGGGTTAGCCATCTTATCAACCTGTAAAGGTAAATGGGTGAGTTTTGGGGAAACTCAGTAAGTAAAACCTCTACTCTCGGCTAATGTGACATCCCTTCATTAACGACTAGCTAGAGCAACTCATGCAAACAATGTCGATGGCAGACCAATTGCAAATCATAGGTAACGCCATGACTAACACAAGGGCTTTACTTACTCACCCATCGACCAACACATAAACATATATCACCCATACTCGAGCACAAACATACGGGTTTCACTTACTCACGTGTCGGCTAACACAAAAACCCATATTACTCATACTAGAGCATAACCGGCATTCATGTAGATTACTTTGCATCGTCCTGGCTCAACCAGGCCCTCTCGACTCTTGCCGAGGCTTCTTGGGACCGGCTTCTCGAGGCTTCCGGGGGTTACTCGGGACATCCCGTTGCAGGGGTAACAGTTGACGTTGTCCTGGCTCAACCAGGCCCTCTCGACTCTTGCCGAGGCTTCTCGAGGCCAGCTTCTTGAGGCTTCCGGGAGTTACCCAAGACATCCCGTTGCCGGGGTATCATCATCTTTCCCATCTTCCATGGGGTGATCTTACAAATGCATCACTTATGCCGATTCTTATCCTTTCCTTAAGCCGACTTATTCATGACTCAATGACAACATCATGCTCATATAGAATCATGCATACCGTTCTTTTTACGACCCGAGTCTAATGACACCATGATAATTCTAAGTCCGAGGTTTGGCTCAAACACTAAGTACCAAGGATCCTGCACCAAATCCAAGACATGAGATCGGCATACTTCGATGCCAAACAAGACCTTGTGGGCTTGAGCGATCCCCGTACCAAATGAGACTAGGAGTCGGCATGTCTTGATGCCGATCCAAGACCTCGTGGCCTTGAGCGATCCTCGTACCGCGCAAGACTTGAGTTCCGACATTTTGTTACCAACTCAAGCCTTATGGCTTTGGGCATTCCCAACTTGCGTTGAATACCAACGACAAACCATGGTATCATCTCAGTCGTGAAAGAATCACGCACAGTCGGTTTTCGAGGATGGTACAAAATAAATTGAAATTCGTGATTAAAATCGATCAATCATGACTTTAGTACGACCTAACTATTGGGCGGCTTTTAGGGGTTCTCGTGCGTTGACCTGTGGTTGATAGCTTTTCAATCCACGATCATGCCTATTCAAATCAGGGAAATCCTCGATAGTCATGTAATCATGAGGGGTTAATTTCTTATGCTGAGTACAAGGCCAAAAAGAAATCGGTTTAACATTGTTCATAGTCATTATCGAAATCGTGCATCACCCGCAATTCGACCTCGTATTTCTGTCGAATCGATTTATTTCCGTTTGCTAATTGACCTGCAACTGTGTGGTATCATTCCTTTTAGATCTTTATGGTCGAGTGGCCTATCCCTAATTGAATTCACTAGTCGTACGCGTATCATTCCTTAATTGCCTTTTTGAATAGTTAGTTAACTCATGAGGGGCCAACTTAGAGTAAACGTAACTAACAGTGCATTGATAAAATAACCATTTCATATTTCCCCAAATGGGTTGAAATTTAGGATGTCACACAAAGTGATGTTAATAGGTGACCATGGTCAAGCTAAGTTGCTCGAGCATTGGCTTAAAGTAAAAATAATAACCGATTTGGGTGATTGATTGTATGTGTGGTCCCACAAGAGAAGCCAACATAGATGCATATCGAAACAATTTCCGATAGATTTCGGAAGCTTTGTGATGTGTTATGGGTGTTCGTATCCTTGGCTTATGGAACGTGTATATACTTTGAGTTCTTTGATCATGTGTGTACTTTAAGTATTTGAGAGCCCTTTCCTTGTACATAGTCAAGGCAACTAATGATCTACCATCGATGTAGTAGGCGTCAAGAATTGCATGTTTCCGATATAAAGCATCCTCTTATATGAGGATTATACAATTTACTTATTGAGTGTTCACTTATTTGTTGTTGTTTTTCTCTTTTTCAGGCCCATAGGTATGGGTTCCCCACCTTTCGTTCGTTTTTCTTTGCTAGTAGAAATAGAGGAAGACATGTTAGACATAGTAGATGTTAGCGATAGAAACTCCTATAAAAAATACATGACCATTGTATGAGTGGAGGAAGGACCGAGCAATATCCTCCCTCACTGGTTCGAAACATGGTTCATTTGGTTCAACGGGGACCTCGTTAAACCCATCCATGGGAACGAGGGGCCACCTGGACCACCCAGACCACCTAGTGATACTGCTTCTGATGGTGCCATGACCGACCAGTAAGAGGGGTTGGCCTCTTTTTTAAGAACCCTTTTCTTGAAGTCACCCTCGTAGAGGAGTTAGGATTAGCCCCTACCCCTTTTTGGATGTAATTAGAAATGGCCCCAACTAAGCAGGCTTGTAAATGTAACTTTCGATTTTAATGATGCATAATATAAAAAGTATGGTTGCGTGTACTTATTTTTCCTTGCTATCCAATTACTATTTGTTGGGAGATGATATTGTATGCTTCTGCATATGCTTAATTGAAAGATAAAAATAATGGGACGACGACGCCTCATGGAGTGTCACAAAATAACCTCCGCCAGTCATGTTTCCGCGGCTTGGGGAAGCATGGGGCGTGATAGGTTACACCTTAAGGAATACATGGTTGCACACCTAAAACTCTAAAGGTTCTCATCGCCTATCTGCAAAACTTTTCTATTTTCCCTAGGTAGTTCTAAGCCTATCTCAACTTACCTACACAGTGTCTGCTGTAGGTTGGACTGATTCTGGACCACTACCTTCCTTTCCCCAACCTCATTCTAATAGACTAGAGTTATACAAGCTCAACCATATAATACCTCAAATGGAGCCACACCAATACTCCGCTGGTAACTGTTGTGATAGCCGAATTCTACGAGATGTAGGTGCTCGTCCCAACTTCCTTTGAAATCAACGACACAAACTCGTAACATAATTTCCAATGTTTAGATGGTCTTGTTTGACCATCTATTTGTTGTAGCACCTAAATTTTTTGTAGCGCATGTGGCTGGGTCACTCATCCGCTCCATAGTTTGATGATTATTCTTCTGATTATGATGTCAAAATCGTACATAGCCAACACAATTAGATTTATCATTTTTGCTTACTCATAATCCTACACTCACTTAGAGGGACTTGTATCTCAGGAGTAATCAGGAGTAATCAGTTCTGAGTGAGATCAACCAACAATGCATTGGCGAAATTAACATTCATTCCTCCCTCAAAGGGCTTGAATTTCAGGACGTCACACCGTTGGTTGCCAATCACCGTGGCCACCCCCTCCCCCTGCCAGTCCCCCTCCCACCGCCCCCGCCGCTAGTCGTTAGCCGTTGTTAGCTATATGCCCTAAAGCAATGATGTAATAGTTAAATGTTAGGATTTATTTAATGGCAAAGAAATTTTCATTCATCATTCTATTTATATGAATGAGTCCATAAGATCAATTACGATTGAATCTATTTTTAAGGTGTTAAGAATATGTGTGATAGATTTATAATTATGCTGAATCTTTAAACAGTTCTCGATTGATGGATCATTGAAAGGATATTGATGACTTTGTTAAGACTGGTGTGTTCTCAAGCTTCATCATTGAGTATTGGATATCTCATGGGGATGATGAGTCCTAAGTCATTGGATATTGTCATACCCAAGATAGAACATGGGTGCTTATTTTGGATAAGTTCACTGAACGTGATATGTATAGAATGATTGGCAACATGAAAGCTTTTAAGTGGGGTCAATGATTAATCGTTCATGCTTGGGTTTGGTGTAAGATCCTTAGACCCAAGGTACGATGCTCACTTGTATGTTGAATGGCTGTGGTTCACAAGTGTACATATTGACACTTCATTGGATCATCTCTATAGTTGATGGTCATAGTTTGTTCACATATGAGGGCACATGCATACACAACATGGAATCTGTCTTCTTGTTATATGTATAGATATACAAGATAGAATATTGATATCCTATGTGATCTAATCATGACATTGTATTGAAATCCTCGGCTGAGGCTGTAACCGAAAATAAATGGTTCACGTCTAAAAGAATACATGTCAATTAGATTTGGGCATATGATCGAATTTGTGGCTTGACCAACAATTCCATGGCTTTTGTTTGATCAAAATATGGTGAGATAGAAGGATTAAATTGCACGGTTGCCAAAGCTAACATGTTTATTATGTCCTTGAAATATTTCACATTATCTAGGTTGTCATGATATATTGCTAGATGTCACTCATGATTTGTAGGTACTGGAGATTGATCAGGACAATCAGTTCTCTTGATTGTGTTACCGTGTTAGTATAAACCCTACTGCCAGCTCAATGATGAACCTGGGGATGTCACACACAATAACCAATTCAGAATGACGTTTGAACATGGGAGATAATATTGTAAATGCGTTTGCACTTGAGGCAATCGGAATAAGTCAAGCTCAAAACATAAGTTCTGAAAAAGGGGTTTCAAACTTTAAAGATCTGAAAGGGGTTTCAGACTTTATGACCAAATCAAAGATCTAAAGCAAGTTCAGATTCAACAGCCAAATTAAGTATTTGAAGTGAGTTTAGAATCAATGGTTGCATTTATGATCTGAAGTGAGTTCATAATCAATGGTCGTATTAATGATCCGAAGTGAGTTTGGAATCAATAGCCAAATTAAAGATTTGAAACAGTTTCAGACTTAACGGCTATATTCAAATTCTAAAACAGTTTTAGACTTAATGGCCACATTAATGACTCGAAACGTTTTAGTATAAATGGATAGTTTAATGATCTAAAATGGTTTCAAATTCAAATGACTAATCAATGTTTTGAAATGATTTTACACATAACGGTCAAATTAAATATTTACATCGACCACAAAGTTAATGCCTATAACAATGTCTTGTAACAAACAAATTAATGCTTGGAATAATGTTCTGTGATAGTTACATAATTAATGCCTATGTTAATATCCAAAATGGTTTTAAAACTTAAGTCCAAATCCAACGTTTGAACCAAGCATAAACGTTAAAGCCAAGTTAATTCTCCGAAATGGTTTTAGAGTTAATGAGCTAACTTGATTGTGATCTAGACTAGTTATAAAAAGGCAATTAAGAGAGAAGATTACAAGCTGATCGACAATTGACAATTGAGATTGTTGATAGTGATCAACTAATCTCTTCACACACGAGAGATTACTAGCATAATTGTAGTGGTAAGATCTCTCAATTTCTCTCTCTTGTTCAATGTGAGATTGGTGGTGTGTCTAAACTAGAGGCCCAACATTTGTGGGGCTCAATTGAAGAACGTCAGAACCTATGTTACGAAGAGAACAGATATTCGTGGATCTAAAGAACATCAAAACCAGTATTACTAGAAGAGATCAAACATTCATGGCAGAAGAACACTAGGAGTGCCACATCTTTCATATGGCGCTCGCTTTAGCACTAAAATTTTTTTTTTTTGCTCACTTGAGTGCCACAATGTTAAAAAAATGTTCACTCAAGTGCTACTTTCAATTTAGCTGCCGGAAAAGCTAACATGACCACCGGAAAGCTGACGTGGCCGTTGGTGGATGATATTTTAGTATATTTTAATATATTTATTAATTTTTGGAATTTTTTGGAATTTTAATATTTATTAGCTGTCGGAAAAGCAGCCAGCCACAAAACCCTTGCCCTGGGCAACGAAGGGCTAGGGCGAGGCCGTCGAAGTTTCGCCGGTCGTTGGCGAAGGCCGTCGTAGCCTCACTTGCGGTTGGTGAGGGTCTTGCTGGTCAGCTTGGCTCGATCCACTGGATCTTCGATCAATTGAGGTGCATACTTTGATAATTCAGTAAATTTTGCCTCATATTGATCCATTGTCACATTCCGTTGCAGCAACTCTAGAAATTCTGTCACCTTCTTATCCCGAGCACACTCGGAGAAATATTCGCCATTAAAGGTTTTCATGATTACCTCCCATGACATCGGAGCATTTTTAGGAAATATAATGCATTTGGTGGCCATCCACCAATGACTAGCGTTACCGTGTAATTGATATGCCACCAAAGTCACTTTGTCTTTGTTCAGACACCTCAAAAGAGCAAACATTTTCTCAAGTCCCTCAATCTAGGACTCAACCTCCTCAAGGTTCCCAGTTCTGGCAAAACTCGGAGGTTTCGATGTAAGAAATTGTTCAATAAATATGTTTTTTGGATGATAATCATTTCTATTTTTGTTACCAAAAACAAAAGCATTGGCAAAAACAGAGGCCAACTGCCGTTGAGCCTGCTACTCCATTAGGCTCCCAATCGTAGTCAGAGCTTGTAGAATATCATCGAGTCAGGGGTTCTACTTCGATTTTCCTTTCAAAACAGTCGGGTCCTAAGCTGATTTTTAATGTGTGGTCACTTGTTCATGTGAACTCATACTAGCTACTAAGGAATACAGCTGTAGAATTCTATGAGGAATTCTCTACAACATAGCCAAAAGTCTGTAGTCACAACTTTCATAAGAAAAACAATCAAGCAAACAATCACATGCATGATGTGTTCCTCCTAATTTCTATCCCATGACTCCCAGTGCACCTTATGACTCCCGGTAATAACCTTTGCTATGATACCACAAGTTGTCACAATAAGGGGTAGAACATACGGGCTATTTTCGCGACATCCTAGGCTTGTCGCCGCCCTGAATCATTTTATCTTGTGATCATACAAAGGTAGAAGCATTAAATTGACAAACCCCAATCCATAAAAGAAGAGAACATGAGATAGAAGGCTTTCTAACATCCATTACTTATATTACATCATCTTCTAATACAAGCTTAATTCTTTCTTTTCTTTTACATACAAAAAGGAGGCCCAAGTTTCCTTAACTCCGCTACTACTACTACTATTGTGGCTATCCAAAATTGGAAACCCTTCTGCTCGAGTTGTACTTATGGGCTAGGGGTCATTCTATTGGAATCTGCCCCATCGGCCACATTGGATGAACCATAGAAACCTCAAAGAGGTCCGACCTAGTCACCATCGAACCACGTGTACCATACCCCAAAGCGGAGAGGTACCAATTCATCTAGCCCTTCATATATCCATATGGTTTACTCGAGCTTACGATAGGTAATATCTTTCTCCACATCTATTACGTCTGCAATTGTAACATCCTCAATTCCAACCCCTTGAGAAACGGCCATAAGGCCCAGAATGGATCGACCATGAACCATCGATCATGGAATCGGTCAGTTCGTTCGATAAGGAATCAAGGATCGATCATGGTCCAACTGATTGACTGGCCATGAACTGGTCGTGGGATCGAACCACCAGTCCATAAGATGACTTTTGGATCATGAGAATTATTGATGGGATGATCATGGCCTGTTGTGAATCGACAAATGATTATGGATCGATGGGTCATGACCGATATGGGTGGTTTCGCTAGTCATGCCTTGATATACAGATGATCCAACTTGGCTAGTTGCGATTGTGTCCCGATCAAAAATGCATTATTCCCTATTTAATTCTTAGTGATCGGAAGGGGATTTCAAATTGGTAATGTTTGATCGTGGATCGATCATGCACCAGCCATGAACCCATGCGGATGGATTGGGGACCGATCGGAATGTGCCTTAAGATAGACCTAGCGATTCCATCATAAATTCTAGAATCCATGAGTGCCTTACCTTAGTGCTAGGTCATGGATGACCCTGGAACTATCCTTGAACCGATCAGCAAACCACGAACTGTGCAAGAAATTCGATCGCGGGCAAGCCTCGCAACGGGCCCAAGGATCAGCTCGATGGCCAGCCTTGGACTCAACCAAGCTAGTTGTGGCGATCCTAAGGCCGGCCATTGAGCTGACCTATGGGCCGACCCTCCCGGCCAAAGTACTACCCAAGAGGACGGTTTGGGCATTTAAGGGGCACGATGACTCGAACCTCGGGTGCATGACAATCGGATTTTCGAGATGTACCTAATAATCTCTCTTTCGACCCCAGAACCAATTTAGTTGAGATTTCTTGGGACCACCTTATTTTTGGAGATACCTCATTTACTGAGGTGATGAGTCATAGTGTTGAGTTGTCACCAAGAAAGATTTGGTCATCATTGCATATGGATTTGGCTTGATGGCCAAGGCAATGAATCACCACCATGTAGACCAATTAGAAACAGACATTAAAACACTCATCATGGGCCTAAAAGACTTAGGTGCCAAGTTGGCAAATTAGGTGCCATTTCTTCAAGTTACATTAAATAGTCATAAATGTAGGGTGCTCATTTGTCCTAATAAAAGATTGACATGCAAGCCTCTAATAGGGATATCTAAGCCCTAGATTGCCACATAGGACAATAGACTTGTCACCTCAATTCTACAAGCAAGATATTTACAAAATAGGTTCGACACATAAGCAAGTTAGGTGTGCCATTTGGAAATGAAGGATTGGACCGCTTGGCTTGGTAATCATGAGACCAAGGACTATAAATAGGAGGAGCTCTTCTCATTTCTCACATTTGGCCTCCTCTTCTCCTTCACTCTTTCCTCTCTAGGCATCCTCACCATTTCCCTCTCTCTCCTCCGTTTGTGCGCCTCTCCCTTCTCGGCAAGTTGTTTGTTTAGCTTTCCAACGGTTGTCAAGCTATATAGAGTTTCCTGTCTCTTCTAGTAACGCCATCCCTAATCCTTAAGACTAGTCGAGCTTCGTTTGCAAGCCATGGGTATTATAAGTCATGAGTTAAGTATGTTGAGTCTCATGCGCATGCTTGTATGTTGCATGACTGGAATGATGTCGAGATTTGTTGACGTGTCTATTGCAAGTTGAGTTCACCAAAGCCATAAGGCATTGACCAATATTGAGGCGTATCGAGCTTATGTCTTTGATTAGTGCAGGGAACCCCAAATACTTAGAACTTAGATTGCTAAAATGATTGGATGGATACAAATGAGGGGGAGGGCACCCCTTCTTAGACTTGAGGCCCTCGGATTACAACCATTGATCGAGTTTTCATCCGACGAACGAGATCGTACCGCCCCACCTACCATCTATTGGCATTTATCCCAAGAGAATTCTAGACCACGGCACAATTTCGGTATCGTCCGTCCCTGTGAACGTTCCGGAAGCACTTAGATCCTCACAGGGGCATTTTGGTCATTTTCCCTCGATCATGAATGCTCCATTGATCACGGAACCCTCGAATCTATGACAATAGGCTATTATATACCTATAACTTCCTTAATTTCTTGCAAAGCTTAGTGACAAACATTGCAAACCACTTGTTGGAAGGATATCCATAAGAATGCCAAGTAATTCTGTGGAATTTTTACTATAAATATATACATTTATCAATAATGAGACAGTTAGGTAGAATAGAACTTAATAGTTGAGACACCGTTACAAAACTCTATTCCTTCCACCTTCCGTAAAATTATTTAGATATATTACTTTTAAAATAAAGCAAAAAAAAAAACGTAATCATCATATTTAATTTAAGATAATGATTTTTAGAAAAACATCAACTTACCTTATATATTAAATTGGATGTAATCCTTCATTAATATATTACATATATATAGGTTTTGCAATTGGTATTTGTCATTTAAATATTTTTTTATTATAAACTATTATTGTACACTAATATTATCTTTAAGAGGGTTTTTGGACAATATACAAGGTGGGTGCCTATATTAAGTTTCTTGTAATAAATCGGGTGATTAGCCATAAATAAATCAACATTTGATTTTTAATTTCTAGAGTTCCATGAGCGTCTCATCTCTCTCTCTTACCAAAAAGTAGAGAGGAGGAGAACCCACGAAAAAGATAAAGAAAAAAAGCAACCGTTAAAAGTAACTATGAACGAGTTAAGTCGCTTTTTGACCATCTCAAACAAGTATTACTTAAAACATGTGGATCCTAACGGTAGGCTTAAGTGAATGGAATAGCCATGTGTACCCACCATACTTGTCCTATCTATCTTTGCAACGGTCGTCCAGTCCAGTATCGCCACGTACCAATATCCTTCTAGTTTCTCACTCCATTTAAACTCAACTTTCTTTTCTAGTTCTCATTCCCAGATCCAGCCTCTCTCCCTCTCAGACTCTCTAGTCTCTCGACCTTCTCACTCACTCACTCTCTCTCTCTCTCCCCGACGCTGTCTCGTCTCCTCTTCTCTCGTTCTCCTGGGTTGGGGCTCGCCTTTGTTGGTCAACTGTTAGCCAGGTTCGTTGTTTCTTATAGCAACTAATTAGAGAAAGTATCTGTGCTTTTCTGAAGATGAATAGCTTGAGCATTGTACGATGCGTTTTCGCTTTTCTTTTGTGGAATTCCACCAAAGCAAGGAGGATACGACATTTGAAGCAATGCGAATGGTAGAATGACAAATGCCACCTAAGAAATTTCTCTGCTTGCTGCTAAGATCGTTCTTGTTTCGGCCATGAACTATGAACTGCCAAGAGTTAACTCCTTCTGCAGTTGGGCATCCACCAATAAAAAGAAAAAAAGAAACCAAACAAAAACGAAATTAAAAGGAAAAAGGAAAGCTTTCCTGGAAGTTCCTAGGGAACAAGTTCCCAATTAAAAAATGCTTATCCTGATAGACTTTTGCATTTCGCTTTTATTTAATTTAATCTTGTGTCGAACACATCCTTACATTTCTTTTTGGCCTTCATAAGACGTAACAACCGATATGTAATGTGTGTATAATTTTCTCATGACCTTTCTATATTTGAATAACTTTTTAAAATTTTAAAAGAATTTTTTTTGCTTTTTAAAAGGCTAGAACAAACAAATTCCGAAAAAGACTCAACGAATTCTAATCATCATGATTATCTTCTTTCATTCTTTTCAGTTATGCCATTTATGAAAACAAACTATGTATTACATATAAATCCATCATAAGAAAGTTTGGTAGAATGGTGCTTAATGAGTGAGCCACGTCAAGACAAAACTCCATTCCCTCCCACTTCCTTTAACATTAATTAGCCATTTTATTTTACGGTAAAGTAGAAAACCTTGATCGTCTAATATAATCAGATATAATGATTCTAGAATAATATAGCAACATCAGCTTGTCTTACTTATTAAATTAGATGTAATCTTTTACATTTCCGGTAAATTTTAAGAGTTGAGTTCGGTGTTAGGACGACAATTAAATTGGGGCCAAAGTGACATAAACTAATAAGTGCCTTTATTATTTTTTTCAAATTTCAAATACAAAATCAAACTCATAACCCCCCCCAAAAAAAAAAAACCTCCACACGTGTATATAAGTATTTGATGACATGGGAGTATTTGCAATCAATGTTTTCCTTTTAAATATTATTTATTTATTTATTTATTTATTTTTATTTTATTTATTATTATTATTATTATTATTATTATTATTATTATTATTATTATTATTATTATTATATACTTGTATTTTATTTATGTACAACAATTGAGGTGGGGTGCCTATATTAAGTTTTATGTAACAAATGACGTGATTGGTCATTAATGAGGGACAATTAGCAAATTAATATATGATTTTTAATATACAGTACTTCAAATGTCCATTCTAATTTGATCTAATATAAATAATATTGTGTTTAATAATTGAGGCGATATACTAAATGATTTCAATGGATTAAGTGAATGATTGGCTTTTCACTTCATGGACAGTCTATCTTACAAATAGTATCTCTAGAAGGATTTTGTACAATAAATGAGATTGGGTGCTCGGTTTTTATACAATGACATTGGGTTTTCCTATTAGTGACATACAATTAATAAGTCAATATTTTGGTTTTAAACATACATATGTTGTTGAGGCAATATTCCTTAGTTTTTTGCGGTAGAATTAATGTCGCACGGAATTAATATCATAGGCCGGATATAATAGAGAGGGCGTGAGAGGAGGAGCGAGCAATTTTAGTGGACTTGGATGCCCAGTGGTTGGTTAGGAATATCAAGTCACTTGTTGGAGAGTTTTCTTAATGGTTCATTGCCAGGGCCAAGCTGAAGTCCAAACATTTAGAAGTCAGAAAAAGCACCCCTTAACGAGTGAATTGATGGGATACTTATAGTGAGAGAATCAATCCTAAGTCAATATCGTCTTGCTACACGCTTTGGCCTGGAGAAGTTTTAGTAGCTATGGGGTCAGCTAGAGAGTAGAGATAATCAAGTTTAACCTAGCCTTTCTGTTGGACCTAATTTGATACATAAATCAAGTTAACTTATTTGAACTTTCTTATGATTTTATGATCTTCTTTAAAGGTGACAAACTTCTTGTTTTCAGATATTAAATCTCTTATCTTTAAATTTTTTTCAAAACTCTACTATAGCTTTGCTTGGAATGAGGCTATCTACTTTATTTAGACTAAGAGGAACTCTCTGTGCTTCATGATGATCCTTCCTCTTCTGCTAATTAAGTTATTAATTTTATATCAATTAATTCACGTCGATCTTCTGCTTATTATGAACGCCTCAAATTGACCGTAACTTTTAGAAATTAAAAAGTAAAAAATAAAATCCTATAACATTACTCAAGAACACTCATCTTCAGACGAAAAAGAGGATGTTAAGGAAAATATTGATGTCTTTTACTCGGAATTAATGATTTGACCTTTACGGTGTAAACATGGCCCCCAAGATTTACATATATGGGCTATTTAGCCTTCTTCAAATTGGGCTTATACAAACTGATACCAGGTCCCAGCTTCCTAATCTAAAATGGAATCCAAAGGAAAATACTAGCCAATTTCAAGAGCTGTTTTACCATTCCACATATAAAAATTGAAAGTTGAAAACATCCTCAGTAGCTTGCTTTGATGAGCCCACCACCCATTGGTACTTCAGTACCTAAATATAAATTTATTTTGTTTTTTGCACACTAAAGGTTTCATACTATTTCATTCACAATCAACATAAAGGTTTTTTGCCATGTGAAGTTAGATGCTAAAGTTGCGCAGACAGCTCTAGTGCTTTTCTATCTTCTCGGGATCCAAATCCCGGTAATTTTAATACTCAATGTTGCTTACTAAACAATTTGGGCATGCACGTGAAGGGTAACGTTTTCTAAGAAACGCATGTGAACGGGCATCGTTTTCCAAAGCATGTGATGAAACTATGAAAACGGGCATCACTAAAAAAAAGCTGCGTTTATTTGTTTTCCCAATTACACTTCAGAATCATTCTCTTTTTTTTTTTTTTCAATAAATTTCGCGCAGAAGCAGAGATTTTTTATTTTTATTTTAGTGTCAGAGGGCAGAAGCAGAGATTAATGAACAAGTTTTTGGCTCTGTGAAGTCAGATGCTCGGTAGAAGTCATATGCTGAGCTGCCCAGACAGCTGCAATGATTTTCTGTCTTTTCAAGATCCAAATACTGTAAATTTCAATACTTGATGTTACTACCGAACAATTTGGGCAGACATGTGGACGTGCACTGTTTTCGAAGGAAAGCATGCGATGAAATTATGAAAGTGGGCACCATCAGAAAAACACTGGGCTTATCAAAATTTATGAAAAAGGAATAACGTTAAAAAAAATGACTGAATATAGGATTTTAGATTGCACAAATGTGCGAGTTTTGGTATTGCCTGGTACGGAAAGAGATATTTTAAGGAAATTTTTATATTTATTTAGACAATAGAAAAAATAAAGAAAGAATTAAAAAATGTAGAAGCATTTATTATAAGAAGCACATAAATCTGAGAGATTAGCAAAGAGAGTGAACTTCCTATGCATTCAGAAGTTACGATTTTTCACGAGAAGAATCTCTTTTCTAATATGTATTGCATAGCATATACACTGATTTATATCAGCTCATACCTAACAGTGCCCCAATTAGAACCAACTAATATTTCATAATTTCATAACTTAAGCTCTCATATCAACTTTTGGATACCTCAAGTCCGTCCCAAGAATTTAACGATGATTAGCCATCCTTCCAAAAAAATAAAGAAAGAAGCCTTCAACTAAGAGCAGTGATTTTTTAAACAAATATATGGACTATGCGAAAACCTTTCATTGAATGATAATTTTAACAAATATCCAGTAAATCATGGATTAACCAAAAAATATAATTTCCTTAAACCTCCGAATGGTTGTCCAGGTGCATTAAGAGTAAAATTTTAGGATTAATCAATTTTTTGAAAACTTGGGAAAGTCCCTATCCGATCAAGTCGAGTTGTGGAATAATTTCTAAAACTGTTTTGGGATAAGTCTGAAAAGAAAAAAGAATATATCAAAAGGGCTAGCTTCTTCTGAAAAGATTGATTTGTCGATAACTATACCTTCCAAGTAGACATAATTCTTGAGTAACAGCATATAATTAATCTTGATTAGACAAACCAACCGCGGACCTTGGACCTTGGACCTTGGACCTTGGACCCAACTTCCCATATGCATTATTGATTTAGGCTTGCGTGGATGATGAGAATTCTTATCTTCAACAACTCAAGTCAATCAAAGCCGTTGAAAGTTTGATCTGTCAAAGAAGTTGAAAATTAGGTCACATATAATTATTGTACATATTGTGAGAAGTCTCAAGCCTTGGACCAACTGAGCTAATATCTTCTAATCCACAGAGAGAACAAAAATGGCGGAAGGTGTAACCATCAACATTGCTGGAGAGATCAT
This sequence comes from Corymbia calophylla, assembly GCA_014182845.1. Taxonomy (NCBI): domain Eukaryota; kingdom Viridiplantae; phylum Streptophyta; class Magnoliopsida; order Myrtales; family Myrtaceae; genus Corymbia; species Corymbia calophylla. Next base: position 307,928 of record JABKBT010000013.1, on the reverse strand, counting down.
TGCTAATCTAGTTCCTCAAGCACTAGAAAAGGTTGGAAATTTGTGGGGCGTACAGCATGAACTCGAGGTGCTCCGGGACATTCTCTCCGTACTTGGGGCTACACTGGACCATGCTGAGGAGCAATACTGCGAGAGTCTCCAAATCCAAGTTTGGGTTCAGAAACTAAAAGATGCTTTCTATGATGCCCAGGACGTGCTTGAAGAATTCAATATAGAAGCTATACGACGAGAATTAAGGGGTTACAATAAAATCATCAAGGAGGTCAGGACTTTTTTCTCGAGTTCAAACCAGCTTACTTTTGGACTGAAGATGAGTTACAAAGTAAGAGCAGCGAGGGAGAGAATAGAATCCATTAACGCTGATCGGAAATTCCACTTGGACGAGTGCGTTGTGGTGCGAGCAAAGAGAGAGCAGCTGAAGAGAGAAGAGATGCATTCATATATATATGAGGGAGATATTATAGGGAGAACAGATGATAAGAAGTCAATTGTGAAACTTTTGCTAGATTTAGATGTGAGAGAGCACATTTCCATCCTTTCGATTGTTGGTATGGGTGGGGTTGGAAAAACGGCTCTTGCTCATTGTGTATACAATGATAAGATGGTTAGTGATCACTTTGACTTACAAGTGTGGGTTTCAGTCTCTTTTGCCTTTGACATGAAAAAGATAATCAAATATATCGTAGCCTGTGCAAAGAAGGAAGAACCCGCTGAGGTTGCTATGGAAAGGTTGGCAAGTGAACTAAGAGAACAAATTAGGGGAAAGAGATATCTCTTAGTTCTAGATGATTTATGGAATGTGGAGATGGAAATATGGTTGAGTTTTAAAAATTTATTGGTGGGAGGTGCTAAAGGAAGCAAGATATTGATAACAACTTGCATTTTCTCTGAATCGATGATCACTAGTCCGCCTATTTTTCTCAATGGCTTATCTGAAAGTGCGTCTTTTGATTTATTAATAAAAGTGGGTTGTCTAAAAGACAAGATGCAAGATCCTGACATGCTTCTTATCTGCAAGGAGATAGTTAGAATGTGCCATGGGATTCCATTGGCTATTCGAGCTATTGGGAGTGTACTATTCCTTAAGAAAACTAAACTCGAATGGTTACATTTCAAAGATGATGAGCTCCCAAAAGTCTCTCAAAGTGAAAATCTCATAATGTCTGTCCTTAAGTTAAGTTATGATTATCTTCCCTCACACTTGAAACAATGTTTCGCATTGTGTGCATTGTTTCCCAAATATTATAAGATACAGAAGCAAACTTTGGTCAATCTTTGGGTGGCGGCAGGATTTATTATGCGATCATATAAGACTCAACATCTAGAAGACATTGCTGGTGAATATTTTATGGATCTACTTAACAGAAACTTCTTCCAAGATTTTCATAAGGATCCAATCACGAAGGAGGAGACTTGCAAGATACATGATTTAATGCAGGATCTAGCCTGCTTAGTTGCAAAGGACGAGTGTTGGGTGGCATGGAACTACGGAGAATATGTACCTGAAAGAATTCGCCATGCATCTTATGGTTTGACTTCCAATTTGACGGGTGAGCTTCTAACCTCAGGCCTGAAAGCAAGTAAACTGAGAACATTACTTTATGCGCCCGCACATCTTGAAATGGAACCAAGAGAAACAACAACTGAAGTAGATCTACGCCAGCTCATTCAAAGTTTCAAGAAGATGCGCATCTTGGATCTGCATACTGCAATTTTCAAGAATGTCCCAAGGTCCATTTGTATGTTGAAATATCTCACATATCTCGATCTCTCTCATAATAAAGCACTCAAAAGGCTTCCTAATTCCATTACGAGATTGCCTCATTTGCAAACACTTAATCTTTGCGGTTGTAATTCCCTTGAAGAATTGCCGAGGGGTATAAAGAAGCTTGTCAGCCTTCGCAATCTAGACATAGATGGCTGTGTGGGACTTAGTTATATGCCATGTGGACTAGGGCATTTGAGTTCTCTGCATAAGCTAACACGTTTCATTTTACCTAGTAGGAAAGCTCTTGCTAAGAATTATTGCAAACTTAGGGACCTAAATGGGCTTAATAATATCAGAGAAAGCCTTAGCATTGAAAATTTGGGATACATGACAGATGCAGCAGCACAATCCAAGGCTGCGAACTTGGAAGGGAAGTATTCTTTGAAATCTTTGATACTTAGATGGGGCTATCTCGATACTGATGATCCAATAGTTAGCGATACAGATGAAGCTCTATTGGATGGATTGAGGCCGCCTTCTTATTTGCAGAAGTTGACAATCAACAGGTACAATGGTAAGAGCTTTCCAAAGTGGATGATGGATGAACTTGTGTTTCGCTTGCCAAATTTAGTTGAGGTACGCTTGCTGAGATGCGGAAGATGTAAACATCTCCCTCAATTGGGTCAACTACCTTACCTCGAGTCTTTAGAGATTTGGATGCTCACTGAATTGGAATATATTGAGTCAGACCATTCCTCCACTTCAACAACATCATTTCCTAGTCTATTGAGATTACAGATCCATTACTGTGGAAACTTGAAAGCCATGCCACTAACTCCAAGTCTCCAGGGTTTGGTTTTGAAGGAGGTCAAACTAGACTTGATAAAGTGGATATTTGGCCTTAATAAGTTGAAGAGTCTAGATATCTCGCAAATGGAGGCTCTAAAATGTTTGCCTGAAGAGTTTTTTCGAAGTCTTACTTTACTTGAACATCTTGACATTAGTGAATGTCCTCAGTTAACTTCCCTCTCACTCGGTATGCAACATCTATCGAACCTTGTGCGTCTCTCTTTTTCCAATTGTGAGGAGCTCGATTTATCCAAAGACGAGAGGGACAACATCTTAGATTTTAATGGACTTAAGAGTCTTCGGTCTGTGGACATCCTTGGTGTTCCCAAACTAGCATCTCTCCCACAGTGGCTTTTACAGGTCAAAAATCTCGAGCAGCTTTCTATAAAAAAGTGCTTAAATTTGAAGGCTTTGCCAGAGCAGATCATTGACTTTCGATCACTTCATGAACTTGAAATCGTACGGTGCCCCTTGTTGACATCATTACCTGGAGCAATACAATGGCTTCCGTCCCTCAATCGACTAAGAATCGCAGATTGCCCAAAATTGGAGTATCGCATAAAATATGGACGCGACGAGCGGTACAAAATTGATCATATCCCGTGCATATCTTTCGACCTCGAATACTATGAAAGCCACTTATGACTTGAAATTATCCACTTTTCTTCTGTAGGTATGTGGACTATTTCTTCCCAATATTTACATGAGTAATTACTTTCAAGTTTTGTTTCTATACTTGATTCAGTTGGGGGACATGGACAGATTGGTGAAAGGTTGACACATCCTTGGATGCAGGTATTTACAGGGTGTGGAAACATTGACTTGGACGTCGTTGTCCCATCAGGATGGCCCTCAATGGGGATGTCCCTAAACCAAGCGCTCGCTTTATTCCCAAAGTGCGAGAAAAACAAAGAAATTTCATTCTCCTTCTCATCCAACTCTGAGCTCATTAAATCTGGCTCGTGACTCATGCTGTGGATATAGTGTGAATTCTGCTTATTTGACTTCACAAAGAGTACAATGCCTGCACGGTACGATGATCTGGAAGTTGACAAGGAAAACTCCTATAGATGAAGTGATGAAATGTTTCTTTGGAGAATGGCTTCTGGTTTGCTTCCCTTAGAAATAACTTTATCGCAATATGTTCACATAAAATCAATATATTTTAATCAATAGCGTATTGAATACAGGGAATCAAATTTCTATTTCCCTGATATTTTGTCATTCTCCTTCGTTCATTTTCAGTCCTGGGTATCGATCTAGGTCAGCTCAACATTGTTGGACCTCATTCTGATTGGCAGGGCCGCCTTTGTTTTTCCCCTATTATTCTTATCCAACTTGGCTTGGAAGTATAAGTACGAAAAGATCAATTTGGAGCAGTAGGTTGGATGTTATAATTTTCTAGTGGAATTTCCTTCGTATGAGTTAGCCTGCATGATGAATTTTCCTTATTTAACTCTGATGGGTTCAGGTCACAATTTGGTGGGCGGGGCTTTTGCGTGGCGCTGTCTCCATGGGACTCGCTTATAACCAGGTAAGATGATCGGTTAATGCCCATTCCAGGAGACTTTCCGCAGGCAATACCATGAGATTCTTTCTATTCCTAGCAATACGATGAATGTGGTCTCTAGAGATGCCTTTTTAAAGAGGTTTTACTATGTTTCCTCGTCTTAATCTGATGCGTATGCTTGCACTGAACTTTCATTTTCTGTGCCTGCGGTTTACTCGGTCAGATGTGAATTTGCGGGGGCACTGTGTATGTGATCGCAAGAACCATCAGGATCGTTCTGTTTAGCCCTGTGGTAAGATGGCGTTTCATATGCTGACTTGAAGTGATGGCATTACATGTTGCTTGTTCCTCAAGGTATCATTCTTCGATACAGGTGTTGGGACTGTTGACCAAGCCTCTAGTGAGAATCTTGCTTCCTTTGACCAAATACTTTGCCAGCATGAAACGTTCCGAGCCATCAAGTCCGAAATCCTTCACGCAGCCACTGCTCAGTCACGGACACAAATTTGAGTCTCTCAATAACGGCAAAAGCATACTCCAACCGAGCAGTTTGCCCAAGCTCCTGAGCACGCCTTCTCACGCGGTGCACCATTACTTAAAAAAATTCGACAATGCCTTCATGAGGCCCGTGTTAAATGGGCGAGGTTTCGTGCCTTTCATTCCATGCTCGCCCACTGATCAAGATCATCAGTGGCTCTAACAAATAGCCGAGGACGACATCAAGAGCTAATGATTTTGTTTGGTGGAATGTAAATAGGACACATTGATGCATAGGTTTTTTCAAGTGTGAAGTTTTGACTACCTTGACGAGATTGATGGCGTATACAGAGAGCAGTAGCATTTCATTCATTGCAACTACTTTGTGTTAGCTTTATGTCTTAAAGCAACCATGTAATAGTTACATATTAGGGATTATTTAATAGCAAAGAAAGTTTCATTCATTATCCTATCTATATGAATGAGTCCATAAGATTAGTTACGACTAGACCTATAAGAATATGTGTGACAAATATGCTGAATCTTTAAACAGTTCCCGGTCAATAGATCATTAAGAGGATATTGATGATCCTATTGAGATTGATGTGTTCTCAAACTTCACCATTGAGTATTAAATGCCTCAGGGGATGATGAGTCACAAGTGATTGAGTATTGTGACACCCAAGCTAGAACATAGGTGCTTGTCTTGGACAAGTTTACTAAGTGTGACATGTATAGAACGATTGGCAACATGGAAGTTTTGGGTCAATAACTAATTGGTCATGCTTTGGTTTGGTGTAAAATCCTTACACCTAAGGCACGATGTGTGACGTCCTGAAATTCAAGCCCTTTGAGGGATGAATGAACGTGAATTTTGTCAGTGCATTGTTGGTTAATCTCATCCGGAACTTATCACTCTCGAGATACTGACATTGAGGGGAAAGGCTAATGAGGACAGAACTCGTGCGACTAAAAAACTTGATCTGGGAAAACGACTTGACCATGAGACTTGCGTAAAGACGATCCTGTAGTTATGTAGGCCGATTTCAGGGACAACTAGAAGTCAATTCGCGGACAAAACATAATGGGACGACGGGTGATTCCGTTTACTGTTATCGAACCCGTGAACGACCCTATGCCGATCATTGGTAATCATGTATTCTGAAATAAGAATCTATCCTTCGCAATTTCACATAGTCAAGGACGTCCATGTGTCGAGAAGTCTTGAACGTGATTTGGCACAAGTCGGTTACGCGTGAATCGTCGAAGCCACTTGTCAGTCTAAGTTGTACCAAAATGTCATTTGGATGAAATTGACATGGCATGAGAATCCAATATTGGACTTCGAATTTTTGGGAACGTTCGGGACAGACTTTTGGACAATTCTTCTTCGACAGTCGACAGTGCCAGTTAAGCTGAGTTTTTGGAAAAGGGATTTATGGACCGAGGAAACGAGCCTACGAGGACATGGGCCGGGCAAGATCAGTGTGGGCCTCACGCCCAAGGTGAGATAGCCACCATGGTAGACTCGAGATAAGCAAGTGAGCCCATTGGACCAAACCAACCATTTACTCTTCCGAGCCCGTTGTTTAACCTTGAGTTGTTTCGAGCCCAACAAATTTCCGAGCCCATTCCTATTCATTTTCTAGCCCATTTCTTAGACCCGCCCTTCATTTTCAGCCCAAGGGCAGTTTGGGAAATGTGCAAGGTGGAAATGGCCATTTTGCCCCTAGAAATTTTGAAGAAAAGACAAAAGAAAAGAGAGAAGATGATGTCATTTGTTTGGGGGTTGAAGCAAGCCATTTAATGGCCTTAATGAGGCCTTGAACCAACTCTCATTTCACTCTCTCTCTCTCCCTTTCAGCCCTCTCAAAACCACACTTCTCTTCCTAGTTTCCCTTCATTCCTTTTGTTTTTCCTTCTGACCTTCCTCCGAAAAACTGAGTTGTTCATGCCCTTCCCGTAAGAATCACCACTCGTGCCACCTACCACCATGCTTAGGACATCCATTCCGTACTGTTCACGATGGTTGTTCGCTAGTCGGAGCCGCCGGCAAACCCGCCGGCCGGCCAAAAGTCACCGCCGGCCTAACCACCTATTGTAGCGTGGTCCCTGTCCAATTTCGCCTTTTCAGCCATTTTTTTCTCATTCCGACCCGATTTCCGCCTATACCAGCCACCAGCAGTTCTCCTTCGACCCTCAGGTGCCGCCGGTCACCAGCCAACCGCTCGTCGGAGCTTCGGCCAACCCTTTCAACTCCAGTCAGTCCCTTTCCTCCTGTGCAGTGCAGTTTTCAAAGTTACAGTGAGAGAGCATAGGTTGTTACTTCTGTTTTGAGCCCTGGACCGCGTTGGATCATCATGGTAGAGGTCCATGGGTGTCGCCTTTGTCGCCATTGTCGCGTTTATGTCACCGGCCCGCTTAACGGGTGAGTTTCGTTCCTAATCCCTTGTTAGTGCCTAAACTTGCTTAGGGTTGGGTTAGTTAGTGTTAATTTTGGTTTAAGGGGTTTAATTAAATTGTATTAGCCCTAAGATAGGTGGTTAGATAGATGATTAAGATTAAATTAGCTTAATTTTGCTTATTGAGCTTAATTGTGCTTAATTGTTGCTTAAATGGTGATTTATGTGTTTTATGGTTTAATTAAGGATGTTTAGCTTAAATTGATTGATTAATTGTTTTAATTAATATTTTGTTTAATTTCTGAATTTAATGTTTTAATTAATTAAATTCTAAAATTACTATTCATGATTACTGTTCACAATTACTGTTCACGGCACTATTAATACGAAAGCTAATTTTTGTCTTAATTTAATGTGTTCTTGGTTGTTATGCTTTCTTGAAGTGCCGATTGTTAATTATACCCGTGTATAATGGGGAAATGCATGATTGAAGACTAATTCGAATTGAAAGTGTTTGGTTTATTGAGTTATTCTCGAGAATTAGGGAATGTACGTGATTGCTGATTGGTTGGATTTGAAATTTTGGAATTGTCGAGTAATACCGCATGATATATTACGTGGGTTATCTGAAATGGCATGTCGCATGAGCATGAGCGATGTTGCATTCATGACCAAGCAAAAGCAAAGACAAGAATGAACTGTTTGTTGATGTGTTATATGGTCAGATTAAAGTCGATAGCCCGGTTGAGCTGGATGACCGCCAATCCTTCAGGGTCGTGCCGTGACTATTGGGTCGTCTGACAGTGGTCAGATGCGGAGTCACAGTTGAGGCTGGGCTCATACTCCTAAGGGAATGTCGTCGGTGGGGGAGAGCCCATGACGTCGCCGTGCCTCATGGGAAAGGACAATGCCTAGTCTACGACCAGTTAATCGCCAACCATAAGGTTGTGCCGTGACCTTGAGGGTTGTAATAATCGGAGCATGTGTGTGGATTTTGAGATATGAGAAAGCTATGTGCAATGCTCTGATTATTTGCATGCTCTTGTTGTCGTGATGATCGCATTATTTATGGCACGCACGCATGAGTTGACAGTCATGTAGGGTGTGGCAATAGCCAGGTGAGATCGCTTGTAACGCGACTTGCATGTGATTGATGAAGTGTATCATTTAACGGCCATGTACCTTGCTTGCATTGTATGAGATTTGATGTGCAAGGTATGGCATACCAAGTAAGGTTGCATGCGAACCGAATATTGATTGTTGGGTGACCCGGTCTGTTGTTTGCTTGCGGGTTTCTTGGTTGTTTGTTGTTGGGTTGAGTGAGGGGTGGTTCTGGAGAGATACCCCAGGTTGAATTGGCATACTAACCGGGGCTTAGGGGGAGAACTCGTTGAGATTTTATCTCACTGGTTATTGTATAACCATTTTCAAGCCCCTAGAATGGCGCACCCGTAATGGAGAATCTTGCCCCCGCTCCACCAGTGATCGACTCGACGGAGCCTAAGTCCAATGGGCCCGAGTGACCGTAGTGCAAAACCCGAGGGTTCTTTTTGGTATAGTTGGATTAGCCTAGACTAGTTTCTTTTCGGTTTGGCTTAGAGGATGGATTGATCCTTTTTGTTGGGCCTGTAAATCGGAAACGATTTTCTGTTGGTTAATCTAGTAAATTGAATAAATGAGTAGTTATTGTTGTTTTGTTGTTCATCCCTCTATCCATGTTTGATTGTTTGATTATCTATTGGACTAGGGATGGTTCGTCTTTTGCTTGCGTATAACGAAAGATAAAATGAATGGTTGTCGACGAGTCCTGAGACGTCGCTTTCAATCGACCAAGAGAAAGGGTTGTCGCGTGCTCGAGGTTCGGGGCGTGACACGATGCTCACTTGTATGTTGATGGTTGTGGTTCACATACGAAGCCACATGAGTGCATAATATGGAATATGTCTTCTTGTTATATATGTAAATGTACAAGATAGAATATTGATGTATGCGATCTAATCGTGACATTGTATTGAAATCCTTGGCCAGGGTTATAATCGAGAATGAATGGTTCATGTCTCAAAGAATACATGTCAATTAGAATTTGGCATATGATCGAATTTGTGGCTTGACCAACATTTCTATGGCCTTTGACAAAAGGATCAAATTAAACAGTTGTCAAGGCTAACAGGTTCATTATATTCTTGAAACATTTAGACATGATATATTGCTAGATAGTACTCATGGTTTGTAGGAATTGGAATTGATTAGGGCAATCAATTCTCTTAGTTGTGCTAATGTATTAGTACAAATCCTACTGCCAGCTTAGGGATAAACCTAACAATGCACACATCATAACTAATTTAGAATGACGTTTGAACGAGGAAACTATATTGCAAATATATTTGCACTTGAGTCAATCAGATTAAGTCAATATGAAAATATAAGTTTTGAAATGGGTTTCAGACTTTAAAGATCTTAAAAGAGTTTTAGACTTTACGGCCAAATCGAAGGTTTGAACCAGATTCAGATTCAATGGATGATCAAATATCTGAAGTAAATTCAGAGTTGATGGCCTCCTTAATGATCTGAGTAAGTTCAAAATGAATGGTCACGTTTTTTATCTAAAGTGATTTCGGAATCAATGATTGTATTAATGATCGGAAGTGAGTTCGGAATTAATAACTAAATTAATGATCTGAAATGGTTTCAGACTTAAAAGCCATATTAAAGTTCTGAAATGGTTTCAACTTAACGACCACATTAATCTGAAACAATTTTAGAATAAATGGGTAACTTGATCATTTGAAATAGTTTCAGATTCAAATGACTAAATTAATTTTCTGAAACAGTTTCAGATAGAAAGTGAAATTAAATACTTGTAACGATTACAAAGTTAATGCCTAGGATAAAGTCTTGTAACGGTTACAAATTAATGTATAGAATAACGCTTTGTTACTTCTACAGAATTAATGCTCGAGTTAATATTTGAAACGGATTCAGAATTTATGTCCAGATTCAACGTATGATGCAAGCTTAGACATTACGGCTAAAGTAATTCTCCAAAACGATTTTAGAGTTAATGAGCCAAATTAAATATTATATGGACTGATTATAAAAGGGGATTGAGAGAGTAGATCAAATGATGATTGACAATTGACAATTGTAGCGATGAGATCTCTCAATTTCTCTGGTGTGTCTAAACTAAAGGCCTAACATTTGTGGGCTTGTGGACATTTGGTTTTTAGTTGATACGTCAATAAATGTAGAAAAATCAAAATTAGGGTTTCCGATCGCAACAATGCCTTTTTTGAACAAAAAGTGCCAGTTTTAGTTTCTTTTCTTTTAGAATGTCATTTTTAGTTAATTTCCTAATCATTTTCACTAAAAATCTGAAAAGCCAAATGGTTCACTTTTGGATTGACTTTTGGTCAATACTTTTGGTCAATCATTTAACTAAAAGTCAAACCCTCAGGTAAACAATTGATTTTTTGCGCAAAAAGATTCCTTTTAGTCCCATTTGACTTTAACATAAAAAATTTTGCAAAAATTGATTAAGAACTTTATTTTTTGAATTTTTCGGTTTTAGCTTCAAAATCGGCCAAACTAAAATTATTTTCATTGTAATCATAATTAGGCTTAGTTTCTTTTACGACTTTTGATCTATAAGTCATTATCCATTCATTCATTCAATTAATTTTGAGATCAGGCATGCTAAAATATGAAATCTCATTTTTAGTAATTAGGGGATCCGGATTAATTCAACATCATTTGTGAGTAGACACTTCTACTCTACTCATTTTTGTGAGATAAGTCCAAATCCTTGGTCAATTTTGAGAAATTCACTTGGGAACCACTTAATTTGAAGAATTTAGCTTACTTGAACATTACAAAATAAAGCTAATGAGCTCCAATTAGCAAAATTCAAGTTGATCCACCTTGCATAATTCCCAAACTACCCTTGGGCTGAAAATGAAAGGCCGGCCTAGGAAACGGGCCGGAAAATGAATAGGAACGAGCTCGGGAGTTTGTTGGGCTCGAATTGGCTCAAGTTTAGACAACTAGGGAGGCTAAATGGTCGGTTTGGCCCAACAGGCTCACTTGCTTGCCTCGGGCCTTCCATGGCGGTTGTTCCACCTTGGGCGTGAGGACCACACTGCTCTTGGCCGGCCCATGTCCTCGTAGGCTTGTTTTCGCAGTCCAAAAATCCCTTTTCCAAATACTCGGCTCAACCGACAGTGTTGGCTGTCTAAGAAGCATCGTCCAAAAGTCCGTCCCGGTTGTTCTCGAAAATTCAAAGTCCAATCTTGGATTCTCATGCCTTGTCAATTTCGCCCGAATGCTATTTTGGTACTACTCAAACTGACAGGCGGCTTCGAGAATTCACACATAACCGACTCGTGCCAATTCACGTTCAAGACTTCTCAACATATAGACGTCCTTGACTACATGAAATTGCGAAGGATCGATTCTTATTTCAAAATACACGATTATCAAGGATCGACATAGGGCCATTCGCGGGTTTAATAACAGTAGACGGAATCACCCATCGTCCCATTATTTTTGTCCGCAAATCGACTTCTAGTCGTCCCTGAAATCGACATGCATGACTATAGGATCGTCCTTACACAAGTCTCACAATCGAGTTGTTTTCCTAGGTCAAGTTCTTTAGTCGCACGAGTTCTGTCCTAATTAGCCTTTTCCCTCAAGGTCAGTATCTCAGGAGTGATTAGTTCTGAGATCAACCAACAATGCATTGGCAAAATTAATGTTCATTCTTCCCTCAAAGGACTCGAATTTCAGGACGTCACAATTCTTCCCCCCTTACCAAAATTTCGTCCTTGAAATTTGCAACCACTGACAAATCCTCAAAAAGATGGGGGTGCTGATGCTTCATCACTTCCTCACTTTCTCATGTAGCTCTTTCTGTTCCGTGATGTTGCTAGATTACCTTAACTAAGGTGATAATCTTGTTGCAAAGCATTTGCTCTTTACGGTCCTCTATTCGTATTGGCTTCTCCATGTATGACACCCTGTCGTCTACGTCCAGCTCCTCAAAATTCAAACATGAGTCGGGTCTAGTTCATATTTTCTCAACATGGACACGTGGAAAACATCATGTACTTGAGCAAGTTTAGGTGGCAATGCAAGACGATATGCTAAAATCCCGATCCTTTCCAAAATTTCAAAGAATCCAACGTATCTCGGACTTAACTTTCCTTTTTTGCCAAATCTGGAAGTCCCCCTTATCGACGATACTTTCAGAAACACATGATCGCCCATCTTAAACTCCAACGGTCTACGACGCTTATTTGCATAACTCTTTTGATGACTCTGAGCTATCTTTAGTCTATTTCTGATAATCTAAACTGCATTCAATAACTGCTAAACCAATTTTTGAACTAGCAATTCTTAGTTCTCTGACCTCGTTCCATAGACTGGAGTTCCACAAACTTGACCATATTTCGGCTTTGCCATTTCGATAAACTCTTATCCCACAAACACTCTTTTTTTTTTTTTTTTGCATAGTACATAGTTCAGTCCATTTCTGTCCCTTTTGACATCCTAAAAGCCTGCCAAGAGTTGCTCCTTGCTCAGGCACTTTGGCCCTGGCGACCACTCCCCACCCTCGTCAGATTAGTCATTATGGGCATCTTCAAACTACACCACTACTAGCAAAAGTCCCTTTTAGATATGCACCATCTCATAGAGATATTATCCGCTTTGGCTTGTCCCATACCAAACCTCATGGTTTTAACCTCGTCCGAGCACCTCAAAGTGCAAAACTTTCTCCAGCTTGTCAATCCATGAGCTCGTTTCCACGGGTCCACTTATCGACACTTGAAATCTTATTTATTGAATTTCCATCGAACCGCTGTCCGAATTCCACAAACCATCGATTTTTCTTTCAACGTTCCTTTCACGTCCATTTAATAATCAAACCAAGAATTTGCCTTAACCACTTGAAAATTAGTGCAAACCAAATGTCATTTATCGCACTAAAGGCTTTTGAATACTTCTTCAAATCCTTTCTGATTGACCGTCCGTCTGCGGATGGTATGCCGTACTATATTACAATTTCGTTCCCAAGGCCGACTGCAAACTTTTCCAGAAAATTGCTGTAAACTGAGGATTACGATTCGAGGTGATCATCACTGGAACTCCATGTATGCGCACAATCTGATGTACACTCAACTCTGCATACTTATTCAACTTGAAATCTTTTCATACCGCAATGAAGTGAGCTAACTTCGTTAACTTGTCAACTACTACCCAAATCGAGTCATTGCCTCGCTGACTCCTTGGCAGTCCTATTACAAAATCCTTGGTAATGTGTTCCCACTTCTACTCGGGAATCTCAAGAGGTTGTAGTAGTCCACTAGGCATACAATGCCGAGCCTTTACTTGCTGGCACATCAAACACTTAGCCACGTGCTTTACGATATCCAACTTCATACCATTCCACCAGAAGTTCTGCTTCAAATTATGGTACATTTTCGTACTGCCAAAGTGGATGCTATAGTTACTATGATGAACTTCCGACAAGACTGCTTCCTTAAGCTCTACATTTTTTGGAACACACAACTGCCCTCGAAACCTCCATGTCCCATCCTTGGACACTTGAAAGTCTGCTTTCCTCTTTGCTCGATCCATCTGCAGGATCTTAAGAATTTCAGGATCCGTCGTTTGGGCACTCATAATCCTACTTTGTATCTCGGGTTCCACCTTGAGAGTGGCCATTAGACTAGCAAGATGGCCGACCTCAATTTTAAAATCTGAGTCCTCGACTCCCTCCAAGAGAATCCATTCCTGTACCCTTATTTGTGCAATTGTCTACTTTCGATTGAGCGCATCCGCCACTTTGTTCGCTTTCCCCAGGTGATACAGAATTTCGCAATCATAATCCTTAAGAAGTTCCATCCATCGTCGTTGTCTCATGTTCACATGAAGAGAACAAATATTTAAACTTTGGTGCCGCTAATTCCAAATCATGCATCGTAAAGTAAGTAAAGCTCGATGAATTCCAAATCATGCTAATTAAGTTCATGGGATGCGTATGTGTACGCAACCACCTTGCCATGTTGCATTAACACGCAGCCTAGTCCTTTATACAACGCGTCACTGTAGATTTCATACCCACCAGGATCATATGGTATTGTCAAGACGGATGTAGTAGTCAATTTACTCTTGAGCTCTGGAAAACTACATTCGCACTTGTTCATCCAATCGAACTTCTCTTCCTTCTTTAACAACTTCATCAACGGCATTGCTATTGCAAAAAGTTCTCTACGAAACGTCTATAATACCCAGCCAATCGAAGTTTCTTGGGATTGTAACATCATATTGACAGAGATCCCTTCACAAAAATGACCAAACATGCCACGAAGATAGCCAAAACTCACATTTGCTAAACTTAGCATAGAGCTCATGTTCTCCTCAAGGTCTCGTAGTGCGATTTCCTCGTGTGTCTCTCATGATCTTCGGGACTCCTCGAGTACACCAGAATATCATCAATGAACACAATTACGTATTGGTCCAAACACTTATTGAACACCCGATTCATCAAGTCCATGAAAGCTACAAGGGCATTCGTCAGTCCAAACGGTATAACCGTGAACTCATAATGATCATAGCGCGTCCGAAACGTAGTTTTTGGTATATCCTCCTTTTTAATCATCAACTGATGATAGCCCATCCTTAGATCTATCTTGGAAAATACCGAGGCTCTTTGAAGTTGGTCGAATAAATCGTCAATCCTTGGCAACGGATACTTGTTCTTAATCATCACTTGATTAAGCTACCGGTAATAAATGTAGAGACGCAAAGACCCGTCCTTTTTCCTTACAAACAATACCGGTGCTCCCCAAGGGGACGCACTAGGATGAATGAATCATTTATCTAGTAACTCTTGCATCTGCACCTTCAGTTCTTTCAATTTTGACAAGGCCATCCTATAAGATGCCTTGGAAATTGGTTTAGTCCCAGGGCCAACTCAATCACGAACTCAATTTCCTCCAAAGAGGAAAACACATCCATATACTCCTGTACCACTGTAATATCCTCCACTTTTAAACTTTTCACCATCGTGTCTACCACCAATACCAAATACCCTTAGCACCCAGATTCCAACAACCGAGTTACCTCAAGTGATGAAATTAGAGGAACGGAGGGTCCTCCTCAATTTCCTACAAACTCAAAACTGCCACCTACTACTGGGTTAAATTGAATTGTCTTTCCATGATAATCCACCATAGCTTGTTGCTTGGTAAGCCAATCCATGCCAACTATGACATTAAAGTCATACATTGCTATGGCAACCAAGTCAATGACTTCCTCGCGACATCAAAGGATAGGGGAGATTTCCATGTCTCCTCCCGCACTTGGGTGTTGGCTTTCCCACGTAGTTCTTTCTATTGGGTGGGATGGGATTCCTTCTCCCCATCATCGGTCCCTTTCCAAACCGACGATTGTCTCTATTAGTCACAAATTGCAAGCCAAATGCGGTCGCCCTCTCGATCATGTTCTTTCCTATCATCTAGGCCCTCTCGTACATCTCATCAAAACTTTTTAAGTTTAAGGGCACCAGCTGGGCTTTCAATTTAGGTTTCAAGCCATCACTGAACCGTCTCGCCCTATCCAAAGGGTTCTCCACTAACCTCGGCACATACTTGGCCAACTCAGCAAACTTCGCCTCATACTAATCCACTGACATCTGATTCTAACAAAACTATTGGAACTCTGTCATCTTCGACTCTCTCGCACTATCTAAGAAGCACTTCCCATTGAAAGCTTCACGAAATGCACCCTAAGTCTGAGCCGTGCCTTTAGGGAACACTCTTCCTTGAGTGGCTTCCCACCAATTAATGGCATTACCTTAAAGCTGATAAACTGCCAGTAGCACTCGATCTTCCTCTGGACACCTCAACACTGAAAAATGTCCTCTTACTATCCCTTATCCAAAGGGTCGCCTATGCCACTTAACCTCGATGGCTTCAGTCTTAAGAACTGCTCTAACAGCCTAGGCATCGGTCTCTCATAGACCTCTCATCTCACTAGGGGAACCACAAGGACCACAGTAGAAGCACTCAGCTTGCTGTCCTATCAAGGTCTCTAGTGCCGGCAGGATCCCACCTAACCTAGGATCTGCCTGCACGCTGCCTCTAACACTGGTCTGACTAGATGCTGCCCTACGCCTAGGGGCTCTCTTCGCTCAGGATTACTCATCACTCTGGACTATGAGTAACCCGCTACCACACAAAACCACAGAAGCAATCATAGGCACGTAAAGTAAAAGCCATCCCTATCTCACTATCCCAAAAATCCCACGCACCTTATCACTCCAAGTCTTGACCTCGCTCTAATACCAAAACCGACGGGGATGTCACGCCTTGAACCCCGAGTACGTGACAACCCCTTACCATGGTCAATTGATAGTAACGTCCCAGGACTCATCGACAACCATTCATTTTAATCATTCGTTATGCGCAAGCGAAAGACGAACCATCCCCAGTCCAAACAAACAATCAAGCAATCAATCAGGGATAGAGGGATGAACAGCAGAAACCTCAACTACTCATTATACAATTTTCTAGATTAACCAACAGAGGATCGTCTTTTGAATTATAAGCCTGACAAAAATGGGCCGATCCATCCTCTAAGCCAAGCCAAAAAGAAACTAGGCTAATCCAGCTATACAAAATGAACCCTCGAGTTCAGCACCACGATCACACGAACCCATCGGACTCAGCTCCGTCAAGTCGATCACTAGTGGAGCGGGGGCAGGATTCTCCACTGCGGGTGCGCCATTCTAAAGGCCTGAAAATGGTTATTCAATAACCAGTGAGATAAAATCTCAACGAGTTCTTTCCCTAAGCCTCAGTTAATACACCAACTCAACCTGGGGTATCTCTCCAGAACCACCCCTCACTCAACCCAACAACAAACAACCAGCAACCCGCAAGCAAACAATAGACAGGGGCAACCAACAAACAATTAGTCAGTTCGCATGCAACCTTACCCGGTATGCCATACCCTGCACGTAAAACCTCATACACTACAAGCAATACAACTAACAATCACATAGTCGGTTCGCATGCAACCTTACTCGATATGCCATACCCTGCACGTTATAAGTCAGCACAATACACGCAATGCACATGGCCGTTAGATTATGCAGTTCACCAATCACATGCGAGTCGCGTCACAAGCGATCTCACCTGGCCATTGCCGCACCCTGCACGTTATTAATTCATGCGTGCGTGCCATAAATAATGATGTGATCACCTCATGCATAATCGAAACCGATGATGCAATGTTTCTCGTACACTTTGGCATCCACACATGTTCCATTGGGCCAAGGTGCTACGGTGCTACGACACCCTTCCTCCACAGAGGCACAATCGTGCCCTTCCGTGCTATTACTATGGTGCCCTTCCTCCGTAGAGGTGCAACCGTGCCCTTCCGTGCAGGCCGAGGCGCTACGGCGCCCTTCCGTGCAGGCCGAGGCGCTACGGCGCCCTTCCTCTGCAGAGGCGCAACCATGCCTTTCCGTACCCTCCGAGGCGCTACGGGTTCTTCCTCATCACACGCATACCATCATAACCCATTTATTATCTTTGAGCATTATGGCGCTACACATGCCCTTCCTCCGCATATAAAACCTCAAATGCCTTTGCCCTTATAAAATGTCGAACTATCGTAGCCAATGCACACATACTTGCACATACACTTGCATTTAAAATCTCAATTCATTCCTCATAAAAGTGGTCCATTTTCGGTGTCCCTCAGGCAATTCATCTTTTTCCCATTTTTATGAAAATCATACGATTTATGCGGATGCTCATACAACTACATATTCAATTCACTTCATAAAATCAAGACACATGAAATTATATACATTTTTAATTTTTGGGTGAACAGTGCATGAATAGTGAAATTTCAGAATTTAATAATTAAATAATTAAATTCAGAAATTAAAATAATTAAATAATTAAATTCCGAAAATTAAATAATTAAATAATTAAATACTTAAATACAGAAATTAAATAAATCACTAATTAAAACAATTAATCCAATTAATCAAGCAATTAAGGCAAAACATGCTTAATTAACACATGACACTCAATTAAGCCTAATTAAGCACAATTAAGCATAAATAAGCAAGATTAAGCTAAACTAATCTTAACCATTTATCTAACCACTTATCATAGGGCTAATACACTTAATTAAACATCCTAAACAGCCATTAGCAATAATTAACCCAACCCTAAGCAAGTTTAGGTATTAAATAGGGATTAGGAGCTAAACTCACCCGTTAAGCGGGCCGGCAACACGGACGCCGCAGCGGTGACGAACTCAACACTCCAGGACCCCTCTCCTAACACTCCAAGGCAGTCCTGGGCCAAACACAGTAGCAACAACTTTTGCTCACACACCAAACTCCGGAAAACAGCACTGCAGGAGGAGGAAAATGGCTGGTCGGAGCAAAAAGGGTTGGCCGGAGCTCTGGCGAGCTGGTGGCCGGTGACCGGCGACTCTAGGGGGTCAAGGGGGAGTTGCTGGTGGCTGGTATGGGCGGTGGTTTGGTCGAAATGGGAGAGAAAAGGAGGAAAAGGCGGAACTGGGTAGAGCTGCTGCTATAGTAGGCGGTTCGGCGAGCAGCGATTTCCTACCGCCGTACGGGATGGCCGGCAGCTCCATTCAGTAAACGGCTGATGCCATCTGAACAGATTTTCTGTACTGAACGCGATGGTGGGTGGCATGGGCCGAGATTCACACGGGAAGGCTATGAACAACTTGATTTTCGGAGGAAGGTCAGAAGCTGAAATTGCAGGAAGGAAGGGAAAACTAAGGGAGAGAGTGTGCGGTTTGTGAGAGGTTGAAGAGGAGGAGAGAGAGGGAGATGAGAGCTAGTTTCAAGGCCTCATTAAGGCCATTGAATTCTTGCTTCAAGTCCCCAAGCAATGACTTCATCTTCTCTCTCTTTTTTTATCTTTTCTTCAAAATATCCAAGGGCAAAATGGTCATTTCCACCTTGCACAATTCCCAAATTGCCATTGGGCTGAAAATGAAAGGTGGGCCTAGGAAAAGGGCCGAAAAATGAATAGGAACGGGCTCGGGAGTTTGTTGGGCTCGAATTGGCTCAAGTTTAGACAATTGGGCTCGGGAGGCTAAATGGTCAGTTTGGTCCAACGGGCTCACTTGCTTGCCTCGGACCTTCCATGGCGGCTGTCCCACCTTGAGTGTGAGGCCCACACTGTTCTTGGCCAGCCCACGTCCTCGTAGGCTCGTTTTTTAGATCGGAAAATCCCTTTTCCAAATACTCAACTCAACCGGCACTGTCGACTATCTAAGAAGCATAGTCCAAAAGTCCGTCCCGGACGTTCTCGAAAATTCAAAGTCCAATCTTGGATTCTCATGCTTTGTCAATTTCACCCGAATGCCATTTTGGTACTACTTAGACTAACAGACGGCTTCGAGGATTCACGCGTAATCGACTTGTGCCAATTCACGTTCAAGACTTCTTGACACATAGACGTCTTTGACTACATGAAATTACGAAGGATCGATTCTTATTTCAAAGTACACGATTATCAAGGATCGACATAGGGCCATTCGCGGGTTCGATAATAGTAGACGGAATCACCCATCGTCCCATTATTTTTGTCCGCGAATCGAATTTTAGTCGTCCCTAAAATCGACTTGCATGACTACAGGATCGTCTTTACGCAAGTCTCACCGTCGAGTCGTTTTCCTAGGTTAAGTTCTTTAGTTAAACGAGTTCTGTCCTCATTGGCCTTTCCCCTCAAGGTCAGTATCTCAGGAGTGATCAATTCCGAGTGAAATCAACCAATAATGCATTGACGAAATTAATGTTTATTCCTCCCTCAAAGAGCTCGAATTTCAGGACGTCACAGAATTAGTTCAATAGGTGTCTTGTAATTTTAATTGTATTTAATTTCAATTAATTTGCATTTTTGGACAAGAAATTGCATAAAATTGCCCAATTTAACCTAGGAAATCCAATAAGGTGCACCCATAACATAGGTCCAAAATTTTCCATATTAATTAAGTGATTAGACCAATAGAAAATTACTTGATCACATTTATATGGTTTAATCGGGGGAAAATTACCAAAAAAAAGTCTTAAAACTATTTCAATTGCACCGATTTTGTCCTAAATTTTTTTTTTGGCCAATCATGTCCAAAACCTTTGTCCATCAAGCCAAATTTGCCAGCTGGTGTTGACGTGGCCACTGGCTAGTGGAGAGAGGAGGGAGGAGGAAAAAAAAGAAAGATAAAAAAGATAAAAAATTCAAGAAAATATTAATAGAAAAATAGTCACCGGCTTCGGCAAGTGGCCACATCAGTATTGGCTAGCCAAATTTGGCCGGATTTTGGACTTGATTAGCCAAAAAAATAAGTTTAGGATTGAATCAGCATAATTACAAAATATTTATGAGATTTTTGGTAATTTTCCTATTTAATAGGATTAATCTGATCTACATTGGACCATTTCTTTTCAAATTAGCCCATTTTAGTCTCCAAATAACGTATGATTCCTTTATAATATAGCCCATAGGAGGACCAAATTGCATAAAAAAGAGAGGCCAAACCGATCAAACCGGTTCAACTCGGTCCAATCGGTCACTAGTAGGAATGACTCATTCTTTCATTTTTTGACCTGTTCACGGTGGTCGATGACCACGGTGAGGTGGCCCGCCACATGGCCAATCTCTCCTTGACCTTAATTTCAAATTTCCAATTTTACCCCAAATTTTATGAAATTTGCAAATTTGCCCCCTAATTTGGTGAAATTACAAAAAGACCCCGATTAGCCCATTATCTCAAAATTAGATCATCACCATCCATTGAAACGCATCATAGCCATTAAAATTAGTATGTGCTTAAATAGAAGGTTTGTTAGAGGATGAGATGACAACCTAGCCCTTAGATCAATCCAAGGGCTAGGATGGCATCTCCCAAGCCCACATAAATAGGTTTTTCCCTCCAAAACCCTAGGGGGCCTCATTTTGTGAAAAATACAGATCTGAGAATCCTCCTCTCTCAAAAAAAAAAAAATCTCTCTCCATCAACTATTTATTCCCCTCTCTTCCCGCATCGTTCTTCTCTCCCCAAAACCGCATTCATCGTCCTCCCATTCACCGAGCTTCTAGCCAATCGCTGGAGAACCTACCGGTGTCGCACCACCCCTGGCAAGCCTCACCGACCTCCATTCTTCCCACCATCGCCATGACAACTGGAGAGTCACCGGAACCACCCCTCCAGCGGTTTTCTCCTCTGGTCTAAAGACCGTTGTCCATGCCAGTGACGAGTCCAGCTCTTTCCTTACCTCAATCGACGATCCGGTGACTTCTTGGCATTCCCCAGCTAATCATCAGCGATTTTTGACCTGTCCAGAAGTTCTAGAGGGTCGGAAATCAGTAGAACAGCCATCAGAAGCCCTCTGTCTAGCCAATCTTCCCACCGGTGATCACCGGTGCCTGTTTCTGCACCAGCAGCATACTGGCGGTGATTTGGTCCAGATCCGACCCCTCTAGTGGTTTTCTTCATTTCCAACATCCCTAGGTGTTCTACGGTGTCCCTTGATTGCTGTAGAGGTCCAATGATCACTCGTCGAAGTTCGAATTGCATGATAAATGCACAAAGGTAAACATCTCTCGCCTCGAGCTCGATGAAGCAAGGTCTCGATAGGAGACCTAGGCTAGAGCTCGCTCCTAGGACTTGATCTATGAGGTTTATATTTACTTGGTGATGTTTAAGATGCTTGAAGATCAAAGTAGTGTTGGGGTTTCATGAATCATGTATAGACAAATTAATATAAACGCGGCGGAAACAAGATGAAATATTTCTATACATGTATCTCCAAAGGCGTTGTTCGTGCGTTTCAATCAAAAATCTGAATATAAAAGGGAGTTGAACGAATTACCTCTCGAAGCGCACTTTAAACGAACTGGTTCAAATGTTCTTCAGTTCGAGCCCCACGAACGTCGGACCTCTAGTTCGGACACACCACCAATGGACGTCGAACGAAGAGAGAACTTGCGGATAATCACCATTACGATTGTGCTAGCAACTTCGTGGAGATAATCCTTCGTATCATTGATATTTTAGCCACAGCCCAAAATGAGAGAATCCTTCTTTTCCCTTTTCGTTTGCGTACGTACGCGCACAAAAATGCACACTCACGTCTTTTATAGAACCGTTCTACAAGCGGGTAACCACCCACGATCGACAACCGTCGCCGATCGTGGGACGACCAGCAACCGTTGTCGATCGTGTTGTTCATGCGCACGATCAGCAACGGTTGTTGATCGTGCCTTGCATGCATGATGGTCGGCAATTGCTGACCATCATGCCATGCATAATTTTTTTTTTATTTAAAAACAAACAGGCACGTGATGTGCGTGTCACCCGGTCAGCAATTGTTGCTGACCGTGTGCATAATTTAATCAATTCCCAAAAATAAAAAGAACATAATTTATTGTGTGCGCATTTAGGGTACATTAACGTGTATCCACTTTGGGCATGCGTGTGCATCATATGCTCGTAGGCTTATGACTATAATACAAATTAAATTAAATCACATTTAATTTAATTTCATGTCGGCTCAATGCGACTTTAATAATTGCAAACATATTTGCAAAATTATTTCTCTCTTGTTTCACGTTATCCTAATTGGTTATGGTGTGTGACATCCCTAGGTTCATCACTAAGCTGGTAGTAAGACTTGTACTAACATATTAGTACTCCCAGAAGAATTAATTGTCCCGATTAATCTTTGGGTCTCATAAGCCATGATTGACATCTAGCAATATGTCATGGCTACCCAGATAGTGTGACTACTTTAAGAACATAATGAACCTGTCAGTTTTGGTTACAGTGTAATTTAATCACTCTGTCTTACTATGTCATGATCGAATAAAGACCATGGAATATTTGTCAAGTCACCAATTCGATCATATGCACAAATCTAATTGACATGTATTTTATTCGAGACATAAACAATTTATTCTCGGTTACAACTCCGGCCGAGGATTTCAATACATTGTCATAATTAGATTGCATAGGACATCATTATTATACATTGCATGTAACAAGGAGACAGATTCCATATTGCGTACACGTGTAACTTCGTATATGAACAAACTATGACCATCAGGTATAAAGACGGATCAACGACCCGACATTATGTGCACTTGTGAACCATAGTTGTTCGACACACAAGTTAACACTGTGCCTCAGGTCTAAGGATTATTTACACAAGACCAAAATATAAACAATTAGACATTGACCACGCTAAAAGCTTCCATGTTGCTAATCGTTCCATATGCGTCACGTTCAGTGAATTTGTCTAATATAAACACCTGTGTTCTAACTCAGGCATCACTATACCCAATGACTTGCGACTCATCATTCCCTTAAGTATCCAATACTTAATGGTGAAGTTAAGAACACACTTGGTCTCAACGAGATTATAAATATCCACTCAATAATCCATTGACCGAACGGTTTAAAGATTCGATCTAACTATGAACTGTCACATATATTCTTGACGTCTCAAGAATAGGTCTAGTTGCAACTGATCTTATGGAATCATTCATAAATATAAAATAATCGGACAAATGAATGAATACGTCATTGCCATTAATTAAATAATAATGATGATGGTACAACTAAAATCCCTAATATGTAACTATTACATAGTAGCTTTAGGGCATATATGTAACTATTACATAGTAGCTTTAAAGCATAAATAACCACCTCTAGCAGTTTCATTAATTGGTCCACATACATCTGTATGTATTAATCCCAATATGTCAGCAGCTTGCGCACTATGTCCCACAAAGGGCGCTTTGGTCATTTTTCCCAGAAGACATGCCTCACAAGTCGATTATGACTCAAACATTGATGGATCAATGTACCCATCATTACTCAACTTGTTAATTCTATCTTCTCCAATATGACCTAACTAGAGATGCCAAACATACTTTTTATTTGGACCATCTCTAGGGCGTTTATTAGTTATAGCATTTATATCAATTCTATTTTGCTTATTGACATCGGTAATCGCATTACCGGACATTGTAATGGTATAAAGATTATTGGTTAATAAGCCAGAACCAACACATATTCTATTTTGATAAATAGAACATACATCATCAGCAAAAGAAAATTCATAATTCTCTTTACCTAAACGAGGTATAGAGATGATGTTCCTAACAGCATTCTTGTAATGCAAACAGTTCTTTAAAACCAATACATGTCCAGAAGGCAAATATAAACGAAAAGTCCCTATAGCTAACGCAGCAACTCTTGCTCCATTGGCAAATGTCAGGACAATCTCATTTCGCCCTAGCATCCTGCTTATTTCCAGATTCTGCAAAGATATACAAATATATGAAGTTGCAGTAGAATCTAGAACCCATAAGCTGGATTCAGCACTAACCATAAGATTAGTTTCAATAAGCATAGACACCATACCTTCACAAGGTTGGTCCTTGGGCTTGACCTTCAAGCTCGCGAGGTACTTCTTACAGTTCCTCCTCCAGTGCCCCTTGACACCACAGTAATGACATTTCCCCTTTTCAATCTTGGGTTTTGGTTGCACAACAGGTTTGACAGGCCTCTTCCAGTTCTTTTTCTTCAAAACAGTCTTACTCCTTGAAGGAGAAGCCTTAGCCATAGCCACTACATTTGGCCTTGTATTATGCATTTCTTTTTCATAAACTACCAGCATGCTATGTAACTCAGCAAGAGTTTTCTCTATCTTATGCATGTGAAAGTTTTGGACAAAACCAGAGAAGGAATCGGGCAAAGATTGGAGGATCAAATCCACAGCTAACTCGTTGTCCATAACGAGATTCAGCCTAGCCAATTCTTCAATGTGCCAGATCATTTTCAAAGCATGATCATTAACTGATGATCCTTTAGCCATCCTCATACGGTACAATGCCTTAGATATCTCATATCTAGAGGTTCGACCATTCTCATCAAAGTAATCCTTTAAGTGCAAAATGATCGACCTAGCATCTTCCATAGATTCATACTTCTTCTGTAATTCATTATTCATCGAAGCAAGCATATATGACCTAACTTTTAAGTCATCGACATGCCACTTATCATAAGTGACATGTTCCTCTTGGGTCCCACCCTCAGGAAAGGACTTTGGCATATTTTCATCAAGCACATACCTAATTTTTTCCGAATTGAGAACAATTCTCAAATTCCTCACCCGATCAGTGAAATTGGGTCCAGTCAAACAATTCTTGTCAAGAATAGAAGCGAGTGGGTTTGTAGTCACCATTTTCGAGTGATAATATATCTGTTGCAGAAAATAAATTGTTAGCCGTTGTACCTTTCAAAATAACTATTTCATTTTGGCCTTTAAATGAAATAGATCCTCCCACTAAATTTATATTCGAATCCCATACTCCTTAAGATGGGAAGCGGTAATCTTTGTTGGGTAAAGATTACTAGTGGGGATTGGAGTCCCACCAGCCCAAAGCCCACCTCACCTAACAGTTATTGGTGTCCTATGAACTTAGTGAGTGAACCAACTTGTTCAACGCATCATATGCGAGTCCTAATCATAACTTTGGCCTCTAGACCATGAAAGCCTCACCTAACAGTTATTGGCATCATGATCATAATTAAGTCTAACCCATCGTCTCATGCAAATATTGAAAAAACACAAACGATTTCCTCACCTGACAGTTATTAGAAATCATTTGGCTCCAACCTCACAGCATCATATGCGTGATGGAGTGGTCCAATAGTATGAATGATAATTAACCCCTATGTACCCATAGCCGATCAATTAACCACCATAATATTGGATCAAACCACGATGATGGTAGGCCACGAGTCCGAAACCCGTTTTGACTTAATATTATTAATAAGAAGATTTGGGTTGTTATTAACGGTCTCACTTTGCACATTAACCGATTTAACATGCACAATAACATAAACACAAAAATAAATAGATATCACATAAACATCTATCCTACGTGGTGATCATGGAATTATGGTTCAATGGGTCTCGAGCCAATGAGACCCATTTAGCCATTTTAATGTTTTAACAATAGGGACCTGCTCTTCACTTCTTCTTCAATCTTTGAACTCTTCAAAGACCGGGCCCATAGAGCTCTCCGGCTTAATGGCTCCTCTAATGGCTCCTCTTGAACTCGTAGCATTTACATCAACAATTGATATAATAAACTATGCTAAAATTACATTTCATGAAAAAAAAATTAAAATAAAATAAAAGGAAGGACGCAGCCTTCATTTAATAATTACAACCCAAAAATGAATACCTGTAATCATCATTCATCCATACAACCATCATAATGATTAAGGATTTTTCCATGATCACCACCCTTCCTTACGAGCCATAAATTCAAAATTTAAAGCTCTGGAAGGCATAATTAAAATTCTGCATTTAATCAAATTTAAAGTTGAACAACGCAAATTATGTTAGGAAATCAAATCAATGAAACAAATTTTACGAGTGCGATTCCAAACGGAAGTTGCGTCGTCATCTTTAAATTCACAATTGCGAATCATATGCAGAATATAAACGCAAAGTATAACAAGTTACGGATTTTTGATTCAAAATTGATTTAGTTCCAATTTTGCATAATTGATTAAATTTATCACATAAATTAATCAACGTCTACGCAAAAATCTATGAACTATAAATCAATTAAACGCACAAAAAATGCCTAAGGTTGGCTCTAATACCACTGTTGGGGTTTCATGAATCATGTATAGACAAATTAATATAAACGCAGCGGAAACAAGATGAAATATTTCTATACATGTATCTCCAAAGGCGTTGTTCATGCGTTTCAATCAAAAATCTGAATATAAAAGGGAGTTGAACGAATTACCTCTCGAAGCGCGCTTTAAACGAACTGGTTCAAATGTTCTTCAGTTCGAGCCCCACGAACGTCGGACCTCTAGTTTAGACACACCACCAATGGACGTCGAACGAAGAGAGAACTTGCGGATAATCACCATTACGATTGTGCTAGCAACTTCGTGGAGATAATCCTTCGTATCCTTGATATTTTAGCCACAGCCCAAAATGAGAGAATCCTTCTTTTCTCTTTTCGTTTGCGTACGTACGCGCACAAAAACGCACACTCACGCCTTTTATAGAACCGTTCTACAAGCGGGTAACCACCCACGATCGACAACCGTCGCCGATCGTGGGACGACCAGCAACCGTTGCTGATCATGTTGTTCATGCGCACGATTAGCAACGGTTGCTGATCGTGTCTTTCATGAGCACGATCAGCAACGGTTGCTGATCGTGCCTTGCATGCATGATGGTCGGCAATTGCTGACCATCATGCCATGCATAAATTTTTTTTTTATTTAAAAACAAACACGCACGTGATGTGCGTGTCACACGGTCAGCAATTGTTGCTGACCGTGTGCATAATTTAATTAATTAATAAATTAATCAATTCCCAAAAATAAAAAGAACATAATTTATTGTGTGTGCATTTAGGGTACATTAACATGTATACACTTCGGGCATGCG
This sequence comes from Corymbia calophylla, assembly GCA_014182845.1. Taxonomy (NCBI): domain Eukaryota; kingdom Viridiplantae; phylum Streptophyta; class Magnoliopsida; order Myrtales; family Myrtaceae; genus Corymbia; species Corymbia calophylla. The sequence goes on along the minus strand of JABKBT010000013.1, from coordinate 280,431 downwards.
TGTGCATCATATGCACGTAGGCTCATGACTATAATACAAATTAAATTAAATCACATTTAATTTAATTTCATGTCGGCTCAATGCGACTTTAATAATTGCAAACATATTTGCAAAATTATTTCTCTCTTGTTCCACGTTATCCTAATTGGTTATGGTGTGTGACATCCCTAGGTTCATCACTAAGCTGGTAGTAAGACTTGTACTAATACATTAGTACTCCTAGAAGAATTAATTGTCCCGATTAATCTTTGGGTCTCACAAGCCATGATTGACATCTAGCAATATGTCATGGCTACCCAGATAGTGTGACTATTTTAAGAACATAATGAACCTGTCAGTTTTGGTTACAGTGTAATTTAATCACTCTGTCTTACTATGTCCCGATCAAACAAAGACTATGGAATATTTGTCAAGTCACCAATTCGATCATATGCACAAATCTAATTGACATGTATTTTATTCGAGACATAAACAATTTATTCTCGATTACAACCCTGGCCGAGGATTTCAATACATTGTCATAATTAGATTGCATAGGACATCATTATTATACCTTGCATGTAACAAGGAGACAGATTCCATATTGCGTACACGTGTAACTTCGTATATGAACAAACTATGACCATCAGGTATAAAGACGGATCAACGACCCGACATTATGTGCACCCGTGAACCATAGTTGTTCGACACACAAGTTAACACTGTGCCTCAGGTCTAAGGATTATTTACACAAGACCAAAACATGAACAATTAGACAATGACCACGCTAAAAGCTTCCATGTTGCTAATCGTTCCATATGCGTCACGTTCAGTGAATTTGTCTAATACAAACACCTGTGTTCTAACTCAGGCATCACAATACCCAATGACTTGTGACTCATCATTCCCTTAAGTATCCAATACTTAATGGTGAAGTTAAGAGCACACTGGTCTCAACAGGATTATAAATATCCACTCAATAATTCATTAACCAGGAACGGTTTAAAGATTCAATCTAACTATGAACCTGTCACATATATTCTTGACGTCTCAAGAATAGGTCTAGTTGCAACTGATCTTATGGAATCATTCATAAATATAAAATAATCAGACAAATGAATGAATACGTCATTGCCATTAATTAAATAATAATGATGATGGTACAACTAAAATCCCTAATATGTAACTATTACATAGTAGCTTTAGGGCATACATCCAACAAGTAGATAGCTAATAATGGCTTGGATATGGTTGATTGTGCGGATGATGATTGTTCTGCAATTTCGGATCCCTGATAAAACCTCTTTGTGCATTTGCCTTGGAACAAGCTAGTTGTTGTGCCTTTTAGAATTCCGACCCTTCACGAAAGTCATAGTCAATTCGAATAGCTTTCTAATGGTCTATAGGATGTCCCAAACAGACCTCGTTTGATGCGATTTTGGCTTTCTCAAAGATGTGTCCAGAATCTGTCAATGATTCTTCATGCATTTTGTTCTACGATTTTGTGACCTGATTGCTTTGCTGAATTTTCGTGGATTTTTGTGATCTAAACTAGACTTATATTTCTTCATGAGAAATGACCGTGACATTTCAATATATTTACATGAATTTTCGTGGATGTTTATCACGTCATTAAGTTAGGGGAAAATGCCTCTGTTCTGTGCAAACTCTGCTGCAATTTTTGTTGGTTTTTGTTTCTGTGGAAAAGTCATTATTTGAGCTTTTTATGGTTGTTTTTTGTGTTTGATGTCTTCATGAAATTTGTACTTGACTCAAAGACCTTTTCAACGACATATGGAACATTCCAATCCGGTGCCGTTTACTACCAAAAAACCTCCTTAGAATTCAGTGCATGTTTTCTGGAATATGAATGTATTCTGATGTGCTATGTGTTTTACCAACCTTTGCGGTTTGTCGATTTCCTTTTCTTATTTTTGTGTTAAGATCTAGACTTTGATGTCTATAAGGAAGTTGCTCGAAATTGTCTTGACTATGACATATTTTTTCCAGATTTTTCGGAGGGTTCAAAGAATCGTCAATAGGTCGTTTTGCCTTGTTTTTTTACCCAGTTCTACTCATCGGTTTGTCCATTTTATTCTGATTTTTGTGCTGTGATTCAAAGGTTATTGTCTTCATGAAAATTGCTCAAAATTTCCTTGGTCATGACATATATTTTTCTAGATTTTTTAGAGAACATTTATGTCGCGACCCACCCTAGGCGATGGTCGTTGTCGGGAGGGACGGAGTTTAGGAATATTTACCCACGAGTTAGTCCTCAAAAAAGAGTCGATCACGAGTGCGGACTCTCCCAAGTTCATACGCCGCAAAACAACAGAAATATTTGTTTTATTATCTAAATTGATGAATAACCTAAAATAAGTATTTTGGAGTCGCCACTAGCCTAAATTTTGGAGGCCAGCTAGAAAACCCAATCAAGGGTTGGGAGGATTCCCTCGACTCCAAAACAACTAGAGCTCTAGGCTTTAGGGACTTGGGTTACGCTAATATTTCTATTGGCGCCCTCTCGGTACCTAAAAGTCATTGTATTTTACCTAAGGTTACCATGCGTGTCTTGTTACTTTTTCGTGTTGTTTAAAATGAAAATGTGATCATGTGTAGATGTTGGTTTCATGCTATTTTAATTCTAGGAAAGTGAGAGAAGAAAGGCAAATAATTTTAATTATTGCGGAAAGTCAAAAACCAAGGGAAACGGTAAATCTAACATACGATCCTAAGGCAGAATAAGGAAAAGAATGAAAAGGAAAGAAACCCACAACTCGTTGGGTTTTTATACAACGCAATGAAAAACCCAAAACATATGTCGGGCATTAAATAAATAGTACAAAGAAGAGTCGGAAAGGATATCGATTATCACTATCTTCACGGCCACCTTCTTCACCTATCCTTGTTCTTGTCTAATGCTATGGGAACGATTTATATTTGAAACAAATATAGAACCAAGCAAAGGCATACAAAACATGTCGATAAAGGCAAATAAACAGCAATTAATTTAAAATGGCCTCAGGGTCGGCCTTTTGGAAATTGCATGCATGGCGTGCCACGAAATTTTAGCCCCATTCATTATTATTAGACATGGTTTATGATTATTAATCATCATAAGTATTCATTTATAGTGATTAACATCATAACCCCTAAAGTCGAGTTCTAATGTGTAGCCCTAAGATTATCCATGATTATGCATTGAGCTTGCGCGAGTATCTATCAATCACATGCATCGTACTTGAAATAAGCATACGAGCAAGTCCAAAGGCCTTATTTCCCATTCAATCAAACAATGAATGTATCGGTATCGGTTCACTTCACACATCAAGCATACGTCGATCACAATTTCAAGTGTCAAACACACATGAAGACATTCAATAGTCTTTCAATTTTCTGGAAAATTTTGTGCTTAAAGTTCAAGAAATGAAAATCAAAATTCATGAAGACATCAAAAATTGATTATGCATGCATCATTTTCTAAAAATTACAGAACATCAACATGTCACAACCAAATAGAGCAGGGGAATCCATAACACCTTGATAAAGAACAAGCAATTGAATATGACCCATTAAGCAATTGACTATGCAAAAGTTCTAGCATGTCAAACACTCAATATGGAATATTTTCATGAAGGAAACTCCTTAAGATGAGCTACATGTGAATTTTTAAAAATCAAAGAACGTGGCAAAATGCACCAGAACAGAATAGAGTAGTAACAATTTGATGTAATCTCATGGCAATTTGATCGTGCTAACCATACTGGAAAAATCTCAAATTTTGCCACGTGAAAGCCCTAAAGGTGACAAACAGAGTTTGTAAAGAGGCTGGCTTCTAAATCATGACAGAAAAATTCGAGCAAAAATGAAAAAATGAAGATATACAAATGCTCATGCATGTATTCCGAATTTTACACTTTCGTATTAGAGGGCAACCTTTCAAAAATTAGAAAGTGGGTCAATTGACATGCAAATGACTTGATTTTGGGTCATTAGAAAGCTTGGTAGACTTCCTAAGACTTTTTAAGAGATGGCATGCTCAATTAAATTGATTTACCTATTCAATTTTGGACATTTTCATGAACATGCAAAGTGATTAGATTCAGGATGGCAATCATATCAACAAAGTGCATGGTTTACTACTCCTATATAACAAGGCAAAAGCATAAAAAAAAAAAAATCATATAGATTGAGCACCAAACCATGAACATTTTTTACTAAAAGATCTAAGCTTGAATGCAATCATGAGGCATGATGAGAAAATGGCAAAAGCAAGGCAACAAGGGGATACATGCATAATGATAGAACAATATTTTCATTAATGCATGCAATGACATTCATGGAGGTTTCATGGACAAAGAATCACAATTAAATGCACATTTGCACATGAATGCACACTTAGGTTTATGTAGGGCAGAAATGAGTTTATGACGATTTTTGGAAAAATTCACCTAATGGATGACATTTAAAAATCTTGAGGAAAAATATATATCATGAACAACATCTAGATGAACAAATGTCTAGAAGGAATCGACTTGAAAAGAGTTTAGGAAAATTGACGATAAAATTGGCAAAGTTGAAAATTCAGATTCGGGAATACGCGGACCAACAAAATAGAGGACAATTTTCAAAGGATTGACCTAGTTGTACCCATTGAAAAATTAGCAAAAAAATCATCTCAAAATTCAAATCACAAAAATTAGCAAAAAATCATGAAACTGCAAAGGTTGGAGTAATAACAGAAAGTTTGAGATCAGCATATGAACACAGAACATACATACATACGATTTTGACAGAGGTTTTCAAGTATCAATCAGAAGTCAATCGGGGTGTTCTATGGCTCATCGGGAAGGTTATTAAGTCTATTTTAAAAGTTATTAGAGACCTCAAATGAATTTGAATAAGTTTTCAAGTTCAAACAAAGAGGTTTTCCAAATTTGTCATTCTGTAATTGGAGTTGCACAGATTAAGCACAAACACCTAATTAAGCCAAATCACTTCACATTTATCCAAGCAAATCAATCAATCACCATCACAATTTATCATAGCACCATATCATCCATAAATTCGATCCTAAACTTGAGCTTTGGCCTTGATGGCCTATTGCGATGTTACTTCATCAAGCTCGAGATAACAAATCCTACCATTATCGATGTTTTGCAATGAAACTGAGCTCAAGCTTGCAAACTCAAAACACCAACCACCTGAAGACCATCACAAGAATGCCGGAGGAACTTCTGGTTGTCAGAGGGGGAAGGATCGGTGCCGAAATGGCACCAATCAACACCTGGACATAACTAGTCTCAAGGTTGGATCGATTCAGACGCCGCGTGGAGAATCGGGCTGGGCTGCTCGATCGAGAGATCACCGAAGGAGATGCCAACCACCGGGATGTCGGGGAAAGGGGGCGAACCACCGCTAGAGGATGCACCATCGACGGGGATGCTGGGCGGAGGTTGTCGGAGCTCGGATTTGCTGCAGTTGAAGGAGGCAGTTGGGGTGGTTTTTTGAGAGAGATAGAGAGAGAAAAATGACATCTAGAGAGAGAATGGCAGCTGCAAAAATGGTTCCCCCCTAAAAAAATGGAGGGAAAATGTTATATATAGTCTCCCTTAATCACAAATCCTAGCATTCAGATTAATCCAACGGCTAAGGATTAACCCATGTGCCTAACTAACTTTCTTAGCCTCTAAAAATGTTTAACACATATGTGCTAATTTTAATGGCTGAGATTTAATATGATCAAAGGTTCAAAATTTTTTTGCTCTTAAGGACCTAATTATGGGCAATTTTGTAATTTCGGCAAAATCTAGGGACTTTTTTGCAAATTATGAAAATGTGAGGACATGAAAGATTTGGACTTGGGCCGGGCCACAAGGTGGTGATGTGTTGCCGTTCAAGAACCGATCGAAGGACGACCGAACTGGTCTTGTTTGCTAGTGGCCACTTTGACCGATTGGTCTGGTCTTGTACCGGTTTGATCGGTTCAGCTTCTTCCATGGCTGGTTTGGTCTAATTTCTCTTAGGTTTATGCAATTTAGTTCCTCATGGATGGACTAAATTGAAAAGAAACTTTGCTTAATTGGAAAGGAATTGGCCCAATTTTGAAGGGAAATGATCCAATTTTGAACAAATTAAGCTAATCAAACCACGAAAATTCAATTTCGTGATTTTTATTAACCTAATTGTCCAATTGTCATGGAAAATATTGGATCCATACTATAGATACTCCAATTTGGACATTTTAAACTTTAAATTGGGCAATTCCATTTAATTGTTGGTCATAATTCGCAAATTAATTGATATTGAACTCAATTAAAATTGTAAGACGTCTATTAGTCTAATTGCTTATGCCTAGGGAAACTTATTGCATCCAAACTGACCTTTAATCAATGACACAACATTTTTTACCAAAATTAAATTGAGGGCTAATGTCAAAATTGAACTTCAAGTCATCAAATTAAACCCTAGTCATGAATGGATCAACTCAAATTTCTTGAATCGAAGCTCAATAACCCTAATTTCTTAAGGCCTAGTAAGCTAAATCTTACAAATCAATGAGTTAGCAAGTGAATTTGCTAAAATTGACTATCGAATTTGGACTTAACTCACAAAATTGAGTAAAATACAAGTGCTCGTTTGTAAATCATGTAGAATGGGTTTGAACCCCTAATTAGGGGCAAAAATGTCAATTTAGATTTTGCTTTACCTGATCTGACAATTGATTGAATGAGTGAATGGGTAATTGTCTCTAGATCAAACGTCATGAAAACAACTAAGCCTAATTATAAATAGAATAAAAGTAATTGTATTTTTGGTCAAATTCGAACCTAAAATCAAAAAATTTGGAAAATGAGGTTCTTAATTGATTTTCGCAAAATTCTTGATGCTAAAGTCAAGTTGAAGCTAAAATGAAGTGATTTTGTGATTTTTGTATTTTTTCGATTTTTTTGGTCAAAGGGTCAACTAGACCCCAATTGACTTTTCACTAGAAATTTGATTTTATAGCCAAATCTTTGAATTTTTCTAAAATTTCCACTTCTAAAGTGAAATTAAACTTGAAAGGAAAATTTTCGTGCAAAAAGCCAAAATTTCGACTCAGGGTTGACTTTTGGTTAAAGGGTTGACCAAAAAATCAATTCGAAAGTCAACCGTTTGACTTTTCGGGCCTTTATGTGGGATAAATAGGCAATTGTTTGCTAAAGCTAAGGCAACAAACAAAATTGAAAAATAACACTTTTTGTTCGAAAAACAGGCATTGTTGCAATCAAAATCCCAAATTCAGTTTTTCTGCATTTAACAATGTGTCAGCTAAAAATCAAGTATGAACAACTACCGCTCTTTGAGTGGGAGTTTGAAGAGGTTCCACTCACAGGCAAATTGACACTTGCAATTTTTTCTCGACTCCGTTTAGGGAATAAAGAACAAATGAAGAAAATGACATTTGATAAGAAACATACCCGAGTACTTATTGTCATTCATTGGAAATATTCGGCTTATTCATGATGTTTTCTCTCTTCAACTCTCTCATGAAATAGGATGAAGGAAAGAAAGATGGAATGGAATGAAGGAAGGAAAGAAATTTTAAGTGGGGGCTATGGTTTTGGGATGACCACTAACCCAAAGCCAAGATTTAAGGATAACCTAGAACCCAAGGACAAGGTTTAAGGATAACCTAGAACCTAATTATAGATTTTGATTAACAAGCAACCGAAGACAAGGTTTTGACTAACTAGGAACCGAAGACAAGGTTTAAGGTGGACTAAGAACCAGAGATAAGATTTTGGTTGATCATGAACCAAAGACAAGGTTTAAGGTAGACTAAGAACTGAAGACGAGATTTTGGCTAACTAGGAACCGAAGACGAGACAAGAATTGACTGACCATGAACTGACTCACTTGAGAAGATATCATTTTCAAAAAGAGGGTTTTGAGGTTGTTTTACAACAATCATCAATTTCCTTAAAAGGAAGTTTTAACGAAATGATCTTTGATTAACCATCTAAGGGTTAAGTCAAATAAGCCGAATTGGAGATAACCTACTTAGAAAGGTCTTTCTCACAATTTCTCATAAAAAGTTTTATTCCCATCAATTGATATGGGAAACATGTATATTTTTACTCTTGAAGTCTCATATGACCTATGTCAAAGGCTTTCGGAAACGTTCATAGTGAATACAAATTGATTGATCAAAAAGGTCTTTTGCAAAGACTATAATGTAGGCTTGGTCATGGGCTTGCACAAAGGTACTCACTTTGAGACCAAGAAAAGAATATTCAATTGACATCTTCTTCGGGTCTACAAGTCAAGAACCTTCAAGATAAGCCAAGATAGGATTGCTTCCACTCCTTCTAGTGGTAGTTCCTATTTGAGATTTTGATTTCGACTTGAACCATCTCAATCGGAAGAGACTTTGGATGTGGATTGTAATGCTGGTTCATGTGAGGCTCTTGAAATATTTTGAATAACAAAGGTTTCAAAGAGTTGGTGATTATCTTGACATCATTACCATCATACAACATTTTCAATAATTTGACTTTTAAAATCTGACTTATCTCAAGAGTCTTTAGCTATATGGTTTTGACATGAGAGCTTTTGCTCTTTGTAAATGATGAATTGCGCTCACTATGTATGTTTCTACAACACATGTCTTCTTAATTTTGAAAAGCTTTGGCCTTGCTTTTACTAGGCACACTGCTTTTGCTAGCCATTTTAATTATCTATCTCTTTTAAGTATCTAATACTCTTAAGATGTCTTTTAAACTTTTACCAATACTTTTGTGTTATTAGTAAGTCATATGTATTGCCTAATTGTGGGGAGATGATCGCCACTCGGGTCTCAAAAAGGATTGTACTAGGTTCAAATTGGCTAAACAAAGGATAATTGTGTTTAGGGTAGCAAAATAAACGCTCTTCCTCATTTCGGATGTCTTGAACTTCTGTTAGAATCTACTTGAAAATATCACAAGAATATTAATTCAAGTAAAAACAATACAATCTTTTTTATTCTTTTACTCCAATTTCAAGCATAACCTCTTCTGACTCCTCATTGTAAGGTTGTTTTTGACAGGGGTGTTTTGAGAAATTCTCCCTATTAGGCTCAATGCGGCTTGCAAGAAGTAAAAACAATGTTTAGGATTGAGAAAGAAATGCCTTCTATCATTTCAATCTATATATTTAATGTGAACGAATCCTTTGTCCTAAGATATGGCTTTTTTTGTTCATTCACTCAAAAAGTGTATAAGGACGTGTTTGGTCAAAGGTTCGCCTTTCATCATCTTAGGCATCCTTGTTTGGCTTTGTTAAAACATTTTTCTTGGTTTTTTAAAGCATACTTTAGTTAAAACTCCCATCCATGAGAAATTGAGATTTAAAAATCTTCATAGACTCCCTTGGGGAAAAAGCTTTTATGAAGATAGGATTTCCAAATTGAAAACCCTTTTGGATAAACTCACCTTTAGCGAAAAAACGCACTCGACAAGATCGCACCTGGACACCTAAACTCTAGGAAAGATGATTGATCTTGAGTGGTTATTTTCTTATCATTGAGTCATTGCATGTTAAAGTCATCCTCCTTGGGGAACTTCTTAAGACCTACACAATGAACAAACATGCAAATATGCATGCATGAAATGCATGAGATGCATGATGCAAATGTCCTAAAGTGGCTCAGATTCAATCAAAAAATGGCTTAAAAAGCCTTTTACTTTATCCATGGAAAGTATTTCTTGACAACATTAGCATTTATGGGTTTTAGTAACTCTCAATTATCCATTTCCATAAGAATAAGTGCTCCACCCGGTAACACCTTCTTGACAACAATGGTCCTTTGTAATTCAGAGTGAACTTTCGACGATGATAAAAAATGATTGGTGAAACTTTCCAAAGTATAAGATCTTCAACTTTGAAATTTTTTGGTCTGACCTTTTTGGTTGAATGACTTAGCTATTCTCTTTTGATGGCTTTGTCCACAACATGTGGCTTTGAGCCTTTTTTCATCAATCATGTTCAATTGTTTAAACCTTTTGTAACGACCCCCATATAGGATCCAAGTTGCGGATTATTTTCGTGACATCTCAGAATTGTCGCCGACCCAATTTATTTTATCTTGTTTATATGCACATGCAGAAGCATAAACACAATAACAACCTCGACAAACATCATTGGAAGAGCATGGGATGTAAGCATATAACACACTACTTTTTTTTTTTCATAAGTAGTTTCATGTACAAACTAACTTCCATTTTACATGATGCAAGAGGCCAGGGTATCCCTATCTCCGCTACAGCTGCGGTTGCCAAAATTGGAAACCCTTCCCGTTATTGGTCAATACTACTGACTAGAGTCTATCCCGTCGGATGTTATCCCACCACTTGGGTTTATCAGCCCTCTAAAACCACAAAGGGGTCCGATAAATTCCCCGTCCGACCAGACGTGCCAAGCCTTATAATAGTGAGGGACCAACTCGATTCACCCCCATCGACCTATACGGTGGTGGTATACTTTTGATACGTTACTCCTACTTCAACATGTATAACATCTACAGTCGACCCTTCCATCTTTATGGGGAGACCAAAATGGTACAAGAGGAGGACTAGCCATACTTACAAACTTGCAAAGGTAAAGGGGTGAGTTTTGGTGAAACTTAGTAAGTAAAACCCCTAACTCTAAGCTAGTAAGACATTTCCTCATCATGGATTAGCTAGAATAATTCATGCAAATAACGTCGATGGCAGATCAATTGCCAATTCATATGCGATGCCATGACTATGTGCAAGGGTTTCACTTACTCCCCCGTCGACTAACACATAAATACTTACAACTCAAATTTGAGCATAAGCGGCAATCGTGTAGATCACTTAGTATCATCCTAGCTCAACCAGGCCTTCTTGCCTCAATTGAGGCTTCTAGCTTCTTGCTTGGTTTTTTGGTTCAACTAGGGTATCTCGACTCATACCGAGGCTTCTCAGGGCTAGTTTCCCGAGGCTTCCGAGTATAATCCGAGCATCCCGTTGCAGGGTATCATCATTATTCTCATCTTTTAAGGGTTGATTATACAAATGCATTGCTTATGCCAGTTCTTGTCTTTTCCTTTAGCTGGCTCATTCATGGCTCAACATTGATTTGCTTTTACATAAACATGTGTGCTGTGCTTTCTACAATCCGATTCTAATGATACCTTGAGTGACTATAAGTCCAAGGTTTGGCTTAACCGTTAAGTACCAAAGATCCTGCACCAATCCAAGATATGAGCTTGGTATTTTCGATGCCAACCAAGACCTTGTGGACTTGAGCGATTCCCGTACCCAACGAGACTAGGATCCGGCACACTTCAATACCAATCCAAGACCTCGTGGCCTTAGGTGACCCTTGTACTGCACAAGACTTGAGTTCTAGCATTTCATTGCCGACTTAAGCCTTATGGCTCTCAACATTCCCGACTTGTGTTGAACACAAATGATGAACCTTGGCATCATTCTAGTCGTGAAAGGCTCACACACATGCATAAGATTCATGTATAAGCCGACATATACATAATCTTTTATACAAATCACGGTTTGTCAAGAGAGTGCTGTCTGAACTTAACAATAAAAATGGCAATACTAGGGAGAAGAGATTCTACTTACTTGTACAAATCTCACAAAACTAGAGAAACTAACTTGAGAGGAAAGGGGCAGCTTTGCTTGAACCGAAGGAGAGAGGGTGAAAGAGAGAGGAGGAGAAGGCGTCCAAGAGGAGGAGGGAGGAGGAAGTGGGTGGCAAAGGGTGAGAAATGAAGAGCGTTCCTCCTATTTATACTCCTCGACATCATGATTACAGGCTAAACGGTCTATTCTTGAATTTCCAAATGGCCCGCCTAAATTCTTTGGTGGCAAGCCAATGTAATAAAATATCTTGCCTAAGGAAATAAGTTGGCATACCTAACGGATCTTGCTTGGCAGTTTAGTTTCTAGACATCATCGATGGAGGCCCGCCTTTCACTCTTTCATTGGACCACTTGTACCCCCACATTTATGAACATTTAATGAAATTTGAAGATGATGACATTAATTTGCCAACTCAGCATCTAGGTTCTATAGGTTTATAATGAAAGGTTCGGATATTGCTTTCCGATCGTTCCATATGTATGCTGTCCTTTTCTTGGCAGCCAAAGATATTTTTGACCTAATCATGACCTTTGAAAGTTCAAAACACACCTTATCCCCTTCATTAAATAAGGGTTCTAGAGTCTTCCATTCTTTGTCTTTTTTTTCCTCAAGAAGGCAGTCCATAGAAATCTGTCATCTAGATTGGTTCTATGGCCGAAAGAGGGATCACTAGGTATACCTTGAAAAACCGAATCACACGCACCTAAGGTTCGGGTCAACATGTCCCTTGATCATCCAAACTGTCCCCTTGGGCGGGCGGTCGGTCGGCCTAGACTAGTCGGCAACTTGGCCTGCTTTGGGATCAACACGGTCGGCCTTGGTTGGTCTAAGACTAGCCCTTAGGCCAATCCCTAGGCTTATCGCCAAGCCTATTGCGACCAATTCCCTTAATTTCGGTCCTTTGTTCACCGGCCAATTCAAGGACAATCCTAAGGCTATCCATGGACTAGCACTAAACCAAGGCACTCATGGACCTTAGAATTAGTGACGGAATCACCGGTCTATCTCGGGGCTCATTCCAATCGATGCTTGATCCATTTGCATGGTTCATGGCCGGTGCATAACCAATCCACGATCGAACATCACCAATTCGAGATTCCCTTTCGATTATTAAGAATTAAATAGGGAATGATGTATTTTTGGTTGGAAGATGATTGTATTTGGTCAGGTCAGGTTGGTTTGTCCATGTATCGGTGCATAATCGGGCGGAATCTGTAGCACGCCGATTCTCGACCACCTGTCTTACGGGGTTGCTAAACTAGGAGAATTATACACAAACAATTCTCGACAGTACATTACAAACATAACCATTGAACATCAGAGAATGAGCTGCCTCGACTTTATTTACTATTAGACTTGTCTTTGTACAGGTCGGGAGATGGAGTTATGGAGGGGGATTTGTACAAAAAACACACTAGGAATACAAACACTAGATATCCCGCCCCCCCCTTCGGCTACATACACGAGTCCTTCGTCAGTTAGCCGGTCAGCACAACCAAAAAGAGACAAAATTTCTCCCAAAGTCGGGCGCTCGTCGATCGCTCCCTACACCGCCGGGCTACCACCATGGCCCGGCCCCTCGTCATACGGTGGCGAGAGGTCCCAACAACCGGCCTTCCACGCGGGCATAAAGGGCTACAAAGGCCAAGTGTGCTGGCCCTGTCGGTGCCCCCGTGTCAACCGTCAAGCAAGAGGTGAACTTGACGAAAGTCACGCCTGGGAAGTGCCGATCGTGGATGTCCTCTTGTCGCCATACGAAGTCGGATGGGGCGCCATAGAGGATAGTCGTGGCGGCGGCCGGTGGAGCGGATGACATCTTCTAGTCTGAAAAAAAATGCATAGTAAACAAGTGTGAGTTTAAAATAAAACTCAGCAAGCAAACTAGTGCTCCGACCTCGGGGTTGGCCGCTAACGACTAAACTAGCCCGTCATATATCAAGAGTCTACAATATTCGCTTGAAGATAAGACCAGTATTAGTATAAGAGACGAACGAGTGCGGTTCCTACTAGCAATTCAAATAACATTGAAAATATTAAACCGACACGTCTATGTGGGTTGGCCACAACAATCACCCAGGGGGAAATGACACCCCGCCCCGTACCCCTCGCACCCAACCTAGCATCGCGAGGTCCCTGAGGAGTTATTCGACTCTCCTCGCCCTCCGGAGAGTACACAATCACTCAAATTCACCCCTCTCCGGGCATCCCGACACCCGGCACCGCCGTCGCAAGGTCCGACGACATTCACCGTATATCCACTCCATGGTGCAACAATTCAAGGTTATAATTTACCAATGTCATTCACTATGCTAATGCTCAAGTAACAATCCATTACCCTCATATATTCAATCATAAGTCACAGAATTAAGGCAAATGGGTTAGTCGGCGTACCACTCGAAGTACGGGTTACCAAAGCAGCTTAACAAACCTACACAACTGTCCACATGCTTCCGGAAACAGCACATTTTGACCTAGTAAATGAGCTCCAAAAAATACGAAATTTTAACCTAAGGTAGTAAAGACATAGAGGAATATTTTCTGTGAAGAACTCTAAGTCCAATTCAGTTTGTACATTTCTAAACAATTCATATAATCCGGACCGGCACTAGTAGCGAATTCCAGAACACATCAGAACAAAGAGGAAAATAGTTAAAGGGCGTAATGAGCTCAGAAAATTCTGAAATTTTTATATGTTGTAGACTAGATTGTACCCTACAACTTTCGTGAAGAAAACTTGTTTAAATTCCCAGCCGACAATTCCGTAAAAATCTAGAAATCGGTTTACGGACAGCTTTGTTTCCGAAAAACAGGGTATGGGTTCCATCTACCGTAAGTCTAACCTCAAAACCCCTGCATGTCATCTGGAATGCCTGGTTAACACAGAACAACTGAAAAATCAACTAAAACACAGCAAGTCCGAGGCATCCTTGCTCAGCAACGATCCATCTATCTAGCCTAGATGAGAAGACAATGTTCTTTTCCTCCACGCATAAGCTCGCCTTCTCACCGAGCTGTCCAAAAATAACGCTCGTAGTCTCTCCCTTGCTATCTCTCTCTCGCACCAAGGAGGAAGAATTCGCCACATGCAGACCAGATCCTAACCTCGCCTACCCCTAAAACACCCTATAACAGCTTTACCCGGGAAGAACAGGACAACTAGCTCACTTGCCTGGTCGGTTCGGCGGTTGAGCGCGCGACTCGTCAACGGACGTTAGACAACGCAACCCGCTTCAAGAACTTCCTCCCGCGCTGGAAATGTTTGGAGAGACCACCCTTCTACAAGTCTCTAATTCTCTGGTTCAAAAGAGTTACTTCCCGTCCTCTGGCTGGTCGAAAACGATGAGGGAGTGTGGAAAATGACGTTCTCCCCAGGAGTCAAGAAGATTGGATAAAAAGGGGTTGCTTTGGAAAAAGATCAAAGTGACAGCTCCCCCTTCTTCTCTCCACCTGTTATACACGTGGAGAAGCATCCAAGCCAATTCTCAATTTCCACAAAAGATGAAATTGGCTGCCCAAGTTCTCGCGATGGGTATGTTTTCTTTATTCTATTATTACTCCAAATTTTTTTTTTTCTGACTTACCTAATTTCTTACACCACTTTTGTTCTTGGTTGACCATAGGAAATTGATGTAATGTCTAAAATGCACAATTCACTTGGTGCGTATCTGGGCGTCACAGAATCATTCATGGCCGAGCATGACCGGTCGGATCGACCCATGACCATTCGCCAATCCAAAATCATCCTGTGAACAATTTTCATGATTCAAAAGTCATCTTATGAGCTAGTGATCCGATCCCATTTGTATGGTCGGTGGCTAATTCATGGTTGACACCTCGGCCAGTTCATGGCCGATCGGTCGGTCAGACCATAACCGATCTTTGATTACTTACCGATTGAGCTAATCGATCCCATGACCAATGGTCCATGGCCAATCTCTTAGGGACCTTATGGTAGTTCCTCATGGGGTCGGAATTGAGGGTGTTACACCTTTATTGAGTCCATTCAACTTCGATGAGCTTTGCCTAAGAAAGTACCCTTGGTGATAGGATTTCCACTTTCACAGGTAGAACAGCTTCCATTCCATACACCAATGAGAATGGTGTTGCTCCAGTTGAAGTGCGAATAGAAGTCCAGTATGCCATTAATGTGTATGGCAACCGTTCATGCCAATTGCAATAATTCTTAGCAGTTTTGGATAGAATCTTCTTGATATTCTTGTTTGCTATCTCCACAGCTCCATTCATTTGTGGCCAGTAAGGTGAAGAGTTCAAATGGTGAGTGTGAATTTCATCAAGTAATTCGTCCATTATCTTATTGTTTAAATTGGATCCATTATCAATGACTATCACATTTGGGATTCTATATCGAGCAATAATGTCACGACGGATAAATCTGGCCATGTTTTTAATAGTAATGTAAGCATAAGAATTGACTTTAATCCATTTGATAAAGTAATCAATTGCCACTAGTATGAAGTAGTGTCCACTGGGTGCCTTGGGGTTGATTGGTCCGATGATGTTAATGCCCCACATCGAAAATGGCCATTCCTCAAACATTTGATGTAATTCATTGGGAAGAGCATTGATTTTGTCTCCATAAACTTAACATTGATGACAGAAACGTACGTGTTGAACATAGTTGGTTTCCATGGTTAACCAATAATAACTTAGCCTCATGATCTTTTTTGCAAGGAGATGGCTATTCATGTGAGGACCACATTCTCCTTCATGGATTTCCTTCATCAATTGATTGGCTTCTTTAGAATCTACACACTTCAATAAGATCGAATCGAATGACCTCTTGTATAAGGTGTCTACACTGAAGAAGAATTTGAAAGTTAGCTTAGTTCGATACTTTCTATCCACAACTTTACTTCCTTTGAGAAATTTGCCTTCTTAGAGATAGTTCATGATGTCAAAAACCATGGAAATCCATCAGGCTCTTCTTCAACAAGCATGCAATAAGCAAGTTTCTCTAAAATATCCATCTTCAAAGGATCAATGTTTAATCCATCGGATACTTTGAGCATTGATGACAAGGTTGCCAATGTGTCGGCAAATTGGTTTTGAGATCTTGGTAAATACTCGAAAGAGATTTCTTCAAATTCTTTCACCAAGTCTTCAAGATATTCATGGGAAGGAATTAGGTTTAAATCGTGTGTTTGCCATTCACCTTCCGTTTGAAGAATGATGAGTGCAGAATCACCTTAGACTTGTAATCTCTTGACTTTCATGTCAATAGCCAATTGCAAGCCAAGAATGCAAGCTTCATCTCAAAAATATTATTGGTACAAGGGAATACTAGGTTGGTAGCTATGGGATAATGTTGACTTGTTGGAGAGATCAGAACTGCCCCGGAACCAGAACTAGCAAGCATAACAACTCTGTCAAAATAAATAATCCATTTGTCAAAAGGAATGACTTGGATTCTATCGTCAATTTCCTCTAAATCATTAGTCTTTTCGGGATTTTTAGCTAGAATGTTAGCTATGGCTTGACCCTTAATCGACTTTTGTGACATATTTTGAATGTCAAATTCACAGAGTAATATTTTCCATTTGGCAAACCTTCCAACTAACATCGGCTTCTCCAAAAGGTACTTGATTGGATCGTTTTCAGTCACTAAGAAGATTTGACGGTGAAGAGTGTATTGTCGCAATCTATGCAACACCCAACTAGGGCTACACAAGTATTCTCAACCTCTGAATATCTTGACTCACAATTGGAGAATTGTTTGCTTAAGTAGTGAATGGCTCATACTTTCCTATCATCCGGTCCTTTTGGGTTAACATGACCTCAACGACTCCTAATGGATGGTGAGATAGAAGATTAAAGGTGTGCCAAGAAATGGTGGCCCCAACACGGGTGAATGCGAAAGGTATCGCTTCAATTCTTTATCGTGACCCGCCATCGGCGACGATTGGTGTCGGGAGGGACGGAGTTTAGGGATATTTACCCACGAGTCGGTCTTGAAAATAAAGTTGATCGTGAGTGTGGACTCTCCCAAGTCCATACCGCATGCAACAATGGGTAGATTTTTTTTATTATCTAAGTTGATTTACAACCTAAGATAAGTGATTAAGAGTTGCCACCAGCCTCAATTTTGGAGGTTGACTAGAAAGCTCAACCAAGGGTTGGGAGCATTCCCTCAATTCCTACGCAACCAGAGCTCTAAAGTATGGGGACTTGGGTTACACTAATGTTTCTATTAGCGCCTTTTTGATACCCAACAGTCATCGTGTTTTACCTAAGGTGATCATCCATGTCTTTTTACTTTTTCATGTCGCTTAAAATGAAGAGGTGATCATGTGTGTATATTGATTTCATGCCATTCTAATTCTAAAAGAATGGAAAAGGAAAGGCAAACAATTTGAATTGAAAGTGCATTGCAGAAAGTAAACAACCAAGGAAAACGGTAAATCTAACATGCAATCTTAAGGCAAAATAAGTTAAGGAATGAAAAGGAAAGAAACCCGCAACTTGTTGGGTTTTTATAAAACACAAAAAAAAACATAAGATGTATGTCGGGTATCAAATGAATGGTACAAAAGATAGGTCGGAAAAGGCATCGACCATTGCCGTCTTTAGGGCCGCCTTCATCGCCAACCCTAATTCTAGACTAATTTTGAATGGATAGTTTATATTCGAAATAAGCACCAATACAAGCAAAAGCATACAAAGTGTGGTAAGTAAACAAACAAGTGTCATCCAATCAATGGATTAGAAATGGCCTTGAGGTCAGCCTTTAGAATTACAGCACACTGTGCCATGAAATGTTATCCCAATTTATTATTAGACATGGTTTATGATCATTAATCATTATAAGCATTCACTTACAGTGAGTAACGTCATAATCCTTGAAGTTGGTTCTAATGTGTAACCCGAGATTACCCACAAACATGCATCGGATTTATGCAAGTAATTATATCGCTGTGTGGGTCGATCAAGGACAAGTTGAGTTGGTCTCTCACCATTACGAGGCTTGGTATGTCTGGTCAGACAAAGAATTTATCAGACCCCTTCATGGTTTTAGAGGGCTGATGAACCCAAGTGGTGGGGCAACATCCGGCGGGATGGACTCTAGTCAGTAATACCAGCCAGTAATGGGAAGTATTCCTAATTTTGGAAACCGCAACTATAGCGAAGATAGGGATACCTTGGCCTTTTGCATCATATAAAATGGAAGTTAGTTATACATGAAATTACTAATGAAAAATAGTAGTGTGTTATGTACTTACATCCTATGCTCTTCCAATGATGTTTGTTAGGGTTGTTGTGTTTACGCTTCTGCATGTGCATATAAACAAGATAAAATGAATTGGGATGGCGACAAAGCCTGGGATGTCGCAAAATAACTTGTAGCTCAGACCCTGGGTTGGGGGTCATGACAACAACGCACGTGTTGGATACAATCAGCTTCCATGATTAACTAATAGTAACCTAGCCTCAAAATTGTTTTTAGAGGAGATGGCCATTCATGTGGGGACGACATTTTCCTCCATGAATCTCCTTTATTAGTTGATTAGCTTCTTTAGCATCTCCTTCATCAGTTGATTGGCTTCAGAAAGTACAAAATGGAATGATCTTTTGTATAAAGTGTCTCCATTGAGGAAGAATTTGGAAGCTAGCTTCAGACATAGAATAATCGGGATCACTTGAATTTCCATAGGGCAAATTCGAGCCGTGCATGTGACTATTATGATTATGCAAAATGTCATGCTTGAGATACAACTATGAGATGGTTAGTATGTGAAAATATCAAATACAATGCATGCACATGTCATGGAGAAAAATCTTTTTAAATTCTAGCTTTCAAAAAAATGAAATGGAACTCGTCCTCATATCATTGGACATCCTTGTTCCAAGAAAACAATTTTGAAAACTATAGATCGTGTGGATGTCTAAGCCTTAAAGTATCATTAGAAGACTAGTTTAGTATACCCCCCACGTCTATTAACAAAACATGTGAATGCTTTTATTGAAATGTAGGCAACAATACAATGACTTGGATCAAAAGTTTGTGATCCGAATTATTACAACGCTTGAAAGAGCAAAATGGAATTCCTTTGCAGGAGAAAATTGAATGGAATACAAGTACAAAGAAAAGTAGAATGCGGAACATCCCTTACACACCGAGATCAACAAATTCTCCATCTTGAGAATCAGAGTCATCAGATAGCTCCAATGAGGCAATCTTCGAACAAATTGGCAATATCACCGACATCGACTTCTTCTTCTTGGAGCAATTTAGGTGGGTCAGGGAAGAAATCTTTCAGAGGAGGAGATAACAGACGTTGATGTGCCTTCTTTTTCATTGCAGGCTTCTTACAGTTATCTTGACTCTTTCGATTTTCTTGGTAACCCAACCCCTCTCGTTTCTTTGAGGGTTGAATCTCAATTGGAGTATGGAAACCATGAGCTTTCTTTCCAAGGTCTTGTCCAATGACAAATCCGTTTTGCAAAAGTATTTTGCTAGACATGATGGCAGGCTTGGAAAATTCGGGTTCGCATATAATTGTCCTAGCGGGACGTGAGATACAAAAACTAGCTTGAAAAATTCGAAGCTTGATTCATCTTTCACCTCGGGCTCCACATATGGAACAACACTATCTCGTGGCATGTTTGATTTCCTTTCGGCATGGACAGTCACTATCTTGCCAGCCACAACAAAGTGAACCATTTCATGTAAACTCAAGGTAAATGCATGTGCAGCAAAGATCTACAGGTGTCCTATAGCAGACTAAAATTGCTTGGGATATCCATCACTTAAAAGGTTTGGGTGAACTTGACAGGCCCAATTATCGACTCAAGGTCAACTTCCCCCAATGCTTCCCTCTTCATACGGGCGTATAGCTCCAACAAACTCTTGCAATTATACTTCTCTGATATTCTCAGGTACGTGGACCTTGAGCACTTTGAGAAGTGTGTTCATATGCTTTTCAGAAGACTTGAAAAGTTCTAATAAAGAGATTTGAGCAGGCAATTTCCTTAGTTGGTCGACGATGTCAAACTCGTTCAACTTGGTAGCTTTAAGGAATTGCTTCGCTTTCTCATCAGTTACTCCCTTTTCCTCAACACCTTCACAAGGTGGATAGTATCAATCTGATCGAGTGAAGGCGTCAATCTCATTAGTTCCTTAATTCCTGGGACTGCCTTGTTATTAACATTGGGATTTATTTCCGTCTTTCTCTTAACAACTCCATTACATGGTGGCAACTCTATCACCACATGCTCAAAACTTGACAATTGAACAGATTTGAGATCATCAATGAGTAAGTCGATGACAACGGGTTCAATCTTGCTTGTGTATCATAGGCGCTATCTTCAAAGGATAAATTGATCATGATAGGAGGAATCATTGCAACTTCAAATTCATCACCCCATCGACTCGGGGTGATGATCTTGGGGTCAATGAAGAAACTTGGTGGAGGTGAATACTTCACCATGAAGTCATACTTTCCACTCGGTTGGCCAAGAGTATCAATAATTTCACCATTCTTGTGGGCTTTCCTCACAAACTCATGGTCATGACGTGAAATCTTGTTTTCATCTTCCAAATCAAAGTCAGAAGACTCTTCTTTATGAGTTGAACTAGGAGGAATTGCAATGTCTTTATCCTCGAACTCACTTCCCCATCCATCGGGGACAATGGTCGATAAGTCAGTGAACTCTTTGATGGCGGAATTATATCTCACCATGAAGTTGTGTTTTCCACTTGGTTGACCCAAAGTATCAATGACCTTGCCTCTTTTGCAAGCTTTATTAATAAATTTTTGGTCACAGTGAGAAAACTTGCGTATAGGTTCCGAATCTTCATTGGAACAATCAACTTCGAGTAGACTCGGCAAAGATTCATTTGTGTCAGACTCACACCCATCAGACTTTGATTCTTGTGTTGAGCTCAAATCATCTTGCTCAACTTTGCAAGAAAAATCTTGAGAAGACAAGTCAATACATGCAGTAGTTAGTGACTCGTCAGATGCATCTTTGCTAATCGATCGAATGACCCCCAAATCAGCTAATTTGGCGAGACAACGGATTTTCTCTTCGCAGGAGATATCACCTCCCCTTTCTTGGCATCTAGCCGGGGCTCACAACTCGTTCAACTTTGACACGTAAAACCATGAATGGCTTCTGTTCTCATCTCCAAATATCATGTTGACAGTTTCCATATAATTTGGAAAAGGATTTTGTTGCATGTTTGGGACATCATCCTTAGAAGAGAGGATCCCTTTGTCCAAAAGGTTTTGGACGTTCATCTTGAGGACGTAGCAATTGTCCACGTTGTGACCTTTTTCATCCATGTGGTAATCATATGTCTTTGTAATGTCGAACCCGGTGAACTTGGGAGGATTTTCTTTGGGGATATCCTTGGCCACGAGCCTTTTCTTGATTAACATGGGAAGCAGTTGAGATAAAGGTCATTGAAAAGGCATGAATTGCCTTTGAGGCGCCTTACCTTTATAGTCAAAACTTCGGGAAGAACTCCTAACTTCTGTAGTGGACTTTAGAGTAGGAAGGGCACAAGGCTTTTAGGTGGTGACATTTTGCACATATGACACCTCTACCATCGATTCTTTATCCTTCTTTTGGGTAAATTTGTGAGTTGAGGTGTTAGTAAGCCTACCGTCTCGCATGATTCCTTCGATGTGCTCTTCTAATTCAATCATAGCGGAGAAGTTAAAATAAGAGTTATTGAACATCTTGTCGGAGTATTCCTTGGGTAAAGCTCATAGAAATAGCTGCATAACCTCCTTCTTAGTCAGGGGAGGTTTGACTTGAGAGGCCATAGCCCTCTATCTTTGGGCATAGGCTCTGAAAGTTTCATTCCTTCTTTTGTCGACCCGAACTAGTTCTTCACGGGTTGGTGCAATCTCTAATTTAGATTTATACCATTGAAGGAATTCGTCAGCAAGATCCTCCCAAGTATGGATCTTTTCGAGATTGAGATCAATAAACCATGTCAGAGCGGTATCAGTCAGGCTGTCTTGAAAAGTATTGATTAACAACGGAGTGTTGTTAGAGTATCGGGTCATTTTGCCTAAGTAATATTTGAGATGAGTCTTTGGGCACCTAGTTCCATCATATTTCCTTGAGAATTCCGACTCTTTGTAGAAATCTGAAACTTGTACTTTGATATGGGGCGACAGTTTGTCGAGCCCTTGCAATTGGTAGCCTTGTAGCATGCAAAGGCGTTCTTCCATTTTTGCTAGGGGTCTTATGCTCTCTTCATCTAGATGGATAGTGGGGACTTCCTTGGAAGGCGCCTCCAAATCTATGACAATGGAGTTTGCAATGGGAACCCCTTCGGCAGGTCCTTTCTCAACTGAGTCCACTACCAGTGTGTCAGTGGAAGTGGTAGGGATAGATGTTGTACTAGCAGGAGTGATGGGAGTAAAGGCCTTCATTTGATTAGCAAGATCGGTTAACATTGCCATCATCTAGGCCATTTGATTCTCAAATGGTGGCGATACAGGTATAATTATCTTTGTTCTCCATCCTCGCTTGACAACAGGTACAAATAATAGTTCGCATCTCAGCCATGATTTAGTACCTCTGATGAGAAAAGGAACCTAAATCAGAATGGGATCAAAGAACTAAAAAAATACAGACCTTATCAATTCTATATTTTCTTGAGATGAAATAATGATAAGAAGTGCACATGATCCCAGTATCATATGACACCCTCTTGTCAAAATTTCTTTGAAAGAAATTATATAATTAACAAGGACGACAATGAACATTTAATCCAAATGCCTCTTTCTAAAAATTACATCAAAAGGCGCAATGAAACTTCATTGATTGAATCAAATAATTACATGGAAGGAAAAAGCTTTTATTACATGGAATGATGTGAATTACATGTAATATGAAAGAAGAATTCTGGGAATTCCTTGTTACAAAGGAAATGTGGAAAGTACAAAGAAATTTTCTTTTATATGGTGTAAAACAAAGATAGAAGAAAAGTCTTAGACAAAGATTCTAAGAACTAGATAAATTAGAAGGAGCCATATGAGAACGTTTGCTATCATGGGTCAAACGCTCCTCGGCTAAGATTTGATCTTCTTCAACATGTTGGATCGATTGAAGTTCTTGAGGTTTGGAAATATTCAAGAGCTCGACCTCAAGTTCAAGTTCTACTTGACGATGAATACATTCAGTGTTTGCATGGTAGATCTTTAGGGAAAAGAATAGCTCAAGTGTTAAAACTTGGCACGAGGGGACATTTAAGTGTGAAAAGTTACAAAAAGTATACTTAAGTGCTACTTTTTTTAAAAATTGGATCACTTAACTTCCAACTTTGGCGAAGGTCGCCAAAAATCCGACGTGGCTTATTTTAATAATTTCTAACATCTACGTGGCTCACCGGAATTCCACGTCAGCTCACCTTCACCAAAAATGATGCCGTTTTGGCCAAAGTTTGATTTTTTATATAAATATTAATCAATAATATTAAAAATGAAAATTAAAAAAAAAAAAGAGCAGCAGCACAAGCGAGGGAGCTGTGGCCACCACCCCATCACCGGTGGGGCGGCGGCAATGGATAGCGAGGGTTGTTGATGCTTGGGCGCAAATCAACGACCCTCGCGAACTGGCCCTTGCCCAGCGCCGCTGAGGTCTAGCAGCGTTGGGCGAGGGCCGCCAATGCCTGGGTGAGGGCTGGCAACCCTCACCCAGGCCGGGGCGAGGGCGGGTGACCCTTGCCCTCTCCCGATCTGGTGAGGGGGTTGGCCAGGCCCTTGGCCGGCATTAGTGACCCTCATAGCCGGCGTGTCGCCCCCACGGCGATAGGGCGACGGCCACAAGCGGGGGAACCCCTTCGTCCGTCCTCTTGCCCTTTTTTAAAAAAAATTATTTTTTAAAAATTATTTAATTAATATTTATATAAAAATCTAAATAAGGTCAAAATGATATAATTTTGGGCTGATCTAGCCATGCCAGCGCTCAAAACAATGTCGTTTTGGGCTTATTTAGCCATTTCAACACCCAAAACGATGCCATTTTGACCTTAATTCACCGAAAAAAGTGCCACGTCAGCATTTTGGCCGAATTTTCTCGCTATTGACACTTAACTAATCATTTTTGCTCCGATCTTGGCACTTAAGTGTTCCTTTCCGAACTTTTGGCACTTAAGTATCCCCTCATGTCAAGTTTTGGCACTCCATGGGTCTACACATCTAGATCTTCATCTCTCCCTCCAACTCGAACTCATTGACGATAATGATGCTCAATATAGGAGGTTTACACCAAATCTCGATGGCATCTAGAACTGCATCCATAGTGTGGCCAATTTGGTTTTCCACTACAACCTCTTTGCGATAATCAAGACGATTTGACCTCAGCTTGAGGATTGGTGGGATTGTTTGAAGTGCGCAATATTGACGGAGCACCCTTGAAGGTAATACAACATTAGACCTATCATCCCCACAAGAGGGAGTAGTTCGTCAACTCCGCCAATAGGGCATACCTCAATGATCTTCAATCATCAAGCGTGCCATTGGATTTGACTCGGGGTAAGTCTTTTAAGAAAATCGAACTAGATAAAGAAAATCCAAGAAGGGAAGAAATTGATTCCATTATGGAACATGAGGATAGGGTAATGGTATTTTGAAATATTGACAATTCTCACATGAGGGGTGAATTCCTTAATATGAGAGACAAGCCAAACTTAAAGAAGACCTAATGGGGCTCTAAGGGTTCCGCATCGGTTTTCTTTAAATTGGGTGAGAGACATGAAAGTCTCAGTGAGAATCATAAAAGAAAAGCGCTTGAAAGCACAAACTTGGCTAACGACATGGGTAACTAAAGGATCCATTGTTTTTCGAGCGTGTAGGAATATAACAAAGCTGAAAAACATAAGGAGGAAGGTGCGGGGAAAACGATTCCCACAACTGACTTTAAGGTTGGAGAGATATCTCTCGAGAAAAGTGTATGGCATAGAATTGCAATTTCCTTTAAGTATGGCTCTAATTTGATAGGAAGGAATGTTTAGGAATTCACTCATGATGGAAATCAGATTTTGATTGAAGAGGCAGGAGTCAATCCAATGACCACTTCAAATTCCTCAATTGTAAGGGTCAATTCATTCTCATTAAACACAAAGGTGGAGGTTGAAGGGTTCCAAAAGTGAGATATCACCTTAATCATATTGATTTGAGTCTTGACCTTCAAAAGTGCCAGGAGATAGCACCGATTCGTTCCGTCACATAATCTTGCTACTTAGAACTAAGGTGTTCCTAGATATTCTTGAGTCCTCTTGGAATGGGGATATTATTGATCTCGGGCTTGTTTATTTAGATCCTAACTTGGTGGGGCATTTGAGATTAAAAGTTCATTGTCGTTGTGAAAGTAAAGTATAGAATGAAAATGCATGAATTAAAAAGCATAATCATAAACTAAAAAGGACCGAACCATGGCAGACTCAAATCACACATCACATGTGGACAGTGAGGTTTTGACACCTAAAGGTAAGGTGCTAAAGATTTAAGTTTCCCATCTTCATTAATGGGAGCGGTTTACTAACTGCTTCTATCATCAGTCAATGCAACTTCCATTAAGAAGATGAGTGGGTTAAATGGAAAGAGCATTTACCATGAGTCTTCACTTGCGGTTTCCACCTATTAACCCTCCTAATAGTTCTATTTTTGGTGATCGGGATTTTAGACCGCGGTTGTGTGTGCGGTGTCGTGCTAAAGCTCGTAAACATGCATTTAAATGTAAACAATCAGCACTTTAATATAATCCCCTCATTCATTCATACATCCATACACCACCTGCAAGACAAGGGGTTTGTGAACATGACACCCCTTATAACTCCCATCTGCAAAACCATTTAATTCATGGTTAGCAACTTACCTTATTTTCCACGTGACTTTGACATGTAGATGACCCTACACAAGACACATTAGTAAAACATGGTAACCATTTTTATCGGCTCCAAGTCCACTTAGGCTAGTAACTAGTAACTAGTCCCTAGTGGAGTCGCCAAGCCTATTGTGACCTACCTTTGGTGACGGTTGGGGTCGGGAGGGACAGAGTTTAGGGGTATTTACCCACGAGTCAGTCTTAAAAAAACAGTCGATTGCGAGTGTGGACTCTCCCAAATCTATACCTCGTACAACAGCAGAAGATTCATTTTGTTATCTGAGTTGATTAACAACCTAAGATAAGTGATTAGGAGTTGCCACTAGCCTCAATTTTGGGGGCTGGCTTAAAAGCCCAATCAAGGTCGAGAGGATTCCCTCAATTCCTACGCAACTAGAACTAAGGTTTGGGGACTTGGGTTATACTAATGTTTCTATTAACGCCCTTTTGATACCTAATAGTCATCGTGTTTTACCTAAGGTGATCATGCGTGTCTTTTTACTTTTTTGTATCGTTTAAAATGAAGAGGTGATCATGTGTAGAAGTCGGTTTCATGCCATTCTAATTCTAAAAGAATGGAAAAGGAAAGGCAAACAATTTGAATTGAAAGTGTATTGCGGAAAGCAAACAATTAAGAAAAGCAATAAATCTAATATGCAATCTTAAGGCAGAATAAGGAAAGGAATGAAAAGAAAAGAAACCTGCAACTCATCAAGTTTTTACACAACAAAATAGAAAATCAGAGACATATGTCGGGTATCAAATAAATGGGGAGAAGTACATTATCAGTGCCTTAACTTGTGTACGATGCTCATTTAGTCCCATAACTTTTCGTTGACAATGAAAAAATCATTTTTCAAAAAAATGGCACTAAAAAAATATTTTTTCAAAAAATTTGGCATTGAAAAAAAATCAACTTTCAAAAATTGAACTAAAAAAATCATTTTTCAAAAATCTTGACATTGAAAAAAATCATTTTTCAAAAAATTTGGCACTCAAGTGATTCGCGAAAAATTGATTAAACAGTGTCAAGTGCCACATCAACTAAAAAATTTAATTAAAAAAGTCACGTGTTAATTTTTTCCGGAATATCTCACTGGAGACCTTTAAATGATCATTTTACTCCAATTTTGGCACTTAAATGCACCGATAAAAAGTTATGGCACTAAAGTGAGTGTTGTATACAAGTTAAGGCATTGATAGTGCACTTCTCCCCAAATGAATGATACAAAAGATAAGTCGGAAAGGACATCGATCATTGCCATCTTCAAGGCCGCCTTCATCGCCAACCCTAATTCTAGACTAATTTTGAATGGACAATTTACATTCGAAATGTCACGCCCCGACTCTTGAGCTCGCGACAACCCCATTTCACTTGAGGTCTAGTTGTACGACGTCCCGTGCATCGCGCCGACCAATTCATTTTATCTTGTAATTATGCACATGCGGAAACGAACAACTCCCAAACCAAACAACAGGGATAACAACAACAGCAGTAGAGGAAAGACAAACAGTATTTTATATATCTAAAGGTTAGCTAGCACACCAGCAAATACATACACGCCTTACTACAGGTGACAAGCTAAGGCCTACTCAAAAAGGGACCGGCCTAGCTAACCTAACACTGCACAAGTGCCTACTCGCTGGCCTCGGTGGAATCGTTCTCTTTGATCCTCAAGTACTGCATCATCTAGGGCCTGAAAAGGTTAACCACAATGGGTTGAGATAAACTCAGCAAGTTAAAGCCCTAAGCCCCGGTTAGGAACTTCACTCGCCTCAGGAGTTTAACATACAACCTAATTCAGCAGTCAATACGGTGCAAGGAGAAACCAAACAGAGAACAGTTCAATAAGCAGACACAACCACAGGCGATCCTACCTGGCCTTGGCACACGTGACTGCGAGCGTCAATCATCTCACAACAACAGTAGGAGACATGCAAATAATCAGAGCCTTGCACAAATTATTCTCAAATCTCAATGCCCACACGTGCTCCGATTATTACGACCCTCAAGGCCACGGCACAACCTTATGGTTGGCGGTCAACTGGTCGTAAACCAGGCATCGTCCTCTACCTCAAGGCACGGCGACGTCATGGGCTTTCCCCCACCGACGGCATTCCCTAAGGAGCATGGGGCCCGTCCCACTCTTTGCAGCCCCGCATCGACCACCGTCGGGCGACCCAATGGTCACGGCACAACCCCGAAGGATTGGTGGTCATCTGGCTCAACCGGGCTATCAACTTTAATCTGACCATGCAACACATCAGCACACAGTTCATTCTTGTCTTTGTTTTGGCTTGGTCGTAAATGCAACATACTTCGTGCTCACGTGATATGCAGTTACAATTGCACACGTATAATGAAACATGGTAACCAATATCCTTCACATACATAGTACAATCCAATTAATCACGGAGAAATTCAATAAACCAAGCTATTTTAATAACAATCGGTCTTTGATCACACATTTCTTTATATTACACGGATATATATAACAATCGACATGTCAAGTAGACAATGCAACCATTCCCATAATTAATTACCCAACCCAATTAATTTCATTTAATAAAACCCTTCTTTAAACCAATGTCATTTAACAAAGTAGTATATAAATACTATTGACATTAGAAAATTAGACCATAGAAATTTTCCCACAAAATTACTCAATTAAAAACGTTTCCCATAAATAATCACAATCAATTATTTTCCCCAAAAATAATTAATTTTTAGAAATGAATAGTAATAACAATATTAATATTAATAATTCGAAATTATAAATTAATTTAATTAATTAATAATTCCGAAAATAATATATAATTATTATTTAATCCAAAAATAATAATTATTCTTAATACTAACCATGGTTACAAAATTAACTCAACCCTAGTTAATCTAACCTAACCATGATTAACTTTTAACCTTGATTACTATAAAGACTAACTATAGTTACTTTAATCAACTAACCATAGTTACTTTAACATTAACTCTAGTCAACATACTAATCTCAATCAGCCTAATTAACCATACTAATCCACTAATTAGCTCTAATTAAACACAAACATACAAATACACTAATTACCCCTAAAACAAGATTAACCCCTAAACAAAGATTAGGGAATCAACTTACTTGGATCGGAAATCTGGCGACACCGGCGCGTAGAGGGGAAAGAGTGCTACGAGGGGTAAGCTCAGAGATGACAACGAATGACGAACGGTGGCCGAAATGGGCCAAAACAGTCCGGATTTACTGTTCACGCGGAACCGGTGCAGCTGAGCGAAAAAGGCCGAAACGGGCGGTCCGGGGCGATCAAGGGTGACCGGGGGTGTGCGGCTGGCTTCCTAACTTCCGTGACTACACAATGGGCGGTGGTGGCGACTCCGGTGACGGCGGCAAGGCCGTTTTCCGGCTGGAAAATAGCAAGGACAGCAAGAAACAACAGAAATGGAAGGGAAAATGAAGAGAAAAAGGGAGAGAGAGAGGGGCTGCTATGCTGAACGAATTTGGGGAGGAAGGAGGAGAGAGAAAGCTGCTGGAAACTTGAGGGAGAAGCCAAGGCAAGTGGGCTTGCCACTTGCTTCAAGAACCAATAAAAAATAAGCACAAACAAACAAAAACAATGCCCACTTGGGCCCAAAAGGAAAAAGCCAAAAGAGAGAAGCCCATGGGCTGAGGAGGGAGAGGAACTTGGGCCATCTTGGGCCCCCTTTGGGCTGGGCTGGATGGGCGTAAGGCCCATTGGGCCGCCGGTCTTGGGCCGGCCCACCCGCGGGCCTGAAACCCGGTCCAAATTTTCCTTTTTCCTACACTTCCGCGTCCAACGGAAAATCCAAAAATAAATGAGGCGACGTCCAAATATTTAATCTTGATATCATTGAGAAGTCGGTTCCCAAAATCGGGGCTAAATTAAGTCGATTGCAACCGTAGTACAATTTGGATTATCGGGTGCCCTTTTTGGATTTTCCTCACTTTTGACCCGCAGTCAATCATTCTTTGATCCACGTTAACATCAATTCTCGAGTTAGGGCCGTCCCTCGATTGTCGTGTGATCCCGGGGGCTCAATTGATAATCTCGAGTACTAGATGAAAAGGATTCGGTTTACCGTCGTTCGTAGTTCGTATCGAAGTCATGCGGAAATCACCCGCAAATCGACTTCGTACTTTTGCCGAATCGATTTATTTACGTTTCCTCAATAGTCTAGTATTTAGAGGATATCGTTCCCTCCCAGGTCCTCATGGTCAAAGGGTTCGTTCCCGATCGAAATTGCGAGTCGTATACGAATTATTTCCTTTCGACGCCTCCCTGTAATCCACTATCCCACGAACACACAGTTCGGAGTGTTTGTACTGACTAGGCCTTCGACTAATATTGCCCTTTTATAAAATCCCAAAATGGGGTCGATTTTCAGGATGTTACAACTCTTCCCCTCTTACAGAAATTTCATCATCGAAATTTAAACTGACACACTAATCCTCAAAAAGATAAGGGTGCTGACGCCTCATGATCTCTTCGCTTTCCCACATAGCTCCCTCCGTGCCATGGTGTTGCCAAATGACTTTGACCAAGGAGACTGTCTTGTTTCTCAGCACTTGTTCTTTCCGGTCCTCAATTCGAATCGGTCTCTCCACATACGACACCTTGTCGTCCACCTCTATCTCCCAAAATTCAACACGTGCGTCGGGTTCGGCTCATATTTCCTTAACATCGACACGTGGAATACATCATGCACCTGAGCAAGTCGAGGCGGTAGTGCAAGACGATAGGCTAAGTTCCCAATCCTTTCTAGAATCTTGAACGGTCCGACGTACCTCGGGCTTAGGTTTCCTTTCTTTCCAAATCGCAATGTACCCCGCATCGGCGATACTTTAAGGAACACATGATCGCCCACTTGAAATTCCAATGGCCTACGTCGTTTGTCCCCATAGCTCTTTTGTCTACTCTGAGCTGTCTTTAACCTCTCTCAAATCATCTTTACGGCGTCTAAAGATTGCTGCACCAATTTTGGCCCTGTAATTTTTCGCTCGCCGACTTCATCCCAACAAATTGGAGTCCTACACGGTCTACCGTACAAAGCTTCAAACGGTGCCATTCTGATACTATGCTGATAACTGTTATTGTACGCAAACTCCACGAGATGAAGTTGTTCCTCCCAACTTTCTTTAAAATCCAATACACATGCTCTCAGCATATCCTCCAAGGTCTGAATTGTTCTCTCTGATTGACCGTCTGTCTGAGGATGGTAGGCTGTACTGAACTGCAGCTTTGTTCCCATTGAAGTCTGTAGACTCTTCCAAAATGCAGCTGTAAATCTGGGGTCTCGATCCGAAGTGATTGTCACTGGTACCCCATGTAGACGAATAACCTGTCGCACGTACAACTCCGCATACTTTTCCAAAGCAAAATCCTTACGTACGACGATGAAATGAGCTGACTTCATCAATCGATCCACTATGACCCAAATCGCATCATTACCCTGCTGACTTCTTGGTAATCCCGTCACGAAGTCCATTGTGATATGCTCCCATTTCCATTCAGGGATTTCAAGAGGTTGCAATAACCCTCCTGGCTTATAGTGCTGCGCTTTCACTTGTTGGCAAGTTAAACACCTCGCCACGTGCTTGGCGATGTCGAGTTTCATGCCGTTCCACCAATAATACTATCGCAGATTCTGATACATCTTCGTACTGCCTGGGTGCACACTGTAGTTGCTATGATGCGCTTCGGATAACAACCTCTCCTTAATGTCGGCGTCGTTCGGCACACATAATCGTCCACGGAATTTCAAGATCCCATCCTTGGATACTTGAAAATCCGACTTTCTCTTAGTCGCATCCATTTGCAGAATCTTTTGAATCTCAGCGTCCAAAGGTTGCATTGCCTTAATCTTGGTTTGAATTTCAGGTTCGATTCTAAGGGTAGCCATCAAACTAGAAAGATGACATACCTCGAGTCTGAATTCTGAATCGCGAATTCCCTCCAATAGAATCCATTCTTGTACCATCATACTAGCAACTGATGACTTACGACTCAAAGTGTCTGCCACTTTGTTTGCCTTGCCTGGATGGTACAGGATATCGCAGTCATAAGCCTTAAGAAGTTCCATCCATCTGCGCTGCCTCATGTTCAGTTCCTTTTGGGAGAACAGATACTTCAAACTTTGATGGTCCGTAAAAATCTGAAATCTCTCTCCATAGAGATAATGCCTCCATATCTTCAACGCAAAAATGATGGCTGCCAACTCTAAGTCGTGTGTTGGATAATTCAGCTCATGAGGCCTTAATTGCCTGGAAGCATATGCTATCACTTTACCATGTTGCATCAAAACGCAACCGAGTCCCTTGTATGACGCGTCGCAAAAAATCTCATATCCTCCCGAGCTCGACGGAATAGTCAAACGGTGCGGTAGTCAGCTTATGCTTAAGCTCTTGGAAACTACGCTCGCACTTATCCATCCATTCGTATTTCTTGTCCTTTTTCAGCAATTGCGTCATCGGCATAGCTATTGAAGAGAATCTTTCCACAAACCGTCTGTAATAACTAGCCAGTCCCAGAAAACTACGAACCTCGGTTACTAAAGTCGGTCTTGGCCAATCTATGACTACTTCAATCTTGGTCGGGTCCACAGAAATCCCTTCACTTGAGATCACGTGGCCTAGAAAAGCAACTCGAGCCAACCAAAATTCACACTTGCTAAATTTTGCATACAGCTCGTGATTTCTCAGGGTTTACAACACGGTCCTTAGGTGTTGCTCGTGTTCATCCGGACTCTTCGAATACACCAAAATGTCGTCGATTAACACGATCACGAACCGATCCAAATATTCCTTAAACACCCGGTTCATCAATTCCATGAAAGCAGCAGGGGCGTTTGTTAATCCAAAAGGCATTACCGTAAACTCGTAGTGACCATAACGAGTTTGAATTCTGAATCGCGGATTCCCTCCAACAGAATCCATTCTTGTACCATCATACTAGCAACTGATGACTTACGACTCAAAGTGTATGCCACTTTGTTTGCCTTGCTCGGATGGTACAGATATCGCAGCATAATCCTTAAGAAGTTCCATCCATCTGCGCTGCCTCATGTTTAGTTCCTTTTGGGAGAACAGATATTTCAAACTTTGATGGTCCGTAAAAATCTGAAATCTCTCTCCATAGAAATAATGCCTCCATATCTTCAACGCAAAAATGATGGCTGCCAACTCTAAGTCGTGTGTTGGATAATTCCGCTCATGAGGCCTTAACTGCCTGGAAGCATATGCTATCACTTTACCATGTTGCATCAAAACGCAACCGAGTCCCTTGTATGACGCATCGCTAAAAATCTCATATCCTCCTGAGCCTGACGGAATAGTCAAAACTGGTGCGGTATTCAGCTTATGCTTAAGCTCTTGGAAACTACGCTCGCACTTATCCATCCATTCGTATTTCTTGTCCTTTTTCAACAATTGCGTCATCGGCATAGCTATTGAAGATAATCTTTCCACAAACCGTCTGTAATAGCTAGCCAGTCCCAGAAAACTACGAACCTCGGTTGCTAAAGTCTGTCATGGCCAATCTATGACTGCTTCAATCTTGGTCGGGTCCACAGAAATCCCTTCACCTGAGATCACGTGGCCTAGAAAAGCAACTCGAGCCAACCAAAATTCACACTTGCTAAATTTTGCATACAGCTCGTGATTTCTCAGGGTTTGCAACACGGTCCTTAGGTGTTGCTCGTGTTCATCCGGACTCTTCGAATACACCAAAATGTCGTCGATTAACACGATCACGAACCGATCCAAATATTCCTTAAACACCCGGTTCATCAATTCCATGAAAGCAGCAGGGGCGTTTGTTAATCCAAAAGGCATTACCGTAAACTCGTAATGACCATAACGAGTTTGAATTCTGAATCGCGGATTCCCTCCAACAGAATCCATTCTTGTACCATCATACTAGCAACTGATGACTTACGACTCAAAGTGTCTGCCACTTTGTTTGCCTTGCCTGGATGGTACAGGATATCGCAGTCATAATCCTTAAGAAGTTCCATCCATCTGCGCTGCCTCATGTTTAGTTCCTTTTGGGAGAACAGATACTTCAAACTTTGATGGTCCGTAAAAATCTGAAATCTCTCTCCATAGAGATAATGCCTCCATATCTTCAACGCAAAAATGATGGCTGCCAACTCTAAGTCGTGTGTTGGATAATTCCGCTCATGAGGCCTTAAGCGCCGGAAGCATATGCTATCACTTTACCATGTTGCATCAAAACGCAACCGAGTCCCTTGTATGACGCATCGCTAAAAATCTCATATCCTCCCGAGCCTGACGGAATAGTCAAAACGGTGCGGTATTCACTTATGCTTAAGCTCTTGGAAACTACGCTCGCACTTATCCATCCATTCGTATTTCTTGTCCTTTTTCAACAATTGCGTCATCGGCATAGCTATTGAAGAGAATCTTTCCACAAACCGTCTGTAATAGCTAGCCAGTCCCAGAAAACTACGAACCTCGGTTACTAAAGTCGGTCTTGGCCAATCTATGATCGCTTCAATCTTGGTCGGGTCCACGAAATCCCTTCACCTGAGATCACGTGGCCTAGAAAAGCAACTCGAGCCAACCAAAATTCACACTTGCTAAATTTTGCATACAGCTCGTGATTTCTCAGGGTTTGCAACACGGTCCTTAGGTGTTGCTCGTGTTCATCCGGACTCTTCGAATACACCAAAATGTCGTCGATTAACACGATCACGAACCGATCCAAATATTCCTTAAACACCCGGTTCATCAATTCCATGAAAGCGGCGGGGGCGTTTGTTAATCCAAAAGGCATTACCGTAAACTCGTAGTGACCATAACGAGTTTGAATTCTGAATCGCGGATTCCCTCCAACGAGAATCCATTCTTGTACCATCATACTAGCAATCGATGACTTACGACTCAAAGTGTCTCGCCACTTTGTTTGCCTTGCTCGGATGGTACAGATATCGCAGTCATAATCCTTAAGAAGTTCCATCCATCTGCGCTGCCTCATGTTCAGTTCCTTTTGGGAGAACAGATACTTCAAACTTTGATGGTCCGTAAAAATCTGAAATCTCTCTCCATAGAGATAATGCCTCCATATCTTCAACGCAAAAATGATGGCTGCCAACTCTAAGTCGTGTGTTGGATAATTC
Organism: Corymbia calophylla; assembly: GCA_014182845.1. Taxonomy (NCBI): domain Eukaryota; kingdom Viridiplantae; phylum Streptophyta; class Magnoliopsida; order Myrtales; family Myrtaceae; genus Corymbia; species Corymbia calophylla. The sequence continues at coordinate 244,779 of JABKBT010000013.1, read as the reverse complement.
CGCTCATGAGGCCTTAACTGCCTGGAAGCATATGCTATCACTTTACCATGTTGCATCAAAACGCAACCGAGTCCCTTGTATGACGCGTCGCTAAAAATCTCATATCCTCCTGAGCCTGACGGAATAGTCAAAACTGATGCGGTAGTCAGCTTATGCTTAAGCTCTTGGAAACTACGCTCGCACTTATCCATCCATTCGTATTTCTTGTCCTTTTTCAGCAATTGCGTCATCGGCATAGCTATTGAAGAGAATTTTTCCACAAACCGTCTATAATAGCTCGCCAGTCCCAGAAAACTACGAACCTCGGTTACTAAAGTCGGTCTTGGCCAATCTATGACTGCTTCAATCTTGGTCGGGTCCATAGAAATCCCTTCACCTGAGATCACGTGGCCTAGAAAAGCAACTCGAGCCAACCAAAATTCACACTTGCTAAATTTTGCATACAGCTCGTGATTTCTCAGGGTTTGCAACACGGTCCTTAGGTGTTGCTCGTGTTCATCCGGACTCTTCGAATACACCAAAATGTCGTCGATAAACACGATCACGAACCGATCCAAATATTCCTTAAACACCCGGTTCATCAATTCCATGAAAGCAGCAGGGGCGTTTGTTAATCCAAAAGGCATCACCGTAAACTCGTAGTGACCATAACGAGTACGGAAAGTTGTTTTCGGTATGTCCTCTTTTCGGATCCTCAACTGATGATAGCCTGTCTTTAGGTCTATCTTAGAGAACATCGACGCTCCTTGGAGTTGGTCAAACAGGTCGTCAATCCTTGACAATGGGTACTTATTCTTAATCGTCACTTGATTAAGCTGTCTATAGTCAATGCACAACCGCAACGAACCATCCTTTGTCTTGACAAACAAGACTAGCGCTCCCCAAGGCGATGCACTCGGGCGAATAAAGCCTTTGTCCAATAATTCCTGCATTTGCACCTTCAATTCCTTCAGCTCTGACAACGCCATCCTATATGGTGCCTTCGAGATTGGTTCCATCCTAGGAGCCAACTCGATTACGAACTCTGTCTCTCTAGCCGGGGGTAATCCTGGCAATTCCTTTGGAAAGACATCGGGATAATCTCGTACTACCGCGATGTCCTCCAAGTTCAGTCCTTCATTCAACGTATCACTCACAGATGCTAAATAATCCCGACATCCTGACCCTAATAACCTGGTTGCTTCCAAAGAAGAAATCAAGGGAATCGAGGACCCTCCACAACTCCCTATAAACTGGAAACTACTAGCTCCAGTCGGATTAAATCGGATTCTCTTCTCCTGACAATCCATAGTAGCTCCTTGCTTAGTCAATCAATCCATACCAATAATGACATCAAAATCATACATCGCTAAGACAATCAAATCAATTATTCCTTCCTGACCATCTATAATCAGTTTACAGCTAGCACAACCTATTGCAGATAAAACTGAATCCTCTAACGGAGTAGAAATAACAAAGACCGTTTCCAACGGCTCTGGTCTTAATCCCACTAATTCTACAAACCGTTTAGCAATAAAGGAGTGCGAAGCTCCCGGATCAAACAACGCATAAGCAGCATGGTTGTGTAGAGATATCGTACCTATAATCACGGCAGGCGTGTCCTCCGCCTCTTTCCTCGTGACTGCATACACCCGTCCTTGTGCAGGGGGTCTGTACTGATTGCCTTGCTGAACGTTCCCCATTGGTGGTCTGGCTGGCGGTCGTGGCGTGAATGGCATCAGGGGCTTGCGCGGGCAATCCCTCACTCGGTGGCCCAACTGACGACACCCGAAACAAACTCCCATCGGAAGGGGACACGGGGCATTTCCATGCCTCTGGCCACACATTCTACATCCTCCAAATGAACTCGGTGACGGTTTCCCCACACCGTCCCTTCTATTAGGCGGAAGAGGATACCTTCCTCCCGCCATCGGTTTCTTCCCAAACCGACGATTATCCCTACCAGGCATAAACCGCGATACAGATGCGGTTGCCTTCTCTGCAAGGTGCCTCTCAATCATCTGAGCTCTCTCATAAAGCTCATTGTAATCCTTCAGGTTCACCAACACCAAGTGGTCTCGGATTTCTAACTTCAGTCCTTCCCGAAACCTCCTAGCCTTGTCCAATGGGTGCTCGACCATTCGTGGTGCATACTTCGACAGCTCTACAAACTTGGCCTCGTACTGATCCACCGTCATATGATTCTGAAGCTGTGACGTCCTGAAAATTCGAACCCTCTGAGGGATGACTGAACGTTAATTTTGCCAGTGCATTGTTGGTTGATCTCACTCAGAAATGATCACTCTTGAGATACTGACCTTGAGGGGAAAGGCTACTGAGGACAGAACTTGTGCGACTAAAGAACTTGACTTGGGAAAACAACTCGACCGTGAGACTTGCGTAAGGATGATCCTGTAGTCATGCAGGCTGATTTCAGAGACGAATAGAAGTCGATTCGCGGACAGAAATAATGGGACGACGGGTGATTCCGTCTACTGTTATTGAACCCGTGAACGACCCTATGTCGATCCTTGATAATCGTGTACTTTGAAATAAGAATCGATCTTTCGTAATTTCATGTAGTCAAGGACGTCCATGTGTCGAGAAGTCTTGAACGTGAATTGACACGAGTCAGTTACGCGTGAATTGACACGAGTCAGTTACGCGTGAATCCTCAAAGCCGCCTATCAGTCTGAGTAGTACCAAAATGGCATTCGGGCGAAATTGACAAGGCATGTGAATCCAATATTGGACTTCGAATTTTCAGGAACGTTCGAAAAGGACTTTTGGACAGTGCTTCCTCGACAGTCGACAGTGCCGGTTGAGCCGAGTTTTTGGGAAAGGGATCTTCGGACCGAGGAAATGAGCCTACAAGAACGTGAGTTAGGCAAGATCAGTGTGGGCCTCACGCCCAAGGTGGGACAGCCACCGTGGAAGACCGAGACAATGAGCAAGTCCGTTGGACCCAACCGACCCCTCACCCGTCTTAGCCCGTTATTCAAACGTGAGCCAATTCGAGCCCAACAAATTTCCGAGCCTGTTCCTACCCATTTCCTAGCCTATTTCCTAGGCCCGCCCTTCATTTTCAGCCCAAGGACAGATTGGGAAATGTGCAAGGTGGAAATGACCAAAATGCCCTTGGATATTTTGGAGAAAAGTCAAAGGAAGAGAGAGAAGATGATGTCATATTTTGTGGGGACTTGAGCCAAGCCATTAATGGCATTGATGAGGCCTAGAAGTAGCCCTCAATGCACTCTCTCTCCTCCTCCTTCAGCCCTCCAAAATCGCAGCCCCTCTCTCTCTCTTTCTTCCCTTGCTTTCCTGAAATTTCAGTTTCTGACCTTCTACCGAAAATCGAGTTGTTCATGGCCTTCCCGTGTGAATCTCAACCCGTGCCACCCGCTGTTGTGTTCAGAAGATGAAAACCGTTCAGATGGCGTCGGCCATTTGTCGAATGGAGTCACCGGCCGTCCTGTACGGCCGCCGGAAGTCGCTGCTCGCCGGACCGTCACTATAGCGGCAGCTCTGTCCAGTTTCGCCTTTTCAGCCATTTTCCTCCCATTCCAACCCAACCACCGCTCATCCCAACCTCCAGCAGTTCCCCCTCGACCCCTAGGTGCCGCCGGTCGCCGACCAATCGCTCGCCGGAGCTCCGAGCAGCCCGTTCAACTCCGATCAACTCCTTTCCTCCAAGCAGTGCAGTTTTTTGAGAAGTTCAGGGAGAACCAGAGGTCGCTGCTGTTGTTTCAGCCCCGGGACCGCCTTGGATCGTCGTTGTAGAGGTCCCCGGGTGTCGGGTTCGTCGCCGCCATCGCGTTCGTGTCGCCGGCCCGCTTAACGGGTGAGTTTAGCTCCTAAACCCTATTTAGTGCATAAACTAGCTTAGGGTTGGATTAATTAGTGCTAAGGGTTGATTAAGGTGTTTAATTAAGTGTATTAGCCCTAAGATAGGTGGTTAAATAGTGGATTAAGATTAGCTTAGCTTAATCTTGCTTATTTATGCTTAATTGTGCTTAATTATGCCTAATTGTGTGTTTTGTGCTAATTAATCATGTTTTTCCTTAATTGCTTGATTAATGTGATTAATTGTTTAATTTATTGATTAAATTAATTTCTGCATTTAATTAGATAATTATTTAATTATTTAATTATTTAATTATTTAATTTTCGGAATTTATTTATTTAATTATTTTAATTTCTGAATTTAATTATTTATTTATTAAATTCTGAAATTACTGTTCATCCGAAAATTAAATTGTGTAATTTCATGCGTATTGATTTTATGGAGTGAATTGAATGTGTAATTGTATGAGCATCCGCTTGAATCGCGTGATTTTCATAAAAAAAGGGGAAATATGGTTTGTCCGAATGACATCGGAAATAGACAGCTTTTGTGAGAAATGACTTGAAGTTTTATGTGCAAGCATGTATGCATTGGCTAATGCTTTAAGATAATAAGTGGATTGTGATGGCATGCTTGCGTGATCACTAAACTGAACTTGCCGTCTCGGGAGAGTATCCCTTGACGTTATTGGGGCATGCTGTCTCGAGAGAGTATCCCTTGACGTTCTGTGGGCATGCGGTCTCGGGAGAGTATCCCTTGACGTTCGTTGGATATGCGGTCTTGGGAGAGTATCCCTTGATGTCTTTTTGGCACGGAAGGGCACGGTTGTGCCTCGCGGAGGAAGGCGCCGTAGCGCCGTTGCGCCGATTGTAGCCCTCAGTGGGGCACAATAATCGAACACGTGTGGATGCAAAAGTGCATGAAAAAAAACATGGCATCATTGGTTCCGATTATGCATGAGATGATCACCTCATTATTTATGGCACGCACGCATGAATTGATAACGTGCAGGGTGTGGCAATGGCCAGGTGAGATTGCTTGTGACGCGACTCGTGTGTGATTGGTGTACTGTATCATCTAACGGCCATATGCATTGCGTGTATTGTGCCTATATATAACGTGCAAGATATGGCATACCGGGTAAGGTTGCATGCGAATCGGCTTATGATTGTTGATTGACCCTGCCTGTTATTTTATTGCTGATTGCTGGTTGTTTGTGGTTGTGTTGAGTGAGGGGTGGTTCTGGAGAGATACCCCAGGTTGAGTTGGTGTACTAATCGGGGCTTAGGGGAAGAACTCGCTGAGATTTTATCTCAACCCGTCGTGGTTAACATTTTTCAGGTCTTTAGAATGGCGCACCCACAATGGAGAATCCTGCCCCACTCCACTAGTGATCAACTTGATGGAGCCGAGTCCGATGGGTCCGAGTGACCGTGGTGCTGAACCCGAGGGTTCATTGTGTATAGCTGAATTAGCCTAGCCTAGTTCCTTTTTGGTTTGGCTTAGAGGATGGATCAGCCCATTTTGTAAGGCTTGTAAATTGGAAAGCAATCCTCCGTTGGTTAATCTAGTAATTGTATAAATGAGTAGTCGAGGTTTCTGCTGTTCATCCCTCTATCCCTGTTTGATTTTTTGATTGTTTGTTTAGACTGGGGATGGTTCGTCTTCTGCTTGCGTATAATGAAAGATTAAAATGAATGGTCGTCGACGAGTCCTGGGATGTCGCTTTCAATTGACCATGGTAAGGGGTTGTCGCGTGCTCGGGTTCGGGGCGTGACAGACGCAGCCTCTGAAATTCTGCCAGCTTCTGCTCCCTTGCGCAGTCCGAGAAGTACTTGTTCAGAAAAGCCTCTTTGAAGGTATCCCATACCCTGGCTATACCCTCGGGAAATACCCATCCTTGGGTAGCTTCCTACCAAGTACCGGCATTACCCTACAGTTGGTAAGCCGCCATGATCACCTTTTCTTCCTCAGAGCACTATAGCAAGGTGAACGTCTTTTCTAGCTCCCTTACCCAAAGGGTCGCTGTCTCAGGGTCACCAGCCCCAGTAAACTTGGGCGGCTTCAGCTTCATGAACTGCTCCACCAGCTGATGCATAGGCCGGTTACCAGTCCCAGGCCTAACTGCAAAAGCAGCAGCAACAGCGGCTTGGGTCTGAGCTTGCTGACCTATCAGAGCCTCAATGGCATGCATGATCCCATCCATCCTCGGATCCTCAGGTGCTACCTCTCTAGCACCGGTCGGGACCTGCGCAGTCCTCCTCCTCTGACCTCTCTGACTCGGGGTCCTCACCCCAAGCGCACTCGGATCTGGACTGCTCATTTTGCAGGACTCTCCTAACCTGCGTTCCAATTCCCCAACACGGAATTAAAAAATGAGACAACCCTAAAACAAAGGACCACGAAAGATCCTGAAGTCAATCACATGCAAGAAAAGAAACTGTCTTTCCTACTAACTATCCCCACGCACCAACGCAAGACTCATCGCACCTTATCACTCCATCAGCCAACTAGGCTCTGATACCAAAATCGACGGGGTTGTCACGCCCCGACTCTCGAGCTCGCGACAACCCCATTTCACTTGAGGTCTAGTTGTACGACGTCCCAGGTACTGTCGCCGACCAATTCATTTTATCTTGTAATTATGCACACGCGGAAACGAACAACTCCCAAACCAAACAACAGGGATAGCAACAACAGTAATAGAGGAAAGAAAAACGGTATTTTATATGTCTGAAGGTTAGCCAGCATACCAGCAAATACATACACGCCTTATTACGGGCGACAAGCTAAGGCCTACTCAAAAAGGGACCGGCCTAGCTAACCTAACACTGCACAAGTGCCTACTCGCTGCCCTCGGTGGAATCGCTCTCTTTGATCCTCAAGTACTGCATCATCTAGGGCCTGAAAAGGTTAACCACGACAGGTTGAGATAAACTCAGCAAGTTAAAGCCCTAAGCCCCGGTTAGGAACTTCGCTCGCCTCAGGAGTTTAACATACAACCTAATTCAGCAGTCAATACGGTGCAAGGAGAAACCAAACAGAGAACAGTTCAATAAGCAGACACAACCACAGGCGATCCTACCTGGCCTTGGCACACGTGACTCCGCGTAAACCGTTAATCATCTCACAACAACAGAGGAGACATGCAAATAATCGAGCCGTGCACAAATTATTCTCAAATCTCAATGCCCACGTGCTCTGATTATTACGACTCTCAAGGCCACGGCACAACCTTATGGTTGGCGGTCAACTGGTCGTAGACCAGGCATCGTCCTCTACCTCGAGGCACGGTGACGTCATGGGCTTTCCCCCACCGACGGCATTCCCTAAGGAGCATGGGGCCCGTCCCACTACCGCAGCCCCACATCTGACCACTGTCAGGCGGCCCAATGGTCACGGCACAACCCCGAAGGATTGGCGGTCATCCGGCTCAACCGGGCTATCAACTTTAATTTGACCATGCAACACATCAGTACACAGTTCATTCTTGTCTTTGCTTTGGCTTGGTCGTAAATGCAACATACTTCGTGCTCACGCGATATGCAATTACAATTGCACACGTATAATGAAACATGGTAACCAATATCCTTCACATACACAGTACAATCCAATTAATCACGGAGAAATTCAATAAACCAAGCTATTTTAATAACAATCGGTCTTTGATCACGCATTTCTTCATATTACACGGATATATATAACAATCGGCATGTCAAGTAGACAAGTAGACAATGCAACCATTCCCATAATTAATTACCCAACCCAATTAATTTCATTTAATAAAACCCTTCTTTAAACCAATGTCATTTAACAAAGTAGTATATAAATACTATTGACATTAGAAAATTAGACCATAGAAATTTTCCCACAAAATTACTCAATTAAAAACATTTCCCATAAATAATCACAATCAATTATTTTCCCCAAAAATAATTAATTTTTAGAAATGAATAGTAATAACAATATTCATATTAATAATTCGAAATTATAAATTAATTTAATTAATTAATAATTCCGAAAATAATATATAATTATTATTTAATCCAAAAATAATAATTATTCTTAATACTAACCATGGTTACAAAATTAACTCAACCTTAGTTAATCTAACCTAACCATGATTAACTTTTAACCGTCATTACTATAAAGACTAACTATAGTTACTTTAATCAACTAACCATAGTTACTTTAACACTAACTCTAGTCAACAAACTAATCTCAATCAGCCTAATTAACCATACTAATCCACTAATTAACTCTAATTAAACACAAACATACAGATACACTAATTACCCCTAAAACAAGATTAACCCCTAAACAAAGATTAGGGAATCAACTTACTTGGATCGGAAATCCGGCGACACCGGCGCGTAGAGAGGAACGAGAGCTACAAGGGGTAAGCTCAGAGATGACAACGAATGACGAACGGCGGCCGAAACGGGCCAAAATAGTCCGGATTTACTGTTCACGCGGAACCGGTGCAGCTGAGCGAAAAAGGCCGAAACGGGCGGTCCGGGACGACCAAGGGTGACCGGGGGTGTGCGGCTGGCTTCCTAATTTCCGTGACTACACTATGGGCAGTGGTGGCGGCTCCGGTGACGGCGGCAAGGCCGTTTTCCGACTAGAAAACAGCAAGGACAGCAAGAAACCACAGAAATGGAAGGGAAAAGGAAGAGAAAAAGGGAGAGAGAGAGGGGCTGCTATGCTGAACGAATTTGGGGAGGAAGGAGGAGAGAGAAAGCTGTTGGAAACTTGAGGGAGAAGCCAAGGCAAGTGGGGCTTGCCACTTGCTTCAAGAACCAATAAAAAACAAGACAAACAAACAAAAACAATGCCCACTTGCCCAAAAGAAAAAGCCAAAAGAGATAAGCCCATGGGCTGAGGAGGGAGAGGAACTTGGGCCAACTTGGGCCCCCTTTGGGCTGGGCTGGATGGGCGCAAGGCCCATTGGGCCGCCGGTCTTGGGCCGGCCCACCCGCGGGCCCGAAACCCGGTCTAATTTTTCCTTTTTCCGACACTTCCGCGTCCAACGGAAAATCCAAAAATAAATGAGGCGACGTCCAAATATTTAATCTTGATATCACTGAGAAGTCGGTTCCCAAAATCGGATTAAAAATCGGGGTTAAATTAAGTCGATTGCGACCGTAGTACAATTTGGATTATCGGGTGCCCTTTTTGGATTTTCCTCACTTTTGACCCACGGTCAATCATTCTTTGATCCACGTTAACATCAATTCTGAAGTCAGGGCCGTCCCTCGATTGTCGTGTGATCCCAGGGGCTCAATTGATAATCCCGAGTACCAAATGAAAAGGATTCGGTTTACCGTCGTTCGTAGTTCATATCGAAGTCGTGCAGAAATCACCCGCAAATCGACTTCGTACTTTTGCTGAATCGATTTATTTCCGTTTTCTCAATAGTCTAGTACTTAGAGGATATCGTTCCCTCCTAGGTCCTCATGGTCAAAGGGTTCGTTCCCGATCGAAATTGCAAATCGTACGTGAATCATTTCCTTTCGACACCTCCCTGTAATCCACTATCCCACGAACACACAGTTCGGAGTATTTGTACTGACCAGGCCTTCGACTAATATTGCCCTTTTATAAAATCCCAAAATGGGGTCGATTTTCAGTATGTTACATGAAATACACACCAATACAAGCAAAAACATACAAAGCACGGTAAGTAAACAAATAAGAGTCATCCAATTGACGGATTAAAAATGGCCTCGGGGTCAGTCTTTGGAATTACATCCGCAACATGCCATGAAATGTTATCTCCATTCATTATTAGATATGGTTTATGATCATTAACTATCACAAGGATTCACTTACGGTGACTAACATCATAATCCCTAAAGTTAGTTTTAATGTGTAACCGGAGATTACCCGCGAGCATGCATTGGATTTACGCAAGTAATTAGCAATCACATGCACCGTACTTGAAAATAAGCACATGAACAAGTCCAAAGACCTTATTTCCCATTCAATCAAATAATTGGTGCACCGACACTAGTTCACTTCATTCACCAAGCATGCGTCAATCACAATCTCAAGTGTCAAACTCATATTCAGGGATCTTTTTATTTTCTGGAAATTTTTGTGCTTAAATTTCACAAATGACAATTAAAAGAAATGAAGACATCAGAAGTCGGTTCTACATGCATCATTTTCTAAAAATCATTGACATACACATATCACAGCCAAACAAAACAGGGGTTTTCATAATACTTTGAAAAAGAGTAAGCAATTAAACATGATCCATTAAGAAATTGACTTCACAAAAATTACAGCATGTTATACACTCAATGTAGAATATTTTTCATGTGGACAACTTCTTAAAAAGAGTTATGCATGAATTTATAAAAATCTAGGAACACGATCAAATGCATCAGAATAGAACAGGATAGCAGCAATTGGGTGCAATCTCAAGATGATATGGACGTGTCAATGACTTCAGAAAGCTCTCAAATTTTGTCACATGATAGACCTAGACATTACAAACAAATTTTGTGAGGGACCGAGGATTGAATCCTAACAGAAAAATTCAAAAAAAAATGACAAAATTCAAACATGAAAATGCTCATACATGCATTCCAAATTTTGTAATTTTCCAGATTACATGGGAACTTTGCAAAAATTGAAAAGTTAGCCAATTGACATGTAAATGGCTTGATTTTGGTGTTCTTGGAAATTTTAATGAATTTCATAAGACTTTGTAAGAGATAAAATGTTCAATTAAGGTCATTTACCCATTTAATTTTGGACATTTTCGTAAACACACCAAGTGATTAGATTCAGGACAGCAATCATATTAACAAAGTGCATGGTTCACTACTCTTATATGACAAGGAAAAAGTATGAGGAAAATCATATAGGTCAACCACCAAATCATGACAATGATCATTGAGATATCTAAGCCCTAATGCAATCGCAAAGTATAGTATGACAATGACAATGACAAGGTATGCATTGAACATATTCATAATGACATAATGAAATTGTGCTAATACATGCAATGACATGATGTAAAGATGTTCAATTAGGATGGAATAAGCATCCTTAGGATGACATTATAACATGCAATGACGTTCATGGAAGTTTCAAGGACAAAGAATCACAATTAAATGCACGTTTGCATATGAATGCATACCTTGGTTTATACAAGGCATAACTAAGATCAGGACAATTTTTAGGAGAATTCACCTAATCAATGACATTCTAAAATATTGAGAAAAATATATGTCATGACCAACACTAAGATAAACAAATGTCTAGAAGGAATCAACTCGAAAATATTTCAGGAAAAATCACAATAAAATTGACAAATTTGAAATTTCGAATTCCGGAATACAGACTAGCAGAACAAAGGACTATTTTTGATGGATTTGACCAAGTTGCACTCATTGAAAAATTCCTAGAAATAAATATGTCACGAGCCTCATCTATATGCACAACTTTTATGAAGAACTCAAAGCCAAAATCTGAACACAAAATTCGGAAAAAGTTCGTGAAACCGATTCAAGCGTTCAGGAACTCTAGAAGTCAGCACATGTCACGGTGATGTCAAGGTCGTTCGTCCTAACATGATGACCTCAAAAAATTCCAACAAAAATATATGTTTTAGATTACTTGTCATGAACATTTTTCATGAAGGAACTGTCTCAAAATTCATATCACAAAAATCTGGAAAAAATCGCAAAACAACAAAGGTCAGATCCATCGTAGAACATTTGAAATTAGAATCTGATTACATAATGTATATGCAACTTCGACGAGACTTTTCAGGTATCAATCGAAGGCCGATTGGAGTGTTCTATGACTCATCGAAAGGCTTATCAAGTCTATTTTAAAAGTCGTAGATTGAACCCATTTGAATAAGTTTTCAAGCTCAAACGAAAATGTTTCTCAAATCTATCATTCTGGAATCTGATTTTTACATATTAAATATAAACACCTAATCAGGCCAAATCACATCATACTCATCCAAGAAAATCCATCCACAATCATCATGATTCATCACAGCAGCATATTTTCCCTAGATTTAACCCTAAACTTGAGCTCTAGCCCTGATGGCCTATTGTGATCTCACTTTATTGAGCTCGAGATAACAAGGTTTACCTTTGCCGATGTTTAGTTGCCGAAACGGACTTAAATCTGCAAAACTTGAACACTAGGCACCACAACACTATCACAAAGACGCCAAAGGAGCTTTTGATCGCCAGAGGGGAGAAAATCAGCGCCAGAATGGTGTCAGTTCGCTACTGCATAGAACCGCTCCTAAATTGGATCGGTTTGGAGACCGTGAGAGAGATCAAGCCAAATGGCTCAATCGGAGGGCCACCTGAAGGGATGCCAAACACCAACTAGTCAGCAGGACAAGGAGGATCGTCGGCAAGGGAGGTACCGTTGACAGGGACGCCGAGAAAAGGCTGCAAGAGGCCGGTTAGGCAGTGATTGAAAGAGTTGATTGGGGCAGTTTTTAAAGAGAGATTGAGGGAAAAATGGAGGGAAAATGGGAGAGGTTAGAGAGAGAATGAGATTTAGAGAGAGAGTATTCTATAGAAATATGGCCTCCCCCTAAAAATTGGAGGGAAAACACTTTATATACCCCTCTGTAATCTCAAATGCTAGCCGTAAATCTGATGGCTATGGATTAACGCATGTGCCTAATTAACACATTTATCTTTTAATCATGTTTAACACAGTTAACTTGTGCTAATTTCAATGGCTAAGATTTAATGTAATCAACGGCTCAAAAAGATTTTTGTGATCAAGGACCTAATTAGGGGCAATTTTGTAATTTCATGAAAATCTATGGACTTTTTGGAAATTCTAAACATGTGAGGACATGGGAGGTCAAGACTCGGGCTGGGCCACTGCATGGTGGTGGTTGCCGGCCAAAGTTGACCGCCGGTCTTGCACCGATTCGAATGGTTCGACCACTTTTTGGGCTGGTTCAGTTCAATTTCTTCTAAGTTCATGCAATGTAGTCCCTCCAATTTTGAGCACATTAGACTAACTAAATCATATAAACGCAATTTTGGCCATTTATATTGATTTAATTGCCTAAGTAATGTGGAAGATCATGGACCAATGCTATGGGTGTATCTCATTGGACTTTCTAGGCCTTAAATTGGGCAATTTTACGCAATCGTTGGTTGCAATTCGCAAATTAATCGAAATTAAACTCAATTAAAATTGCGAGACACCTATTTGTCTAATTGCCCATGCTTAAGGAATTTATTGTATCCAAACTGACCTTTAATTGATGACATGACATTTTTGTCAAAATTAAATCAAGGGACAATGTCAAAATTGAACCTCAATTCTTCAAATTAAATCCTAATCATGAATGGTCAACTTGAATTTCTCAAATCGAAACTCACTAACCCTATTTCCTCAAGACGTAATAAGCTAAATCTCTCAAATCAATGATTAGCAGTGAATTTGCTAAAATTGACCCTGAATTTGAATTTAACTCACAAAATTGAGTAAAATGGGTTTATTCATTTGCAAATCATGAAGAATCGATTTGGACCCTTAATTAGGGGCAAAAACGTCAATTCACATTTTGCTCTGTCCAATCTCAAAATTGATTTATCGAGTAAATGGATAATTGTTTCCAAATAAAATGTCGTAAAAAGAACTAAGCCTAATTATGACTAGAACAAAAGTAATTTTATTTTTGGTCGATTCCGAACCTAAAATTGAAAAATTCGGAAAATGAGGTTTTTAATTGAATTTCGCAAAATTCTTGATGCTAGAGTCAACTTGAAGCTAAAATAAAGTGATTTTGTGATTTTTATATTTTTCAATTTTTTTGGTCAAAGATTTGATCAAAAGTCAAACTTTAATTGACTTTTCACTAGGAATTTAATTTTATGGTTAAATCTTTGAATTTTTCCGAAATTTATACTTCTAAAGTAAAATTGAACTTGAAAGGAATATTTTGGTGTAAAAAGCCAAGATTTTATCCGAGTTTACTTTTGATCAAAGGGTTGACCAAAAGGTCAACTCGAAAGTCAACTATTTGACTTTTCTGTTTTTCATTTAAAACGAATAGGAAATTGCTTTCTAAAATTAAGGCAATAAATGCAATTGAAAAATGACACTTTTCATTTCGAAAAATGGGCCTTGTCGTGATAAAAAATCCCTAATTTGGTTTTTCTGTATTTATTTACACATCGACTAAAAATCAGATATCAACATTCTTTAAAAGACTTTTCGCATTCTTCATCCCATTAGACCTTAGCATTTTTCTTCCACAATTTGAAGAAAGACTTAGCAGTTTCGGATAATTGGGAAATAAACTTTGCCACATAGTTCAACATTTCCAATAAACTCTGTACCTCTTTAATGGTGGAAAGAGGCTTTAAATCACAAATAGCTTTCACCTTTGAAGAATCAATTTCAATACCTCAGCTACTAACCATGAAACCCAACAACTTGCCAAATTTTAACCCGGATATGCATTTTACAAGGTTGAGTTTCAATTTAAACTTTCTAAGTCGATCAAACAGCTTTCACAAGACTTCAATGTGGTCTTCGCTTTGTCAGGATTTAATGATTATATCGTCAATATAGACTTCAATTTTATGTGCATTGTAACATCCTTGAAACCAACCCCCTGAGATCGGCCATAAGGTCTTGAATGAGTCGACCATGGGTCATTGACCATGGATCGATTGGTTCGATTGGTAAGGATCAAGGATCGGTCATGGTTCGATCGACCGACCGGTCATGAATTGTTCAAGGCGTCGGCCGTGAAAAGTCCACCGGCCATACCAATGGGATTGGATTACCAACTCATAAGATGACTTTTTGGTCACAAGAATTGGTCATGAGATGATTTTGGATCAGCAGATGGTCATGGGTCAATCCGATTGGTCATAGCACCTGGTCGCGAGTGATTCCGCCCGGCTATGCACTGGTACACGAATGATCTGATTTGACCAAAAGTGATCGTCTTCCGACCAAAAATGCATAATTCATGTAACATCCTGAAATTCAAGCCTTTTAAGGGATGAATGAACGTTAATTTCGCCAATGCATTGTTGGTTGATCTCACTTGGAACTGATCACTCCTGAGATACTGACCTTGAGGGGAAAGGCTAATGAGGACAGAACTCGTGCGACTAAAGAACTTGACCTGGGAAAACGACTCAACCGTGAGACTTGCGTAAGAATGATCCTATAGTTATGCAGGCCGATTCCAGGGACGAATAGAAGTCGATTCGCTGATAGAACATAATGGGACGACAGGTGATTTCGTTTACTATTATCGAGCCCGCGAGCGACCCTATGTCAATCCTTGATAATCATGTACTTTGAAATAAGAATCGATCCTTCGCAATTTCATGTAGTCAAGGACGTCCATGTGTCGAGAAGTCTTGAACGTAAATTGGCACGAGTCGATTACGCGTGAATCCTCAAAGCCACCTATTAATCTGAGTAGTACCAAAATGGCATTCAGGCGAAATTGATATGGTATGAAAATCCAATATTGGACTTCGAATTTTCGGGAACGTCTAGGACGGATTTTTGGATGATGCTTCTTCGACAATCGATAGTGTCAAATGAGCCGAGTATTTGGAAAAGGGATTTACGGACCAAGGAAACGAGCCTACGAGGACGTGGCTGGGCAAGAACAGTGTGGGCCTCACGCCCAAGGTGGGATAGCCGCCATGGAATGCCCGAGGCAAGCAAGTGAGCCCGTTGGGCCAAACCGACCATTTACCCTCTTGAGCCCGTTGTCTAACCTTAAGCCAATTCAAGCCCAAGAAATTCTCGAGCCCATTCCTATTCATTTTCCAGCCCGTTTCCTAGGCCCGTCCTCCTTTTTCAACCTAAGAACAGATTAGGAAATGTGCAAGGTGGAAATGACCAAAATGCCCTTGGATATTTTGAAGAAAGTCAAAAGGAAGAAAGAGAAGATGAGGTCATTTGCTTGACAAGTTGGGGCAAGCATTTATGGCCTTGATAAGGCTTATCCTTCAGCCTTCACTTCACTCTCTCTCTCCCCTTCATCTTCTCCAAAAACCGCAACACTTTTCTCCCTAGTTTTCCTTCCTTTCTTTAGTTTTTCAGTCTGACCTTCCTCCGAAATCTGAGTTGATCATTGCCTTCCCGTTGGAATCTCATCTCGTGCCACCCGCCGTTGTGTTTAGAAGACGAAAACCACTCAAATAGTGTCGGCCGTTCGCCAAACGGAGTCGCCGGTCGTCCCGTACAGCCGCCGGAAGTTGCTGCTCGCCGGACCGCCACTATTCCGCCTGCAGCAGCTTTGTTCCGCCTTTTCACCTGTTTTTCTTCCTTTCCGACCAAATCACCACCCATACCAGCCACCAACAGTTCCCCCTTGACCCACAAGTGCCGCCAGTTGTCGGCCCGCCGCTCGCCGGAGCTCCGAGCAGCCCTTTTCCTTCGGTCAGCCACTTTCCTCCTGTGCAGTCAGTTTTTCCAGCTTGCAGTGGGGATTCCAAGTTTGTTGCTGCTGTTCTCAGCCTTAGGACCACCTTGGATCGCTGTGGTAGAGGTTCCCGGGTGTTGGGTTCGTCGCCGCCACCCCGTCCGCGTCACTGGCCCGCTTAGCGGGTGAGTTTAGCTCCTAATCCCTATTTAGTGCCTAAACTTACTTAGGGTTGGGTTAATTAGTGGTAAGGTTAGTTTAGGAAGTTTAATTAAGTTGTATTAGCCCTAAGATAGGTGGTTAGATAGATGGTTAAGATTAGATTAGCTTAATTTTGCTTATTAAGCTTAATTGTGCTTAATTTAGGATCAATTGTGTTTATGTGATTAATTAAGCATGATTTGCTTAAATGGATTGATTAATTGTTTTAATTAATGTTTTGTTTAATTTCTGGATTAAATGTTTTAATTAATTGAATTTCGAAAAAATCACTATTCATAATTACTGTTCACGATTACTGTTCACAGCACTGTTCATGCAAAAGCTAAATTTTGGCTTATTTTGATGTGTTCTTGATTGTTTTGATTTATTGAGGTGCCGGTTGTTAATTATACTCGTGAATATTGATGAAATGCATGATTGAGTGTTGGTTGGATTTTGGATTTTGGAATTGTCGAGTGAGATCGCATGACATATTGCGTGGGTTATCTGAAATGGCATGTCGCATGAGCATGAGTGATGTTGCATTCACGACAGAGCAAAGATATAAATGGATTGCTTGGTGATGTGTTGCATGATCACATTAAATAAGAGAACCCGGTGTTGCCGGAAGACCGCTAATCCTTATGGGGTTGTGCCATGGCCAGTGGATCGCCTGACTTCGATCGGATGCCTGACAGGGAGGGGTTCTATGTGGGACTGCGGTATGGGGGCAGGTCCCGGGCCTCTGTCAGTTACGGGGCTGTGGTAGTGGGCGGGTCCTATGCTCCTTCGGGAATGCCATCTTGGGAATGAGCCCTTGACGTCGCCGTGCCTCAAGATAAAGAGGAAGAAGCTGGTTTAGCCAGGAACCGCCAACCATAAGGTTGTACCGTGGCCTAGGAGGAGGGGTCGTAATAATCGGAGCATATGTGTGGATGTGAGACATGAGAAAGTTATGTGAGATGTTCTGATTATTCACATGCTCTTAATATCGTGATGATTTTTGGCAAGCATGCATGAATTGACAGTCGTGCAGGGTGTGTCAATGGTTAGGTGAGATCGCTTGTGACGCGATTCGCATGTGATTGATGAACTGTTTCATCTAACGGCCATGTGCCTTGCTTGCATTATATGAGATTTGACGTGTAGGGTATGGCAGACCAGGTAAGGTTGCATGCAAACCGAATGTTGATTGTTGGTTTGCCTTGTCTATTGTTTGGTCTGCTGTTTGCTGGTTGTGGGTTGTTGGGTTGAGTGAGGGGTGGTTCTGGAGAGATACCCCGGGTTGAGTTGGCGTACTAACCGGGGCTTAGGGGAAAAACTCACTGAGATTTTATCTCAACCCGTCGTGGTTAACCATTTTCAGGTCCTTAGAATGGTGCACCCGCAATGGAGAATCCTGCCCCCGCTTCTCCAATGATCGACCTGACGGAACTTGAGTCCAATGGGTCCAAGTTATCGTGGTGCTGAACTCGAGGGTTCATTCTGTACAGTTGGATTAGCCTAGCCTAGTTTCTTTTTGGTTTAGCTTAGAGGATGGATCGGCCCATTTTGTCGGGCTTGTAATTCGGAAAACAATCCTCCGTTGGTTAATCCAGTAAATTGGATAATTGAATAGTTGTTGTTGTTTTTGCTGTTCATCCCTCTATCCTTGTTTGATTGTTTGTTTGTCTGGGGATGGTTCGTCTTCCACTTGCGCTTAACGAAAGATAAAATAAATGGTCGTCGATGGGTCCTGGGACGTCGCTTTCAATTGACCATGGAAATGGGGTTGTCGCGAGTTCGAGAGTTAGGGCGTGACAATTCCCTATTTAATTCTTAGTGATCGGAAATGAATCTTGAATTGGTGAAGTCTGATCATGGATCGGTATTACACCGGCCATGAACCATGTGGATGAATCGGGCGTCGATTGGAATGAGCCCTAAGATAGACCTGGCTATTCCGTCATAATTCCTAAGGTCCATGAGTGCCTTGGCTTAGTGCTAGGCCATGGGTAGCCTTGGAATTGGCCTTGAATCGATCGGAGGACCAATGACCGAATTATGAGGGAAAGTCGCACTAGGCCAACAGTGCTGACCTAAGGGCCGGCCATTGAGTCGACCCAAGGGCCGACCCTCTATGGCCAAATGGCTGCTCGGGGTAACGGTTTGGGCAAATTAGGGGTGTGTGGCTCGGACCCCGGGCATATGTAATTTGATTTTCCGAAGTATACCATATGATCCCTTTTCTGGCCCCGGAGTCAACTTGAATGATGGAATTCTCCAGACCACCTTCTTGAGGAAGGAATGGTCAAAAGAGAAGAATTCTCTAGAAACCTTATTGGATAAGGCTTAACCTCAACTTTTCAAAGGTCATAATGGTGGTCAAAAATATCTTGGGGGCCATGAAAAGGATGGATCACACATGGCCCAATCAGAAGGCGACACTCGAATCCTCATTATGAACCTATGGAATTTTAGAGACCTAGTTAGCAAGTTAGGCATTTTCTTAGTTAAACTTCTATAAATGCCAATAAATGAGGGGAAACAAGTGGTCCAATGGGAAAGTGAAAGGCGAGCCGTCATTGATGACGTCTACTCACTAGACCACCTAGTAGAACGTTTTAGCCATGCCTAGTCATCCTTAGGTGCAATTATTGAGGAAAACAGGCTTGCCACTTAAGGATTCTAAGCGGGCCACTTGGAAAGAGAGGATTGGACGGTTAGAAGTGCAATGATGAGCTCGGGGACTATAAATAGGAGAACCCTCTCCTTCTCCCTCACCATTTGCACCATTCTCCTCCTTCTTCCTCCTTTGGCCGCCCTCCTCCTCCTCTAGCCCACTCTTTCCTTTGGTTTTCAAGGAAGCTGCTTTCTCTCTCTCAAGTAGTTTCTCTAGTTCCATAAGGTTTGTCCAGGTAAGTAGAATCTCCTCTTCTCTCTAGTATGATCATTTCTATCATGAGGACTAGACGGTTTTCTCTTGTTGAACCGTGATTGTATGGAAGATTATGTGTACGTTGGCTTGTACATGAATCGTATGCATGTGCGTGATTCTTTCATGACCGAGATGATGCCATGTTTCGTCGTTGGTGTTCAACGCAAGTTGGGAACGCCCAAAGCCATAAGGCTTGTGTCAGTAACGAAGTGTCGGATCTCAAGCCTTGTATGGTACGAGGATCGCCCAAAGCCACGAGGTCTTGGATTGGCATCAAGACATGCCGGCTCCTAGTCTCATTCGGTACGGGGATCGCTCATGCCCACAAGATCTTGGTTGGCATCGAAGTATGCCGAGCTCATGCCTTGGATTTGGTGTGGGATCCTTGTTACTTGGCATTTGAGTTAAACCTCGAACATAGAGTTAATCACTACATCATTAGACTCGGGTCGTAGAAAGCACGACACGCATGATTATGTATAAGTGTGATGTTATTGTTGAGTCATGAATGAGTTGGCTAAATGAAAAGAATAAGAATCGTCATAAGTGATACATTTGTGAGATCACCCCATGAAAGATGGGAAAGATGAAGATACCCCCGTAACGGGATGTCCCGGGTAACCCCCGAAAGCCTTGGGAAGTTGGCCCCGAGAAGCCTCGGCAAGAGTCGAAGGGGCCTAGTTGAGCCAGGACAATGTCAACTGGTACCCCCGTAATAGGATGTCCTGGGTAGCCCCCGGAAGCCTTGGGAAGCTGGCCCGAGAAGCCTCGCCAAGAGTCGAAAGGACCTTGTTGAGCCAGGACAACGTCAACTGGTACCCCCGCAACGAGATGTCCCAAGTAACCCCGAAAACCTCAGGAAGCAGGCCCCGAGAAGTCTCAGCAAGAGTCGAGAGGCCCTGGTTGAGCCAGGATGATGTAAAGTGATCTACACGAATGCCGGTTATGCTCAAGTATGGGTAATATGGGTTTATGTGTTAGCCAACACGTGAGTAAGTGAAACCCTTGTATACATGTTTGAGTATGGGTGATATATGTTTATGTGTTAATCGATGGGTGAGTAAGTAAAGCCCTTGCATTAGTCATG
This sequence comes from Corymbia calophylla, assembly GCA_014182845.1. Lineage (NCBI taxonomy): Eukaryota > Viridiplantae > Streptophyta > Magnoliopsida > Myrtales > Myrtaceae > Corymbia > Corymbia calophylla. The sequence goes on along the minus strand of JABKBT010000013.1, from coordinate 224,339 downwards.
GCGTTACATGTGAGTTGCAATTGATCTGCCATCGACACTATTTGCATTAGTTGCTTTGGCTAGTCGTTAATGAGAAGATGTGACGCTAGCTGACGGTCAAGGTTTTACTTACTAAATTTTCCCCAAAACTCACCCCTTTACCTTTACAAGTTGGTAAGATGGCTAACCATCCTCCTTTACGTTTTGGTCTATCGATGAGAATAGAAGGGACAACTGTAGACGTGATACACGACGAAGCAGGGATAATGTACCGGAGATATACCTCAACTGTATGGGTTCACGAGGGGCAAGTTGAGTTGGTCCCTCACCGTTATGAGGCATGATACGTTTGGTCAGACGGTGAAATGATCGGGCCTATTCGTGGCTTTAGAGACTTGATGAACCCAAGTGGAGGGTCTATGTCCGACGGGATGAATGATAATCAGTAATACCGGCACATAACGGGAAGGGTTCCCAATTTTGGAAGCCGTAGTGGTAGCAGAGATAAGGATACCCAAGCCTTTTATATTATGTAATATGAAAGATAGTTTGTACACGAATTACTAATGAAAATAGTAGTATTATATGCTTACTCCCATGTTCTTCTAGTGATGTTTGTCAGTGATGTTGTTGTTGTGTTTATGCTTCCGCATGTGCATATAAACAAGATAAAATGAATTGGGACGGCGACAAGCCTAGGATGTCGCGAAAATAATCCACAGCTCGGACCCTGGAAAGGGGTCGTGACATGCAACATGTCATGAAAGAGAGTTGCCATGGCTCTTTGATAAGTTGCCCCAACATTCTTCAAGACAAAGGACATCACTTTGTAACAGAATGTCCCCTATGGGGTGATAAAAGACATCTTGGTTTTATCTTCGTCCTTCATTCGAATTTGGTTGTAACCCGAAAAACCATCCATGAAGGAGAATAATTCAAATCCAGTCGTATTATCAACTACAATGTCAATGTGTGGCAATGGGAAATCATCTTTAGGACTTGCTTTATTCAAGTCCCAATAGTCAACATATATTTGAACTCGTCCATCCTTCTTCATGACGGGGACAATGTTGGTGATCCAATCAGCATAATGTGTGACTTCAATAAAATAGACTTTTAAAAGGTTCATGGCCTCTTCTTCAATCTTTTTAGACAGCTCTGGCTTTGTCCTTCTAAGCTTTTGCTTCTTGGGAGAAATATTCAGATCAAGAGGCATCGAATGTTCCACAATGGCGGGGTCTAAACCTAGTATAATGACGTAAGACTAGGCGAACACATTTTGATATTCCTCCAAGAGCTTGATAAGCCGATCTGCATCCATTAGGGAAAGATTTGCCCAAATTTTAGTTTCTTTAGGATTTTCAGAGTCTCCCAAATTCACAGTGACTGTTTGCACTTCAATAGGCGTTTTAAATTTCTCATGTCGAATCCATTCCTTCTCAACAGCCTTTGGAATTCTCTTCATCTTCAGACTCAGAATAATCAAGTTCGCTTGCAATTTCATGAGGTGAATCTGAGCCATGCATATAGCTATCGTGATTGTGCAAAATGTTGTGCTGAAATGTAGCCATAAAATGGTTAGTATATGAAAATAACAAATGCAATGCATGCATGTGTCATGAAAGAAAAATCATTTTGAATTCTGAGTTTTCAAAAAATTGAAAAGGAACTCGTTCTCATATCATGGGACATCCTCGTTCCAAGAAAATCATTTTGGAAATTATAGATCATGTAGAGGTCTAAGCCTCAAAGCATCATCATAGGACTGATTTGGCATACCCTCACACATCTATTAACAAAACTTGTGAATGCTTTTATTAATATGCAATCAACAATACAATGTCTTGGATCAAAAGTTTGTGATCCGAATTATTACAACACTTGAAAGAACAAATGGAATTCCCTTGTAGGGGAGAATTGAATGGAATACAAGAACAAAGAAAAGTATAAAATAGAACATCCCTTACACAGCAGGATCAGTAAGTACTCCATCTTGAGAATCAGGGTTGTTAGAGACAGCTTCGATGAAACAGTCTTCAAATAAATTGGCAATATCGCCAACATCAGCTTCTTCCTCTTGAAGCAGTTTAGGTGGGCCAGGGAAGAAGTCCTTCAGAGAAGGCAAAAGATGTTGATGTGCCTTCATTTTCATGGTGGACTTCTTGCAATCATTTTGATTCTCTCGGCTTTCTTGGTAACCAAATCCTTCTCATTTCTTTGGGGGCTGAATCTTGATTGTGATATGAATACCTTAGGCTGTCTTCCTAAGGCATTGTCCAAAGACAAATCCATTTTGCAGAAGTACCTTGCTTGACATGATGGTAGACTTGGAAAATTCAGGTTCATGTATAATTGTCCCAACAAGGACGTCAGACACAGAAACTAGCTCGAAAGATTGGAAGCTCGATTCATCTTTCACTTCGGGCTCCACATATGGCATAGCACTATCACGAGGCATGTTTGATTCTTTCTCGCCATAAATAGTAACTATCTTACCAGTCACGACAAATCAAACCATCTAATGTAAAATCGAGGGAAATGCATGTGCAGTATGGATCCATGGGCATCCAAGAAACAAATTAAAATTGCTCAAGATATCCATTACTTGAAAAGTTTGGATGAACTTGACAGGCCCAATTACCAATTTAAGGTTGACTTACTCTAGTGACACCCTCTTCATGCAATCAAAAGCTGGGACGAGGGTCTTTGATGTGCAAACATGATCCATCTTAACGCCCAATTGATTAAGAGTGGATAATGGACAAATGTTCAAGGCAAAACCATAGTCAATGAGCACCCTCAAAATTCTTGTATTAAAGTAAAGAGCTGATATATAAAAAGCCTTTGAGTGGGCGTATCCTATGGGTGGAAGGTCTTTTTCAAAAAAAGAAATTTGACCCTCTTAGGATTATAGCTCCAACAAACTCTTCTAATTGTTCCTCTTCAATAATCTCAATACATGAACTTCATTGAGCACTTTGAGGAGTGCATTCTTATGCTTCTCAAAAGAATTGAAAAGTTCTAATAAGGAGATTTGAGTAGGTAATTTCCTTAGTTGGTCAACGATATCAAATTCACTCAACTTAATAGCTTTGAGGAATTGCTTCGCTTCCTCGTTAGTTACTTCCTTCTTCTCGACACTTTCGCGAGGTGGATAGTATCAACTTAATCATGTGACAGCATCGATCTCATCAGTTCCGTAATTCCATAGTACTGCCTTGTTATTGACATTGAAATTGTTCTCCATCTTCGTCTCAACAACTCCATTGCTTGATGGCAACTCTATCACCACATTCTCAAAATTTGAGAGCTAAATAGATTTGAGATCATCGACGAGCAAGCCGATGACAAGGTTCAATCCTACTTGCTTGTGTGTCACAGGCACCATCCTCAAAGGATAAATCAATCAAGATAGGAGGAATCATTGCAATCATGTTGTCATCTTCAAATTCATCACCCCATCCCCTCGAGATGATGGCCTTAGGATCAACAAAGAAACTTGGTGGAGGTGAATACTTCATCATGAAGTCATACTTTCCACTCAGTTGGCCAAGAGTGTAAACAATTTTTCCATTTTCATGGGCTTTCCTCATGAACTTGCGGTCATGTTTTGAAGTCTTGTGTCCAACTTCTGAGTCAGAGTCAAAAGACTCTTCTTTAAGAGTTGAATTAGGAGGAGTTGCAACGTCCTCATCCTTGAACTCACTTCCCCATCCATCGAGACAATGGTTGATAGATCTGTAAACTCTTTAATGGTGGAATTGTATCTTACCATGAAATCATACTTCCCACTTGGTTGACCCAAAGTATCAATGACTTTGCCTCTCTTGTGGGATTTCTTGACAAACCGTCAATCATGGCGAGAAGCTTTACATGATGGTTTCGGATCCTCGTCAGAGTAGTCATCTTCGGGTAAACTTGGCAAAGACTCATTCAAGTCGGACTCATAGCTATCTACCTTCGATTCTTAGGTTGAGTTTATATCCTCTTACTCAATTTTGTAAGAAAAATCTTAAGAAGATAAATCAATTCAGGCAGCAGCTAGTGATCTTCGGGTGTATTTTCACCAACCGGTCGAATGACCTCTAAATCGGCTAACTTGATGAGATAACATATTTTCTCTTCACGGGAGATATCACCTCCCTTTTCTTGGCACTTAGCTAGGGCTAGCAACTCATTCAACTTTGGCACATCAACCATAAATGGCTTCTCATTCTCATTTCCAAATATCATGTTGACAGTTTCTGCATGGTTTGGAAGAGGGTTTTGTTGGATGTTTGGGACAATGTCCTTGAAAGAAAGGATTCCTATGTCCAAAAGGTCTTGGACCTTTGTCTTGAGGACATAGTAATTGTCCACGTTGTGACCTTTCTCACCCATGTGGTAGTCACATGTCTTTGTAATATCAAAACTGGCAAATTTTGGAGGATTATCTCTCAAGATTTCCTTGGCCATCAGTCTTTTCTCGATTAACATGGGAAGCAGTTGAGACAAAGGCCTTAGAAAAGGCGTGAATTGTCTTTGAGGCGCTTTTCCTTTACGGTCAAAACTTCAGGAAGAACTCCCGACTTCCGTAGTGGACTTTTGAGCAAAAGGGTTGTAAGGCCTTTGGCTAGCAACGTTTTGCACGTATGACACCTCCACCATAGACTATTTGTCTTTCTTTGGGGTGAACTTGCAAGTTGACGTATCAATAAGCCTACCGTCTCGCATGATCCCTTCGATGTGTTCCCCTAATTCAACCATGGCGGAGAAGTTAAGACAAGTGTTGTTGAATATCTTGTCGAAGAATTCCTTGGGTAAAGCTCGCAGAAACAACTACATAACCTCCTTCTCAATAAGTGGAGGTTTGACTTGAGAGGCCATGGCCCTCCATCTATGGGCGTCGGCTCTGAAAGTCTTGTTCCTTCTTTTGTCGACCTGAACCAGTTCTTTACTGGTTGGTGTGATCTCCGAGTTAAATTTATATTGTTGAAGGAATTCGTCAATGAGATTCTCTCAAGTATAGATCTTTCAAGATCGAGATCAATGAACTATGTCAGAGCAGTATCAGTCAAGCTATCTTGAAAGGTATTGATTAACAACGGAGTGTTGTCAGAATATCGGGCCATTTTGAGCGAGCAATACTTGAGATAGGTCTTTCGGCACCAAGTTCCATCATATTTCCTTGAGAATTCTGGCTCTTTGTTGAAATCTGGAACTTGCACTCTGATGAACGGCGATAGCTTGTCGAGCCCTTGCAATTGATAGCCTTGTAGCATGTAAAGCTGTTCTTCCATTTTTCGAGGTGTCTTGCACTCTCTTCATCTAGATGAACAATGGGGACTTCCTTAGAAGGCGCCTTCAAATCTATGACAGTAGGATTTGCAACGGAACCCATTTGGCGGGTCCTTTCTTAGTTGAATCCGCTACTGGTGTGTTAGTGGGAGTGGTAGGGATGGTTGTCGTAGCCGCAGGAGTGACGGGAGTAAAAGTCTTCATTTGATTAGCAAAGTCAGTTAACGTCACCATCATCTAGGCCATTTAATTCTCAATGGTGGTGGTAGGGGTATAGGTATCTTCGTTCTGCATCCTCACTTGATGACGGGTACGAATAATAGATCGCGTCTTAGCTGTAATTTAATAGCTTTGTCAAAAAAGGAACTTAAATCAGAATGTGATCAATGAATTAAGAAAATACAGATCTTATCAATCCTATATTTTCTTGGGATGAAATGGCGATAAGAATTGCATATGACCCCAGTATCATACAATACCCTATTATCGAGATTTCTTCAAAAGAAATTATACAATTGATAAGGACGACAATGCACGTTTAATCCAAATGCCCCTTTCTAAAAATTACATCAAAAGGTGCAATGAGACTTTATTGATTGAACCAAATGATTACATGGAAAGAGAAAAAAATTTATTACATGAAATAATGCGAAATACATGTAATACGAAAGGAGAATACAGGGAAGTGTTGGTTACAGGGAAATATGGAAAGTACAAAGAAATTTTCTTTTACATGGTATGAAACGAAGATACACGGAAAGTCTTAGACAAAAATTCTAAGAATTAGATGAACTAGAAGGAGCCAAGCGAGAACATTTGCTATCATAGGTCAAATGCTCCTCATTGGCTAAGGCTTGATCTTCTTCAACGTGTTGGATCGGTTGAAGTTCTTGAGGTTTGGGATTATTCGAAAGCTCGACTTCGAGTTCGAGTTCCACTTGATAATGAATGTATTCAGTCGTTGTGTGATAGATCCTCATCTCTCCCTCCAACTCGGATTTATCAACAATAGTGATGCGCAATATGTGAGGTTTATACCAAACTTGAACAACATCTAGAATCGCACTTGTAATGTGACCCATTTGGTTTTTTTATTACAACCTCTTTGCGATAATCAAGACGATATGACCTCAGCTTGAGGATTGGTGGGATCATTGAAGAATGCAATATTGACAGAGCACCCTTGAAGGGTAATACGACATTAGACCCGTTAGCCCTACAAGAGGGAGCAGTTCATCATCTCTGCCAATAGGGCGTACCTCAGTAATCTTTAACCATCAACCATGCCATTGGGTTTGACTCAAGGTAAATCTCTTAAGAAAGTGTAAACAAATGGAGAAGATCTAAGAAGGAAAGAAATTGATTTCATTATGAAACATGATGATGGGATGATGATACTTTGAAATGTGAACAATTCTCATATGAGGTGCGAATTCTTTGATATGAGAAACACGTCAAATTTGGAGAAGCCCTAATGGGGCTCTAAGGATTCCACGTTAGTTTCTTTATCGGGTGGGAGACATAAAGGTCTCAGCAAGAATCATATGAGAAAAGCGCTTGAAAGCACAAACTTGGCTAACAATGTAGGTGACTAAAGGATCCATTGTTTTTTAGGCACGTGGGAATATGACGAACCGAAAAACATAAGAAGGAATCTACGGGGAATTTGATCCCTAGAATTGATTTTAAAGTTGGAGAGATATTTCTCAAGGAAAGTGTATGGCATAGAATTACAGTTTCCCTTAAGTACAGCTTTAATTTGATTAGAAGGAATATTTAGGAATTGACTCATGATGGAAATTAGATTTTGATTGAACAATGGCATTGCAAAGCCAAAAGAGACGAGAGTCGATCCAATGATTGCTTCAAATTCCTCAATGATAGGAGTCAACTCATTCCCATTAAACACAAAGTTGGAGGCTGAAGGGTTCCAAAAGTGAACCATTGCCTTAACCACGTGTAGTATTGGAAGATAACTGATCCATTCCATCACATAGTCTTCATGCTTCAATGTAAGGCCCTCCCATATATCTTTGAGTCCTCTTGGAATAGGAATAATGTTGATCGTGGGCTTATCCATCTAGATCCTAACCAAGTGGAGCATTTGAGATTAAAAATCCATTGTCATTGTGAAAATAAAGTAGGGAATGTAAACACACGAATCAAGAAGCGTAATCATAAAAAAAGGAACGATTCTTACCAAGTGAACCATGACAAGCACAAATCACACATCGCATGAGGACAGTTAGGTTTTGACACCTAAAGATAGGGTGCTAAAGGCTTAAGGTTCCCATCTCAATTAACGGAAGCAGTTTATTAACTGCTACTATCGTCAATTAATGCAACTTCCATTAATGAGATAAGCGAATTGAATGGAAAGAGGATTTATCATGAGTCTTCACTTACGGGTTCCTGCCATTAACCCTCATAATAGCTCTATTTTGGATGATCTGGGTTTTAGACCGCAGTTGTATGTGCGGTGTCATGCTAAAGCTTGTAAACATGCATTTAAATGTAAACAATCAGCACTTCAATATAATCCCCTCATTCATTCATACATCCATACACCACCAGCAAGACAAGGGGTTTGCAAACACAACACTCCTTATGACTCCCACCTATAAAACCATTTAACACACGATTAGCAACTTACCTATTTTTTATGCGACTTTGACATGTAGACAGCCCTACACAAGACATGTTAGTAAAACAGAACAACCGTTTTTATCGGCTTCAAGTCCACTTAGGCTAGTAACTAATCCCCAATGGAGTCACCAAGCTTGTCACGACCTGCCCTTAGCAACGGTTGGTGTCGAGAGGAATGGAGTTTAGGGGTATTTACCTATGAGTGGTCCTCAAGAAAGCTCGATCGCAAGTGTGGACTCTCTCAAATCCATACCCCGTGCAATAGCGAGAAGATTTGTTCTATTATCTAAATTGATTAACAACCTAAGATAAGTGTTTTATAGTCGCCACTAGCCTAAGTTTTGGAGGGCAACTAGAAAACCAAATTGAGGGTTGAGAGGATTCCCTCGACTCCTATGCAGCTAGAGCTCTAGGGTTTAGGGACTTGGGTTACAATAATGTTTTTATTAGCGCCCTTTCGGTACTTAATAGTCATTGTGTTTTACCTAAGGTGATCATTCGTGTCTTTTTACTTTTTCATGTCGTTTAAAATGAAAAGATGATCATACGTGGATATCGGTTTCATGTCATTTTAATTCTGGAAAAGTGAGAGAAGAAAGGCAAATTATTTTAATTAAAAGTGCATTGTAGAAAGTAAACAACCAAGGAAAACAGTAAATCTAACATGCAATCCTAAGGCAGAATAAGGAAAGGAATGAAAGGAAAGAAACCCGCAGCTTGTTGGGTTTTTATACAACGCAATGAAAAGCTCGAGATATATGTTGGGCATTAAATGAATAGTACAATGAAGTGTCGGAAAGGATGTTGACCATTGCCGTCTTCAAGGCCATCTTCTTCACCTATCCTTATTCTTGTCTAATGCTATGGGAGTGATTTACATTTGAAACAAACATTGAGCCAAGCAAAGGCATACCAAACATGTTGATAAAGGCACACAAACAACAATCAATTCAAAACGATCTCGAGGTCGACCTTTTGGAAATTGCATGCATGGCATGCCACAAAATGTTACCCCCATTCATTATTATTAGACACGATTTATGATCGTTAATCATCATAAATATTCACTTATGGTGGTTAACGTCATAACCCCTAAAGTTGAGTTTTAATTTGTAACCCCAAGATTACCCGTGAGCATGCATTGAGCTTGTGCGAGTATCTATCAATCACATGTATCATATTTGAAAATAAGCATACAAGCAAGTTTGAAGGTCTTATTTCCCATTCAATCAAACAATGAGTGTACTGGCACCAGTTCACTTCATTCATCAAGCATACACCGATCAAAATCTCAAGTGTCAAACACACATTCAATGGTCTTTCTATTTTCTGGAAATTTTTGTTCTTAAAGTTCAATAAATGACAATCAAAGTCATGAAGACATCAAAAATTGGCTCTACATGCATCATTTTCTAAAAATCACGGGACATGAACATGTCACAACCAAATAGAACAGGAGAATCCATAACACCTTGATAAAGAACAAGTAATTGAACATGATCCATTAAGCAATTGACTATGTAAAAATTCTAACATGTCAAACAGTCAATGTGAAACATTTTTCATAAAGGCAACTCCTTAAGATGAGGTAAGTGTGAATTTATAAAAGTCAAAGAATGTGACAAAATGCAACAGAACAGAACAGAGCAATAGCAATTTGATGTAATCTCATGGCAATTTGATTGTGTTAAACACGCTCGAAAATTCTCCACGTGATAACCCTAAAGGTGACAAACAAAGTTCGTGAAGGTCTTGGCTTCTAAATCATGACAGACAAATTCGAGCAAAAATGACAAAGTGCTTATATGCAAATGCTCATGCATGTATTCCGAATTTTACACTTTTCCAGATTATGAGGCAACTTTACAAAAATTAGAAAGTGGGACAATTGACATGCAAATGACTTGATTTTAGTGTCATTAGAAAGCTTGGTAGATTTCCTAAGACTTTCTAAGAGATGGCATGCTCAATTAAGGTCATTTACCCATTCAATTTTGGACATTTTTATAAACATGCAAAATGATTAGATTCAGGGCAGCAATTATATCAACAAAGTGCATGGTTTACAACTCCTATATAACAGGAAAGAGTATGAGAAAAATCATATAGGTTGAGCACCAAATCACGAACATTTTTTATTAGGGTATCTAAGTTCGAATGCAATCATGAGGCATGATGACAAAATGAAAAAAGCAAGGTAACAGGGGGATACATGCATAATGACTGAACAAAATTTTCATTAATGCATGCGTTGAATGATCCATTGAACCTCAATTGAAGTGATTAAAGTGTCTCTAGAATGATATTAGGACATGCAATGACAAACTTTAGCTTTAGCCCCGATTGCCTATTGTAATCTCGCTTCATTGAGCTCAAGATAATAAATCCTACCTTTATCGATGTTTTGCAACGAAAATGAGCTCAAGCTTACAAACTTAGAACACCAGCCACCTGAGGACTGTCACAGGGACACCGGAGGAACTTTTGGTCGTTGGAGGGGGAAGGATCAGCGTTGGAATGGCGTTGATCAACACTTGGCATGGAGGATTGGGCTGGACGGCTTGATTGAGAGATTGCCGGAGGAGGTGCCAGCCACGGTGATGTCGGGGAAAGGGGGGACCATTGTTGGAGAAATTACCATCGATGAGGATGCCAGGAGGAGGCTGCTAGAGCTCGGATTTACGGCAGTTGAGGGAGGCAGTTGGGGTGGTTTAGAGAGATAGAGAGAGGAAAATGGAGGGAAATGAGAGAGATTAGAGAGAAAATGAGATCTAGGGAGAGAATGGCAAATGCAAAAATGGTTCCCCCCTAAAAAAATGGAGGGAAAATGTTAAACATAGTCTCCCTTAATCACAAATCCTAGCCATCGGATTAATCCGACAGCTAAGTATTAACTCATGTGCCTAACTAATTTTCTTAACCTCTAATCATGTTTAACACATTAAAGATGTGCTAATTTTAATGGCTGAGACTTAATGTGATCAGCAATTTAAAAGATTTTTGTAATTAAGGACCTAATTAGGGGCAATTCTGTTATTTCATTAAAACCTATGGATCTTTTTGCAAATTCTGAAAAAGTGAGGACATAGAAGGTTCGGATTTGGGCCGCGCTACCATGCGGTGGTGGTCTGTTGTGACCTGACCTTGGCGTTGGTCAGTGTCGGGAGGGACGGAGTTTAGAGTATTTACTCAAGAGATGGTCCTTAAAGAGCAAGTCATCAAAGATGGCTCGAACACATCATCAATGATAACCATATCCACCAAGAGGTCCATTGATCGCGAGTGTGAATTCTCCCAAATCCATATCTGTAACATCCTGAGAATCGACCTCATTTTTGGATTTTATAAAATGGCGATATTAGTCGAAGGCCTGGTCAGTACAAATTTTCCGAACTGTGTGTTCGTGGGATAACGGATTACAGGGAGGTGCCATTAGGAAGCGATACGCGTTCGACTCGCAATTTCGATCAGGAACGAACCCTTTGACCATGAGGACCTGGGAGGGAACGATATCCTCTAAGTACTAGACTATTAAGGAAACGGAAATAAATCGATTCGGCAGAAGTACGAAGTTGATTTGTGGGTGATTTCCGCATGACTTCGATACGAACTACGAACGACGGTAAACCGATTCCTTTTCATTTGGTACTCGGGATTATCAATTGAGCCCCCGGGATCATACGACAATCGAGGGACGTCCCTGACTCAAGAATTGACGTTAACGTGGATCAAAGAATGATTGACCATGGGTCAAAAGTGAGGAAAGTCCTAAAAGGGCGCCCGATAATCCAAATTGTACTACGGTCGCAATTGACTCAATTTAGCCCCGATTTTTAATCTGATTTTGGGAACCGACTTCTCAGTGATGTCAGGACTAATTATTTGGACGTCGCCTCATTTATTTTGGAATTTTCCGTTGGACACGGAAGTGTCGGAAAAAGGAAAAATTGGACCGGGTTTCGGGCCTACTGGTGGGCCGACCCAAGACCGGCGGCCCAATGGGCCTTGCACCCATTCAGCCCAGCCCAAGAGGGGCCCAAGTTGGCCCAAGTTCCCCTCCATTTCCAGCCCATGGGCTTCTCTCTTTTGGCCTTTTGCTTTTGTGCCAAAGTGGGCTTTGTTTATGCTTTGTTTTGTGCTTGTTTTTGATTGGTTCTTCAAGCAAGTGGCAAGCCCACTTGCCTTGGCCTTATCCAAGTCTTCAGCAGCCTCTTCTCTCTCCTCTTTCTCCCCCAAAATTCGCGCACCAGCCCACCTCCCTCTCTCTCCCTTTTTCTCTTCCTTTTCTCTTCCATTTTTGCTGTTTCTTGCTGTCCATGCTGTTTTCCAGCCCAAAAACAACCTTGCCCATCACCGGAGCCGCCACCACCGCCCAAAGTGTAGTCCCGGAAGTTAGGAAGCCGGCTGCACACACCCCTGGTCGCCCCAAACCGCCCGTTTCGGCCTTTTTCCCTCTGTTGGTCATTCCGCGTGAACAGTGTTCCGAGGGCTGTTTTGGCCCGTTTCGGCCACTGTTCGTCGTCCTTTGCCATCCCCGAGCTTACCCCTCGTAGCCCTCGTTCCCCTCTATGCGCCGGTGTCGCCGGATTTCTGATCCAAGTAAGTTAACTTCCTAATCCTTGTTTAGGGGTTAATCTTGCTTAGGAGTTAATTAGTTTAATTTTTCTGCTTGGTTAATTATGGGTTAGTTTGTTAATGGTGGCTGAGTTAATTAAGCTGACTAGGGTTAGATTAATTGACCATAGTTAGTAATAAAGTAACCTAGGTTAATTAATTAAAGTAACTAAGGTTAGTTTCTAAAGTAACTATGGTTAATTATTAATCATGATTGAGTTAATTAACCCTAGTTAGGTTAAATTTAGTAACCATGGTTAAGTTTAATATTATTTTATTAATTTCGGATTAGTTATTGTTCACGGATTACTGTTCACGATTACTGTTCACGGCACTGTTCATACGGAAATAAATTTTGGTTTCAAATTGATGTGTTCTTGGTTGTTATGCTTTCTTGAAGTGCCGATTGTTAATTATATGCGTGAATAATGATGAAATGCATGATCGAAGACCGAGTGGAAGTGAAAGTGTTTGATTTATTGAGTTATTCCCGAGAATTAGGGAATGTACATGATTGTTGATTGGTTGAATTTGGAATTTTGGAATTGTGGAGTGATACCGCATGACATATTGCGTGGGTTATCTGAAATGGCATGTCGCATGAGCATGAGCGATGTTGCATTCACGACAGAGCAAAGATATAAATGGATTGCTTGATGATGTGTTGCATGATCACATTAAATGAGAGAACCCGGCGTTGCCGGAAGACCGCCAATCCCTATGGGGTTGTGCCGTGGCCAGTGGGTCGCCTGACTTCGGTCGGATGCCTGATAGGGAGGGGTTCTATGTGGGACTGCGATATGGGGGCGGGTCCCGGGCCTCTGTCAGTTGCGGGGCTGCGGTAGTGGGCGGGTCCTATGCTCCTTCGGGAATGCCGTCTTGGGAGTGAGCCCTTGACGTCGCCGTGCCTCGAGGTAAAGAGGACGAAGCTGGTTTAGCCAGGAACCGCCAACCATAAGGTTGTGCCGTTGGCCTAGGAGGGGGCGTAATAATCGGAGCATGTGTGAGTGTGAGACATGAGAAAGCTGTGTGAGATGCTCTGATTATTCGCATGCTCTTAATGTCGTGATGAGTTAAATGACAGTTTCTGCAGGTCACGTGTGCCAAGGCCGGGTAAGATCGCTTTGTGGTTGTGTGTACGCTTATTGAACTGTCCTATGCTTTTGTTTCTCTCTGCATTGTGTTGATTGCTGAATTAGGTTGTATGTTAAACTCCCGAGGCGAGCGAAGTTCCTAACCGGGGCTTAGGACTTTAACTTGCTGAGTTTATCTCAACCCGTGGTGGTTAACCTTTTCAGGCCCTAGATGATGCAGTACCCGAGAATCGAAGAGAGCGATCCCTCCGAGGCCAACGAGTAGGCACTTGTACAGTGTTAGGTTAGCTAGGCCAGTCCCTTTTCGAGTAGCCCTTAGCTTGTCGCCTGTGGTAAGGCGTGTATGTATTTGTTGGTGTGCTGGCTAACCTTCAGATATATAAAAATGGTGTTGTCTTTCCTCTGTTGTTGTTGTTGCTATCCCTGTTGTTTGGTTTGGGAGTTGTTCGTTTCCGCATGTGCTTAATTACAAGATAAAATGAATTGGTCGACGACAGTACCTGGGACGTCGTACAGATAGACCTCAAGTGAAATGGGGTTGCCGTGAGCTCGAGAGTCGGGGCGTGACAATATCCCTCACAATAGCGGAAAGATTTATTTTATTTATCTAAGTTGATTAATGACCTAAGATAAAGGTTTTGGAGTTGCCACTAGCCTCGATTTGAGGGCCGGCTAGAGAGCCCAATCGAGGGAGAGAGGTTCCCTCGATTTCTATGCAACCAAAGCTCTAGGGTTTGGGGACTTGGGTTACGCTAATTGTTTCTATTAGCGCCCTTTTGGTACCTAACATTCATCATGTTTTACCTAAGATGTCAATGTGTGTCTTGTTACTTTTTTGTGTCATTTCTAAACTAGGAATGTGACCATGCGCGGATGTTGGTTTCATACCATTGTAATTCTACGAAATGGAAAAAGAAAGGCAAACAATTTTAATTGAAATTGCAGTGTGTAAAGTAAACAATTAAGGAAAGCGGTAGATCTACACATGCAATCCTAAAAAATACATGTAAAGAGAGATAGAGGAAAGGAAAGTAACCTATAACTCGTCGGGTTTTTATACAATATAAAAAAAACTCGAGACGCATGTCGGGTGTCAAAAGAATAGTACAAGGTAAGGGTTGGAAAGGACATCGACCGTCGTCATCTTTGGGGCCGCCTTCTTCACATACCCTAATTCCTAACTAATTCTAAAGGAATGGTTTACAATGGAAACAAACACCAATTCAAACAAAAGCACACCAAACATGGCAAGTAAACAAACAATGCTCATCCAATCAACGGATTAGAAATGGCCTCGGGATCGGCCTTTGGAGTTACATGCATGACGTACCCCAAATTTTATCTCCATTCATTATTAGATACTGGTCATAATCATTAAACATCACAAGTATTCACTCGCAGTAATTAACGTCATACCCCCCTATAGTTGCGTTCTAATGTGTAACCCAAGATCACCTATGAACATGCATTGGTTTAGCACGAGTATCTACCAATCACATGTATTGAACTTGAAAATAAGCACATGAGTAGGTCCAAAGACCTTATTTCCCAATCAATCAAGCAATTAGTGTACCAGCATCGGTTTACTTTACTCACGAAGCCTGCATCGGTCACAATTTCAGATGTCAAACATGCATTCAATGACTTCTTTATTTTCTGAAAATTTTTGTATTCAAAGCTCATGAAAAGACAATTAAAAGTCATGAAGACATTAAAAATTATTTTTACATGCATCATTTCCTAAAAATCACGGAACGAGCATATGTCACAATCAAACCGAACAAGGGATCCAAAACGCCATGAAAAGGAGCGAGCAATTGAGCATGACCCATTGAGCAATTAGCTTCATGAAAATTACAGTACATAAAGCACTCAATAAAGAACATTTTTCATGCAAACGACTCTTTAGGATGAGCTATGTGTGAATTTATAAAAATCCAAGAACACGATAGAACACATTAGAACAGAATAAGGCAGCAGCAAGTCAATGCCAGCTCATGAGGATATGAACATGTTAACAATGTCAAAAATTCATGAATTTTGCCATATGATATTCTTGAGGATGCCAAACAAAGTTCATGAAGGGTCCAAGTTCCAAATCACAACAGAAAAATTCCAACAAAAATGGCAAATTGCAGACATGCAGATGACCACGTATGTATTCTGAATTTTAGGATTTTCTAGATTACAGGGCAACTTTGTAAAAATAGAAGAGTGGATCAATTGACATGCAATGATTTTGGTGCTATTAGAAAGCTTAATGAATTTTCTAAGACTTTATAAGAGATGACATGATCAATTAAAGTCATTTACTCGTTCAATTATGGACATTTTCATGAACATGCAAATTGATTTAATCAAGGCAGCAAGCAGATGAACAAATTACATGGTTTAACCTTCCTATATGACAAGGAAAGAGTATGAGATAAATCATATAGGTCAAGCATCAAACTACAAACAATTTTCATTAAGGGGTCAAGGCCCTAATGCGACCATTAAGCATGATATGAAAATGATGATAACGAAACGTACATTGAACAAGTGTATGATAACAGAACCTAATTACATGAAAACATGCAATAACGGGATGAAATAATATTCAATTAACATGGCATAAGTATCGCTAAGGTGACATTATGACATGTAATGACATTCATGAGGTGTTCATGGACAAGCAATCACAACCAAGTGCGCAATCACACTCAAATGCATTATTGTGTGAGTACAGGGCAATACAGGGATCAGGATGATTTTTAGTAGATTTCATCTAGTCAATGACATTTAAAAATTATGAGAAAAATATGTGTCATGACCAACATCCAGTTGAACAAATTTCTAAAAGGAATCAACTATAAAAGAGTTCAGAAAAAATCACAATAAAATCAGTAATGTCAGAATTTCGGATTCGAAAATATACAGACTAGCATAACAGAGGACGTATTTCGAAGGATTTAACCTAGTTGTGCTCATTGGAAAATTTCAATAAAAAAGTATGTTATAACCTGATCCATATGTACAAATTTTACAAAGAACTTCAAATCAGATTCCAATTACAAAAATCAGAAAAAATTCATGAAACCGATACATGCAATCAGAAACTCCAGAAATAAGCATATGTGACGGTGATGTTAAGGCCATTCGTCCCATCATGATAATCTCAAAAAAATTTGGAAAAAATATACGTTCTAGGCTAACATGTTTTAAACATTTTTTGTGAAGGAATCATGAAATTTCAATCACAAAATCGGCAAAAAATGGTAATAGCAAAGGTGGGATCCATCACAGAGCAACAATCATCAGCACATCATCACCGAACACAACTGCAACTTCGATGAATGTTTTTAGGTACCAAATGAAGGTCGATCGGAGTGATGTATAGCTTGTCGGAAAGCTTGTCGAATCTATATCAAAAGTCAAAGAAGCCTCGAACTCATTCAAATAATTTTTCAAGCTCAAACGAAGAGGTTTTTCCAGGTGTGTCAGTCTGGAATCCGAATCTAACAAATTAAGAGTAATCACCTAATCAGACCTAATCACACCATTCAAGAAAATCCATCCATGAACATCATGACACATCACAGCAACCCCATCAATCACAGAATCAAACCTAGATTTGAGTTCTAGCCCCAATTGCTTATTGCAATCTTGCTTCATTGAACTCATGATACGGAAACCTACCTTTGATGAGATTTTACAACGAAACCGAGCTTAAACTTGCAAGATCAGGTCACCACAGTGCAGATGTATGCTAGAGGAAGGCTGAGGAGTCTTCTCGTCACCGTAGGATGAAGGATTGGTGCCGGAGGATCGCTGATCAGTGCTGAACCAGAACCAGTCCAAGCTTGGACTGATTTGCGATGCCAAAGAGAAAATCGAGCCAAAAGGCTCGATCGGGGCTTCGTCAGAGGAGGTGCTGGCCACCAAGGCTTCGGGGAGAGGGCGAGGGAGGTCAAGGAACTAGGTTGTAGTGGCCAAGTCGCCAGCGAGGGGCCGGCCGGCCGGCAACCTAAAGGCTTAGCGGTCGAGCGGTTTGAAGAGAGAGAAGGAGGCGGGAAAGTGGAGGATTTAGAGAGAGATTAGAGAGAATGTGAAGTTTAAAGAGAGAAAGTAGATCTGAAGAATGCCCCCTCAAAATTTTTAAGGGAAAATGGTATATATACCCCCTCCCTAATCTCAAATCCTAACCGTAGCACTAATATGACAGTTAGGGATTAACCCATGTGCCTAACTAACTATTTTGAACTTCTAATCATGATTAACACATTTAACATGTGCTAATTTGAAGGGCTAAGATTTAATGCAATGAATGGCTAGAAATTTTTTCTTGCAATTAAGGACTTAATTAGGGGCAATTTTATAATTTTGCCAAACTCAAGGACTATTTTGTAAATTCAGAAAATGTAGCAGCATGGGGGACCGAATTTGAGCTGGGCCATTGCAAGGTGGTGGCTGCTAGTCAAAAACCAATTGAAGGATGGCCAAATCAGTCTCCTCCGCTAATGACCGGTCGGACCGGTTTTAGACCGATTTGATTAGTTCAGTCGATTTTTAGGGTGCTTTGATTCAAATTTTTCTTGCTTTGTGCAATTTAGAAAAGAAAACTTGTTTTATTGAAAAGAAAACGGTCCAATTTTGAAGAGAAATGGGTCAATTTCAAACAAATTAGGCTAATTGAACCATCAAAATTCAATTTCGTGATTTTCTATTAACCTAATTGTCTAATTGCTATGAAAATTATTGGACCCATACCATGGGTACATCAAATTGAACTTTCTAGGCATTAAATTGGACAATTCTACCTAATTATTGGTCTCAATTCGCAAATTAATTGAAATAGAACTCAATTAAAGTTGTGAGACACCTATTAGTTTGATTACCCATGCCTAGAGGAACTTATTGTATCCAAATTGACCTTTAACCGATGACATGACATTTTTCATCAAAATTAAATTGAGGGCCAATGTCCAAATTGAACCTCAATTCATCAAATTAAACACTAGATATTTCTTGAATAGAGCTAACAACCCTATTTTCTTAAAGCCTAGTAAGCCAAATTTCCCAAATCAATGAGTTGGTAAGTGATTTGCTAAAATCGATCCTGAATTTGGACTTTACTCACAAAATTGAATAGAATGGTTGTGTTACCTCACAAATCATTAAGAATCAATTTGAACCTCTAATTAGGGGCAAAAGTGTCAATTCATATTTTGCTTTGCCAATCCCAAAATTGCTTGAACGACTGAATAGGTAATTGTCTCTAGATCAAATGTTGTAAAAGGAACTAAGCCTAATTAGGACTAGAATGAAAGTAATTTCATTTTTGGTCGATTTTGAACGTAAAATCGAAAAATTCAGAAAACAATGTTCTTAATTGATTTTCGAAAAAATCTCAATGTTAAAGTTAAATTGAAGCTAAAATGAAATGATTTGATGATTTTTGTATTTTCCAAATTTTTTTGGGTCAAAGGTTTGAACAAAAGTCAAACCCTAGTTGACTTTTTATTAGGAGTTTGATTCATGGCCAAATCTTTGAATTTTTCCAAAATTTCCATTTTTAAAGTGAAATTAGACTCAAATTCAACCGTTTGACTTTTCAAGTCTTTGTATGCAATGAATAGGAAATTGAAGGCAACAGACAGAATTGAAAAATGATATTTTTTGTTCGAAAAACAGGCCTCATCACGTTTAAGCACCCCCAATTCGGTTTTTCTACCTTTATCGACGCGTCGACTAAAATTCAAGTGTTAATAGTTGCCCCTCTTTGAGTGGGAGTTTGAAGAGGTTCCACTCAAAGACAAATTGATACTTGCAATTTTTAATCGACTCAACTTAGGGAAATAAAGAAAAGGGGAAGGAAGTGACATTTGATCATAAACATGCCTATGCACTTACTGTCGTTCGTTGGAAATATTCAACCACTTCATATGGGTTTTTCTTCTCTACTTTCTCCTGAAATGGGATGGAGTAGATAAGAGATGAAGTGGAGTGAAGAAAAGAAACAAGGAAGTTTCAAATGAAGATTATAATTCACGGATAACCACTAACTTAAAGACAAGATTTAAGGATGACCTAGAACCGAAAGACAAGGTTTAAGAATAACCTAGAACTGAAGACGATGTTTAAGGATGACCTAGAATTGAATACTAGGTTCAAGGTGGACCAGGAACCAAAGGCGAGGTTTTGGCTAACCAGGAACCAACTCACTGGGGAGTATCATTTTCAAAAAAAGGAGTTTGAGGTTGTTTTATAACAATCATCAATTTTCTTAAGAGGAAGTTTTAACAAACAAGTTTTGATTAACCATCTAAGGATTAAGTCAAATAAGCCAAGTTGGAGATAACCTAATCAAGGAGGTCTTTCTCATAAATTCTCATAAAAGGTTTTTGTTCCCATCCATCGATGTGGGAAACATGCACGTTTTCACTCTTGAAGTCTCACATAACCTATGTTAGAGGTTTTTGGAAATGTTCATAGTGAATACAAATTGATTGATCAAAAAGGTCTATTACAAGGACCGTAATGTAGATTTGGTCATGGGCTTATACAAAGGATATTCACTTTGAGGCCAAGAAAAGACTGTTTAATTGACATCTTCATTAAGTCTACAAATCAAGAACCTTGAAGATAAGACAAAATAGGATTGCTTCTACTCCTTCTAGCGATAGCTCCTATGTGAAATTCTAATTTCCATTCAAACCATCCAAATCGGAAGAGGCTTCGGATGTGGGTTGTAATGTTGGTTTGGGTGAGACTCAAAAAGCTTGAAATATTTTGAACAAAAAGGGGTTTTGATGAGTTGGTGATTATCTTAGCATAATTACTATCATGCAACCTTCTTATTGACTTGACTCTTGAAATCTAACTTATCTCAAGAGTTTTTGGCTATACACTTTTGATATGAGAGCTTTGTTCTTCTTGAATGATGAATTGTGCTTACATTGAGCATTTTCGTAGCACAAATTATCTTGCTTTTGATGGGCATAGGCCTTGCTTTTATTAGGCACACTTCTTTTGCTAGCCCTTTTGATTTTCATTATCTTTTGAGTACATAAGACTCTCAAGATGTCTTTTGAATTTTTACCAATATTTTCATTTTATTGGTAAATCACATGCATTGCCCCATTATGGGGAGATAATCACCACTTGGTTTTCAAAAAGGATTGCATTAGGCTTTAATTGGTTAAGCAAAGGGTAATTGTGTTTGAGGTAGCGAAGTGAATGCTCATCCTCACTTTGGGATGTCTCGAGCTTCCGCTAGAATTCCCTTGGAGCTATCACAAGAAGATTGATGCAAGTGAAAGTAATACTATCTTTCTTGATCTTTTTCTCCAATTTTCAACCGCAACCTCTTATGATTCCTCATTGTGAGGTTGTTCTTGACAGGGTTGTTTTAAGAAAATTCTCCCTATTAGGCTCAATGTGGCTTGCAAGGGGTAAAAATAGTATTTAGTAAACATAAGGAAATGCCTTATATCATTTCAATCCATGTATTCAATATGAACGAATCCTCCATCCTAAGACATGATTTTTTCACTCATTTCTCTAAAAAAGTGTATAGGGACGAGTATGGTTAGAGGTTTGCCTTTCATCATTTTAGGCATTACCATTTGGCATTTTTGAAAGCCCTCTTTTGGTTTTTCAAACATTATTTGATTAAAACTCCCATCCATGGAGAATTGAGATTTGAAAAACTTTCCATGGATTCCCTCAGGGAAAAAGTGTTTTGAAAATAGGATTTTCAAATTGAAACATCTTTTTAGATTCACTTTTCGTGAAAGATTCACTTAACAAGATCACCTAGACAACAAGACTCTAGGAAAGATGATTGATCTTGAGTGATTGTCCTTTTGAAGTTGATTTCTTGTAGGTTGAAGTTATCCTCCTTGGGGAACGTCTCAACACCTACAAAATAAACAAACATGCAAATATATATGCATGAGATGCATGATGCAAGTGTCCCAAATTGGCTTGGATTCGATCCAAAAGCGACTCAAAGCCTTTCACTTTATTTGCGGAAAATACTTTTTGACAGCATCAATGTTTACAAGTTTTGGCAACTCACAACCATCTATTTCTACAAAAATAAGTGCTCTACTAGGTAACACCTTCTTGACAACATATGGTGCTTCATAGTTTGAAGTAAACTTTCCACAAGGATCAAGGATAATTGTGAGAACTTTCTGAAGTACAAAATCTTCAACTTCGAAATGTCTTGGTTTGACCTTAAGGTTGAATGACTTAGCTACTCGGCTTTGGTAGCTTTGTCCATGACATATGGCTTTGAGCCTCTTTTCATCAATCATATTCAATTGTTCAAATCTTTGTTGAACCTAATCAACTTCAGGGAGCTTTTCTTGAGAAAGTACCCTCATTGAAGGGATTTCTACTTCTACAGGTAAAATGGCTTCCATTCCGTACATTAATGAGAATGGTGTTGCCCTAGTTGGTATGCATATAGAAGTTTTGTATGCCATTAATGCATATGGCAACCATTCATGCCAATCTCAGCAATTTTCCGCAATCTTAGACAAAATATTTTTGATATTCTTGTTAGCCGCTTCTACTGCTCCATTCATTTGCTGGTGGTAAGGAGAGGAGTTTAAATGGTGAATGTGAAACTTGTCAAACAATTCATCCACTATCTTGTTGTTTAAATTGGAGCCATTGTTGGTGACTATCGCATTAGGGACTCCATATCAAGCAATGATGTCACGACGGATAAATCTAGTCACGTTCTTGACAGTGACATGAGCATAGGGATTGGCTTCGATCCATTTAGTGAAGTAATCAATAGCCACCAATATGAAATAATATCCATTAGATGCCTTGGGGTTGATCGGTCTAATGATGTCGATGCCTCACATTGAGAATGACTATGCTTCAGACATTTGATGCAACTTATTGGGAGAAGCGATGATCTTGTTTCCATAAACTTGACATTGATGACAACAACGCATGTGTTGAACATAGTTGGCTTCCATGGTTAATTGGTAGTAACCTAACCTCATAATTTTTCCTGTGAGGAGATGGTCATTCATGTGAGGACTATATTCTCCTTCATAGATTTCTTTCATTAGCTGATTGGTCTCTCTAGTGTCTACACACTTCAACAAGACCGAATCGAAGATCTCTTGTACAGTGTGTCCCCACTGAGGAAGAATTTGAATGTTAGCTTGGTTAGATATTTTCTATCTACAGCTTTACTTCCTTTAGGAAATTCGCCTGCTTAGAGATAATTCATGATATCATAGTACCATGGATGTCCATCAAGCTCTTCTTCTACAAATATGCAATAAGCAAGTTTCTCTAAAATATCGATCTTCAAAGGGTCAATGTTCAAAACATTAGACAATTTGAGCATTGATGATAGGGATGCCAATGCATCGGCAAATTGATTTTGAGATATTGATAGATACTTGAAAGAGATTTCTTCAAATTCCTTTATCAAGTTTTGGAGATACTCATGGTAAGGAATCAATTTTGAATCACGTGTTTGCCATTCATCTTCCTTTTGTAGATTGATGAGTGTAGAGTAGCCATAGACTTGTAATTTTTTGACTTTCATATTAGCAGCCAATTGTAAGCCAAGAATGCAAGCTTCATATTCAGAAATATTGTTGGTACAAGGGAATATCTGTTATTGCTAGTATTGACACCTAGAGGGGGCTGAATAGGTGTAGAGGAATTTTACGCGCAAGTAATATAAAACTTCTGCAATCTATAAACAAAAATTAAATAGAGAGAGTAGAGAAGATTGCAAACACAGTTATAGTGGTTTGGCTTTTGATAAGCCTACATCTACTCTCCAAGCGATCAGTCAATAGGCTGGATTTCACTATGTGATCAAAGGTAATTACACACTCTTGAGTGTTCGCACTTAATGATGATATGTCTTACAAAGTCACTCTTCTTGGTAATGCACTAGGATCACTCAATTGCGCACTTTTCCAGACAACTAATGAAGAATTGAATCAAGCTTTGGAATATGTTAATCCTCCTTATCTCTTATGGTCACATCCTCTCCTTATATACTCTCCAAGCCACACTCACCGTTGGTTATCACCTTGAGAGATTCATCTTCCCTTTCCTTTCTTGGACAGACTTTATAAGGAAGGTTTTCTTGACCGTTAAATATAGATTGGATCCCCTTGGATTCTGTTCGCCTATACAATCAGAATCCGGACTTCCATAAGTGTTCCATCCTTCTTTGAAAGTTGTCTTGATGATTGATCTTGTTGATCGAATTGATATAATAAAATCAATATAACTATGGTAAGTGAAATTCATGACCATTGGTGATCTGGTCCTGTAAGTTTGTTCTGGGTCTGTTAGACTGAGGTTCTGCGTCTGCTTGTGTTCTCCATCTGGTACGAGTAAACTCAGAGATGTTGCGTCTCCTCGTGTTCTTTGTCTGGTACGAGTAGACTCAGAACCATCTTCTGCTTTCCTTCTGCTACATGCAGACTCAAAAAAATACGTCACCCTATGACTTTTCTTCCTTAGAAAATACATGATTTCTTGAGTGAAATAAAATGTTTTGTTAACATCAAAACTTAGGAGTTTTTCTCAACAATATCAACTTTGCAACTACGAGATAATGTTGACCCGTTGGGGATATCATAATTGCCCTAGTGCTAGAGGTAGACAAGTTGATAGCACCATTGAAATACATTGACCATTTTTTGGAAGAAATTACATGAATTCTATCATCGATTTCGTCCAAGTCACTAGTCTTTTCGGGATTTTCAGTTGACATGTCTGCTATGACTCGACTCTTGACTGACTTTTGTGTCATATTTTGGACATCAAATTCAAAGAGTAATATTTGCCATTTGGCGAGCCTTCCAACTAATGCTAGCTTCTCCAAGAGGTACTTGATTGGATCATTCTTAGTCACCAAAAAGATTTAATGGTGGAGAGTATGTTGTCTCAGTCTATATAATACCCAAATTAGGGCTACACAAGTCTTATCAATCTCCGAATATCTTGACTCACAATTGGAGAATTTCTTGCTTATGTAGTATATGACTTGGTCTTTCCCATCATCCAATCCTTTTTGGGCTAACATGGCTCCCAATGACCATTCATACACGCTAAGATATAGAATTAAAGGCATACCAGGAATTGGCAGCACCAATATAGGAGAATGCGAAAGGTATCCCTTCAATTCTTCAAAGGACTTTTGGCATTCCTCATCCCATTGGACTTTAGCATTTTTCTTTAGTAGCTTGAAGAAAGGCTTTGTAGTTTCAAATAATTGAGAAATGAACCAAAGTGACATAATTCAGTCTTCCCAATAAACTCCGTACTTCTTTGATGGTGGAAAGAGGCTTCAAATCACAAATAGCTTTCACCTTTGAGGGATCAATTTTGATGCCACGGCTATTGACCATGAACCCCGGCAATTTGCCAAACTTTGCCCCAAATATGCATTTCGCAGGATTAAGTCTTAATTTGAACTTTCTAAGCCGATCGAATAGCTTTCTCAAGACTTCAATGTGATTTTCGCCTTTTCTTGACTTGGTGATCATGTCGTTGACATATACTTCAATTTTTTTATGCATCATGTCATGAAAGAGAGTCACCATGGCTCTTTGATATGTTGCCCCAGCATTTTTAAGTCAAAGGGTATTACCTTGTAACAAAAACGTTCCCCATGGGATGATGAAAGATGTCTTGGTTTTGTCTTCTTCCTTCATTTGGATTTGGTTACAACTGGAGAAACTATCCATAAAAGAGAATAACTCGTATCTTGTCGTGCTATCAACCAACACATCAATGTACAGTAATGGGAAGTCATCTTTAGGACTCACTTTGTTCAAGTCTCGATAGTCGACACATACTCGAACTCGTCCATCCTTCTTCATGACAAGGACAATATTGGTGATCCAATCAGCATAATGTGTGACTTCGATAAAATCGACTTTTGAGAGTTTCATGACCTCTTCTTCAATCTACTTAGACAATTCCAGTTTTGTCCTTATAAGCTTTTGCTTCTTAGGAGGAATGCTTGGATCAAGAAGTAATGAATGTTCTACGATGGCAGGGTCCAAACTCGGCATGTCAGCGTAGGATCAGGCGAACACATCTTGGTATTCTTTCAAAAATTTGATCAACCAATCAACATCCATTAGGAAAAGATTAGCTCCGATTTTAGTTTCTTTGAGATTTTTAGAGTCCCCAAAATTCACGGTGACTATATGTTCTTCGGTAGGTGGTTTAGATTCTTCATGTTGAATCCATTCCTTTTCGATAGCTTTGGAATTTTCTTCATCTTCAGACTTAGAATAATTGGGTTCGCTTGAATTATCATGAGGCGAATCCAAGCCATGCATATGACCAACATGATTATGCAAAGTGTTATGCCTAAGATGTAGCCATGTGATGGTTAGTATACAAAAATAACAAATGCAATGTATGTATGCGAATGTCGTGTGAAAAATCTTTTTGAATTCCAAGTTTACAAATAAATGAAGTGGAACTTGTTCTCATATCATTGGACATCCTTGTTCCAAGAAAACGATTTTGGAAATTATAGATCGTGTAGAGGCCCAGGCCTTAAAGCATCATCATAGGACTAGTTTGGTGTACCCCTACATGTCTATTAACAAAACGTGTGTTGACACCCGAATTTTTGTCGACATGTTTTAAATATCCATTTATTTTGTAAATATATATTTATAAAAAGATAAAAAAATTTGATAAAAAAAAAAATCCAGCAATGGGGCTGGCCTTCTTCTTTAATAAATTTTCGGCCCCATAAAGTCCTCTCTTAGCCCTTCTTCTTTTTGATTCTGCTTGGCCCATGTTTCTTTACTTCCTCTCCTTGAAGCCCACTTAAAGATCTAGCCCACCACCCCTTTCTTCTTCACTGCACGTTCACCTGCACACACATGAAGAACACGCACGCCTCCTCGACGACACCGTTTGTCTTGATGCAAACCCCCCCCACAACGATGACGTCGGCACTTTGACGTGAGCAAAGAGAATAGCCCAGTTGTCGCATGGAGGGAGGACGAAAGCGGCAAACGAGAGGAGTGTGAGGATGGGTGACGATTTTCGGTTAGGGGCAGAGGGGAACGAAGAAGAAAAACCAGAGGCAAAGAACGAAGAAGGAAGAAGGAAAACCGAAGGAAAATGAGAGAGCATGGAGGCTGGTTTTGCTGGTTATGGGGGGAGTCTTTGGGTCGGTCTTTCTGGTTTTTCGGAGAGAAGGGGAAGCCGCAGGTTTAGAGGCTCGGGTTTTCTGGTTTTCTG
The DNA here is from genome assembly GCA_014182845.1 of Corymbia calophylla. Taxonomy (NCBI): domain Eukaryota; kingdom Viridiplantae; phylum Streptophyta; class Magnoliopsida; order Myrtales; family Myrtaceae; genus Corymbia; species Corymbia calophylla. The sequence goes on along the minus strand of JABKBT010000013.1, from coordinate 197,472 downwards.
GCTCGCAGAAGGAGAGAGGGAGAGAACGAGAGAGCCAGCGAACTTGAGGGGGGTGGTCGACCGTTGCCGGTATCCATTTTTCAGCTGCCGTCCGCCTTAGAGCTTCCCCTTTGAACCAGGTAGGTCCTCTTGGGTGCAATTGCTTTATTTTTGTAGGGTATCGGGCTAGAGCTTGCGGCCGACCAGTTCGCCCGAGCCCCGGCCCCATCGTTCCTCCATTAATGTTTCTCTGCATGCTGGCATGTTTAGTTAGAAGCTTAGGCTCGGCCAGAGTTCGGCTCGAGTCGGGAACCCCTTGTTTTACTCATGCACGCCAAGTGTTCGATGAAATGCCCAAATGAAATCTTGAAAATCCCATACTTAGATCAGTGCTTGGTAGCCCAGTTTGATGTGTTTTTGTTCATGTGTGGTGGATCCTTGTTTGTTCTTGTAATCTTGCTTGTGTTTTTATGAGATTTCATGGTGTGTCTGGTCATTTTTGTGAGTTGTTGGAAAATATAAAAACTCATCGGAATGGCAAACCGGAGAAGATGGGTTCTGGTTGTCGGAAGTGACCGGCGATGGAGTTGGTTCTGTGCCGATGTAGGTCAACGGTCGATAGCCAGAGGTCGGGTTTGGTGTTGATCGTCATTCGAGTCCATGAATCCGAATTGCAAATCTTGGGGGAGGAGACGTTTGCATTAAAAAAAAAGGGGTGCAGACGTTGGGCGGGAGGTTGAAGACGATGCAAGGGGAAGAAATTTGCAGGGGAAAAAGACAAAACAAGGAAAAGACAAGAAGAAAATAAAAAGTTAAAAGAATTAAAAAAAGTTAAAAAACTATTTTAATCCAACCGGGTCAGATCGGGGTAGCTGGGTCGGGTTATCAGTGCGGATCAGGTTAACTGGTGCGAACCCGTTACCTAAATATAATATAAAAAAAAACTATTAAAAAAATCTAAAAAATATAAAAATCTTAGAAAATTTTGAAAAAATATCCTTTAAAATTAATAAATTTTTTTAAATTCATAAAAATTGTGAAAATATTAAACAATTTGAAAAATTTTCAAAATACATTAAAAATACAAAAAAAAATCCGAAATATTCCAAAATTCCAAAAAATATAGGAAAGTTAGAAAATTCCAAAAGTATAATAAAAGATTTTTCCAAAAATTCAAAAATCCTTAAAATAGCAAAAAAATAAAATAAAAGCTCTTTTTAGATTTAATTTAATTTCGGAAAATATGAAAAATATTAAAAACATAAAAAATATAAAAAATATAAAAATTTCATAAAAATTCAGAAATATCAGAAAAAAATTGTAAAATTTGGAAAACCCTTAAAAAGGAAAAAAACCCAAAATTAGATAAACCTTTAGGGTTTTACAATAGGGTTCTTTGTTTGTGTTATATATATTTTTCTTTCTTTTTAGGGTCAATATTAGGATATTCGCTTGCTTTGTTTTGCGATTATAATTAATTGCACATTTTGATATCTCGGATGTTACTTTCCTATTTTACATTGGTTAGGACAAATCTTAAATTTCTTGGATAGGTAGCCATGTCGCTAGTTAATGCACAATTGAATTAGGTACTGAAAAGGCGTTAGTCGTATGATTAACGTAACAAAGTCCCCAAATCTAGAATCTTTGGTTGCGTAAATAGTAAGGTATTCTCCTGTATCTTACTAGGTTTCTAGCTGACCCTAAAAAGGGTTAGTGACGACTCATTTGTTTAAATTTGCATAGGCTAAATTGATTGAAATTTTGAGTACCCAATGTCGTGTGGGGTATGGGCTTGGGAGAGTCCGAGTTAATAAAAGGCCGTCGGCCCGAAGTTGACAATACTCCTAAACCTAATCAAAGGCTTCCCTAGCCAATAGAAAACCCAACCCAAAAAACAAAAAAAAAAGTTAGGTCGCAATAGCTTGGCGACTCCACTAGGGACTGGTTCTAAATCTTAGAGGACTCAAGCCTAATTAACTTGATTGTGTGTTATTTAATGTGTTTTTATGGCGGCGCATTCGAGAATATGAGGTAAGTCCATTAACCTCGTGTTAAATGTTGGTGCGGGATAGGAGTAATAATGGGTGAAGTTTTTGCTAACACTTTGTTTTGTAGGTTGGAGAATGGGAATGGATATTTGTATGTTTGGATTTTGAAATGTTGTTTGCTATATAAACCGTTGTGCATGTTTTCTTTACATTGCACTACACCTTAGCACACACAACCTGCTGTCGGACCTAGGCTGCACAAAATCACTTAGGATGGTGTTGAAGGACAACCATGTAATACGAGTCGCCCATCTCAATTTCGAAATTTCTTTCTTGATGTCGAGAGTCTCCACCCTGGTTTGAAACCCTGCAACACAAGTCGGCTCTTTGATGAAGCCGGAGTCATGGGAACCTCGACCTAACTGCGATCATGTTGGTTTAGTTTGGTTATCCCATAGCTCTATTTTGCTAAACCATCTAAAGTAGAAATCGACCCACGTCTCATGTGTATGTCTATGTGGTTGATATTGATTTTTACTAAGTGGAGTAAGTCTTATAAAACTCTCACGCTTGCAATTTATCTACATTTATTATTTTCAGCCAGTCCATGACAATTAAGTTGTTTACGAGTTTAGGTTTGTACACAATGGGAGGACCTAAGCTTCGCATTATTCTTGTCCCAAAGGAGGAGCTACGTGCTTGGTCGGATAGATTGGATCAAGTTAGCCATGAGTTCATGGAATCCAACATTGGATGGCTACTCTGTTGTTTGGGCATTAGCACATGTCACGCCCCGACTCTCGAGCTCGCGGCAACCCCTTCTCCATGGTCGATTGAAAGCGACGTCCCAAGACCCATCGACGACCATTCATTTTATCTTTGATTATGCGCAAGCGGAAGACGAACCATCCCCAGACAAACATACAATCAAACAGGGATAGAGGGATGAATAGCAAGAACAACAATAACTACTCAATTATTCAATTTATTGGATTAACCAATGGAGGATCGTTTTCCAAATTACAAGCCCGACAAAAAGGGCCGATCCATCCTCTAAGCCAAACCAAAAAGACTAGGCTAATCCAACAGTACACAAAGAACCCTCGGGTTCAACACCACGATCACTCGGACCCATCGGACTCAGTCTCCGTCGAATCGATCACTGGAGGAGCGGGGCAGGATCCTCCATTGCGGGTACGCCATTCTAGGGACCTGAAAATGTTTAACCACGACGGGTTGAGATAAAATCTCAGCGAGTTCTTCCCCCTAAGCCCCGGTTAGTACGCCAACTCAACCCGGGGTATCTCTCCAGAACCACCCCTCACTCAACCCACAACAGACAACAGACAACCCGCAATCAAACAACCACCAGGGTCAATCAATAAACACCATTCGGTTCACATGCAACCTTACCCGGTATGCCATACCACGCACGTTAAATCTCGGCACAATACACGCAATCAAGGCACATGGCCGTTAGATGACACAATTCATCAATCACATGCGAGTCGCACCACAAGCGATCTCACCTGGCCATTGCCACACCCTGCACGACTGTCAACTCATGCGTGCGTACCATAAATCATCACGATCATCACGACATTAAGAGCATGCGAATAATCGAGCATCTCACACAACTTTCTCATGTCTCACACTCACACATGCTCCGATTATTAACGCCCCCTCCTGGGCCAACGGCACAACCTTATGGTTGGCGGTTCCTGGCTAAACCAGCTTCGTCCTCTTTACCTCGAGGCACGGCGACGTCAAGGGCTCACTCCCAAGACGGCATTCCCGAAGGAGCATAGGACCCGCCCACTACCGCAGCCCCGCAACTGACAGAGGCCAGGGACCCGCCCCCATACCGCGATCCCACATAGAACCCCTCCCTGTCAGGCATCCGACCGAAGTCAGGCGACCCACTGTCCACGGCACAACCCCATAGGGATTGGCGGTCTTCCGCAACGCCGGGTTCTCTCATTTAATGTGATCATGCAACACCTCATCAAGCAATCCATTTATATCTTTGCTCTGTCGTTAATGTAACATCACTCATGCTCATGCGACATGCCATTTCAGATAACCCACGCAACATGTCATGCGATCTCACTTGACAATTTCCAAAATTCAATTCAACCAATACTCAATCACGTATTTCATCAATATTCACGAGCATAATTAACAATCGGCACTCCAATTAATCACAACAATCAAGAGCACATCAAAATAAGACTAAATTTAGCTTCTGGATGAACAGTGCCGTGAACAGTAATCCGTGAACAGTGATTAGTGAACAGTAATCCGTGAACAGTAATTTGTGAACAGTGATTTTTCCGAAATTCAATTAATTAAAACATTTAATCCAGAAATTAAACAAAACATTAATTAAAACAATTAATCAATTCAATTAAATCAAATCATGCTTAATTAATCACAAAAATCACATAACCCTCATTTAAGCAATAATTAAGCACAATTAGCAAAATTAAGCTAATCTAATCCTAACCACCTATCTTAGGGCTAATAAACTTAATTAAACTTCATAAACCAATCTTACCACTAATTAACCCAACCCTAAGCAAGTTTAGGCACTAAATAGGGATTAGGAGCTAAACTCACCCGTTAAGCGGGCCGGTGACATGAACGCGGCGGCGGCGACGAACCCGACACCCGGGGACCTCCACCACGACGATCCAAGGCGGTCCCGGGGCTGGAACAGCAGCAACAAACTCGGAATACCCACTGCAACACCGAAAACTGCACTTTGCACACGGGAGGAAAGAAGCGACCGGAGTTGAACGGGCTGCTCGGAGCTCCGGTGAGCGGCGGGCCAGCGACCAACAGCACCTGGGGTCGAGGGGGAACCACTTGTGGCTGGTATGGGCGGTGATTGGGTCGGAAAGGGAGGAAAATGGCCGAAACAGCAAAACAGAACAGCAGCAGGCGGTCAGAAAACGGTCCGGCGACAGCCGGCTTTCGGCTGGAATACGGGATGATCAGAAGCTCTTTCCGGCGATCGGCCGACGCTATTTGAACGGAAATTCTCTTCTGAACACAACGGCGGGTGGCACGAGACGAGATTCCAACGGGAAGGCAATGAACAACTCAGATTTCGGTGAAAGGTCAAACTGAAAAACAGAATGAAGGAAGGAAAACCATGGGAGAGAGGTGTGCGGTTTTGGAGAAGATGAAGAGGAGAGAGAGAGTGAAGTGAAGGCTGAAGGATAAGCCTTATCCAAGCCATCAAGGCTTGCCCCACTTGCCAAACAATGACCTCATCTTCTCTTTCTTCTTTTTGACTTTTCTTCAAAATATCCAAGGGCATTTTGGTCATTTCCACCTTGCACATTTCCCAATCTGTCCTTGGGCTGAAAATGGAGGACGGGCCTAGGAAATGGGCTTGAAAATGAATAGGAACGGGCTCGGGAATTTGTTGGGCTCGAAACGGCTTAAGATTAGACAACGGGCTCGGGAGGGTAAATTGTCGGTTTGGCCCAACAGGCTCACTTGCTTGCCTCGGGCCTTCCATGGCGGCTGTCCCACCTTGGGCGTGAGGCCCACACTGATCTTGCCCGACCCATGTCCTCGTAGGCTCGTGTTCTCGGTCCGAAAATCCCTTTTCCAAATACTCAGCTTAACCGGCACTGTCGACTGTCTAAGAAGCATCGTCCAAAAGTCCTTCTCGAACGTTCCCGAAAATTCGAAGTCCAATATTGGATTCTCGTGCCATGTCAATTTCGCCCGAATGCCATTTTGGTACTACTCAGACTGATAGGCGATTTCGAGGATTCATGTGTAATTGACTCATGCCAAATCACATTCAAGACATCTCGACACATAGATGTCCTTGACTACATGAAATTGCAAATGATAGATTATTATTTCAAAGTACACGATTACCAAGGATCAACATAGGATCATTCGCGAGTTCAATAACAGTAGACGAAATTACCCATCGTCCCATTATGTTCTATTCACGAATTGACTTCTAGTCGTCCATGAAATCAGCTCGCATAACTACAAGATCGTCCTTACGCAAGTCTCACAGTCGAGTCGTTTTCCCAGGTCAAGTTCTTTAGTCGCACGAGTTCTGTCCTCATTAGCCTTTCCCCTCAAGGTCAGTATCTCGGAATGATCGATTCGAGTGAGATCAACCAACAATGCATCGACGAAATTCACGTTCATTCATTCCTCAAAAGGGCTCGAATTTCGGGATGTTACAGCACATGCTTGGTGCTCTGAGACCTCCACGTTCATTTTTGGCGAACATGAGCTCACTCCCACCTTGGAGGAATTTAGCGCTATCATTAGGAAACTTTTAGTGTCGAAATTGGTTAGCCTACCCATTGGAGTAGAGCATGCATCAATTTTAGCTGATTTTCTCAAGGTCAAAAGAGAGGAAGTGAGGAAAGTTTTGAAAGCAAACCGCAATACTTGCCCATTTTCATTTCTGGATGCACTCTTTCAAAATGCCTCGTCAGTTCAAATGAGGTAGATTTTTGTGCTAGCTTTCTTTGGGTTCGTAGTTTTCCCCCATTGTAAGAATGCTATTAATCCATCTATTGCGGGGGTGGTTGAGGAAGTGTGCACGAGAAAAGGTTTTGTTAATGCCATTTTGACTAAAACCTTTCTTTTACTTACTCATTTTAAAGAAAATGGAGAAAAAAATTTCCATGCTTCTTCTGAACTTCTGCAAATTTTGATTCCTTTCTCACATTAAAGGATTTGGCAATTTAATGACAATACATGATATTGGTGATCTCAATCACCCCATTTTGAAGTTTAAAGAAAAAAAAGAACATGCACCAGATGATCATTATTCCGATTGGTTAGGCTTCATGAAAAACCCCGATCTTGAAGATTTCCTATGGCAAGCTAGATGGCTTCGAGTTCATGAAGCCTGATTCACATGTGGAGATATCGGACCTATCCCCTTGCTAGGAATCACAGGCGCCACCGAGTATTACCCAATTAGAGTTACTTGATAGTATCAAGTTGTGCAGCAACTCCCACCGGCATTGCAAGAAGACCCACTCAAGATGGACTTCACTAATGGAAGCCGGGATCACGAGAATTCTGTTATGTTGATTTAGTCAATGTGGGATATGTGCCATTCCCGAAAGTTGATATGACCCGAGGAGGAGCTAGAAGGTAGAGAGAAAATTTACTACGCCTCAATGGAGTACATCCTCCAACATAAGATCCTTGAGAAGTTATGCTCGAAGATCCCTGATGCACCACTAAAGACTACTAATCGCATGGAGATCAAGTTTTTTAAAAGGGAGCTTCAGGAGGCCAATGAGCGTGCTTCCAAGTTGGCTCGAGCTAGTAGACAGTCATGAGAGGGTTGTCCCCGTTTGTACATAGATCAAGCCGAATGAAAATATATCGCTTGGATTTATTTGTTTTTTTAGGATGGTGTTTAGGGTGGTTTGTTTTATTTTCTTGTTTTAGTGCCTAAGAAGTCTTGTTATTTTCTTTTTCTAGTTTTGATGTCGGGATGTTTTATTTTAATTTCTAGTTGCGTTGTTTAGGGAACTCTCTTTTTATGAAATGAATGAAACGAGACAATTACATCATTGTCATGGGCCGACATTCTTTCTAAATCTTGTGCTCTTGTGTGTTTATTTATTTATGAAACAGGTATTATCGTCATAGCTTCAAGGCATTCACCTATCCGCACTCGGTCTAGATTGGCAAAGATGAATTCTGAAGAATAAAATGCTCAGATCACTACTCTTGATAACAAAATCACTGAGTTGGCTATACAATTTGCATAGTTTGCGAACGAGATCAAGGCTAGTTTAGTGGTTGCTACCTCCAATCAAAACACGCCCATAGCTACTCTGCAGGCTAGTAATGCCAATAGTAGAGGGAAGATAACTGAGGAAGTGGCGCATCAAACCCCTGTAGCAGTAGAATTAGATCCTATCTCGGCCCGAATGGAGGAGGAGAATAGCAAGAGATTTGCTAAATTGGAGGAGAAGTTTAGGGCCTTGCAAGGGTATGAGGCCAGCGTAGTTGAAGATTTATCCCGATATGCCAAAATGGACTTCCCAGGTAAGTTCAAAATCCCAGAGTTCACTAAGTACGACGGCACTGGGGATCCTAGAATCCATTTGAAGTATTATTTGAATAGGATGGGACGCTATGTACAAAATATTCCTTTGCTGATCGCACTTTTCAAGAGAGTCTAGCTGGTATGGCGTTACAATGGTATATCTTGCTCAAACCCGAGAAAATACAGAAGTGGGAAGATGTAGCAGAAGCATTCATGATGCAGTATAAGTATAAAACTGAGATTGCCCCGACATGTAGCATACTAGCTCGGACTGAAAAGAAAATGAACGAATCTTTTAGATATTTTGCTCAAAGATGGCGTACATTGGCCACGCAAGTTTGTCCCTCACTGGACGATAAAGAGATGGTGGAACTATTCATTAATACCCTTTTTGCTGACTTTTATAATAAGATGATTGGATTAGATTGTGAAAACTTTTCTCATTTGGTTGTGTAGGTGAAAGGATTGAGGGAGCTATACATGATGGCCGTATAGCTGAGGGACCAAGGCGAAAGTTCACAAGTAGGAAGAGAAAGAAGCTAAGGTAGCTTATGTACAAGCCCCAGTTGGGCCAAAGTCATTTTTAAGTGCACAAAGTTCCTCTGCATCACGAGGAAAATACCAAAACTATGAGCCTAGAAAGTGGACTCCAAGGTAGTATACTCCTCTGCCTAGGCCCCTATCCAAGTTACTACCCATGCTGCTGGGAAGAAGATTGGTAGCTAAAGAAATCTCTCATGACAACCCTCCTAAGTTTTCCGAGTTCAATTTAGCAAAATAATATGACTATCACATGGGAGAAAAATGCCATGATGTAGACAATTGCATCACACTTAAGAACAAAGTGCATAACTTACTTGATAAAGGGATCTTATCATTTAGAGAGCAACCTAATGTTCAACAAAACCCTTTACCTACTCATGTTGGAGATGTGAATATGATACTTGGTGAGGAAAGTTGGAAGGGCCAAGTATATGGAGCTGATGTACAAGAGTCATATGATGACATGGAGAGGATGTCGTGGCTATGATTACACCAATTGTCATTAACTTATCCACTTAAGAGGACCAATGGAATTATGATAAGAATGAGATTTAACATGTAGTCATCGATTTGGCGGCAGAAGAGTTTGCAAGTTTAGAGCTAGAAGGGGATGAGCTAGAGCCTATCGTGATTGAGCTACCACCTCTTGACCAAGAGGAGAGCCCAAAGAAACCCTTGGCCAATTTCATTATTAAAACAGTTCCATGGTACTATGGAATTGAGGAAGTTGATGCTATCACCTGATCGGGTCGTTGTTATGCACCCGCAGAAGCTGTTGAGAAAAGAGCTGTTACTAATGAAGAGGCAAAACAATTTTTAGCCATGATCAAAACTAGCGAATTCAATGTAATAGAATAGTTGAGGAAAATGCCAACCCAAATATCACTCTTGGAATTGTTTAAAACTTTCGAGAAACATAAGAATGCATTGTTAAAAGTTCTAAACAAAATTCATGTGCTTGAAACTATTGGCGACAAGCAGTTAGAAGAATTTATTGGATCCATTCTATTAATGGACCATATCTCATTTTCAGATGAAGATCTTCCGGAGGAAGGCATTGATCACAACAAAGCTTTACTCATCTCAGCTAAGTGTTGTGATATGATAGTACCTCGTATACTAATTGATAATAGGTCTACTCTGAACATCTGCCCACTAGCTACTCTCCATTGCCTCAAGGTGAGTGAGGAAGGAATTAAGGCATCTCAATCTACTGTTTGAGCCTTTGATGGTGTGAAGAAGGAGGCAATAGGGGAGATCGAACTTGACTTGCTAATTAGTCCGGTTTCATTCATGATAAAGTTCTAAGTGCTTGACATCCCTAGTACTTTTAATTTTCTTTTGGGTCGACCTTGGATCCATGCTGCTATAGTTGTGTCTTATAGTTTACATCAAATGGTTAGGTTCATTTTGGAGGGTAAGCTTGTGACTATTCGTTGTGAAATTGATTTCAAGATATTCCAAGATATAACCATCCCGTATGTAGAGCCTAAAGTGAAGGAAGAACCTAGCTACCAAACTCTCAAGCTAGTATTGATGGTGCATGTACCCACCGGGGATATCATGAAATGCCTTGAGCTATCTGCCCCATCCATCATGTCAAGTAGAGTTCTGTTGGAATATGGCCATGTTCAAGGGCAGGATTATGAGTGTATCCACAAGGTATCACAAAGCCTATCGCAATCCTAGGAAATCAAAAGAAAGCTGGCTTAGGCTACCAAGAAGTTTGCGAGGATAAAAAAGGAAGTGGAGAGTTGGTAGGTTCAAGTGCAAGAGAAAGAGGCAGAGGTCGAGCTGATCGCAGAAGCCAAGGTTATCCTAGAGGATGCGGAGGCCAAGATGCTCTTAATAGTTGCATGAGTCAAGCTAGCTATGGAGGTTGAACTATTCCAACTTTGAATCAACAAAATTTACTCCCTCCTTTACTAGATGAGCTCTGTCTATGATTTAAAAGGATGTTTGTCGAGTCGCTTAAGCTACTGCAAGAAGAGGAAGGAGCCATCCCAAACATAATTGAACCGTTTAGTCTCGACTTTGTGTGCGCGTTACCGAATATGAAGAGGCGAGGCCTTCCAAGACTTCCTTCCAACCATCTGAGTAGGGATGCTGCTCACCCGCTCTGTTTAGTTTCTATGTCGTTTTCTTTATGTCCTCCCTTGCACAAGATAAGTTGTTTAGTTACTTTTGTTATTTCCTTTTTGTAATCAAGATCTTGGATTGTAAGCCGTGGTCCAAGATTATGAATATTGTAAAACAGCCTCATCATGTTAATATAAATGCATTCATGTTTTATTAAGGGTGTAAGGAGGTGCCAACCTAGTCCTATGATGACACTTTGAGGCCTGGACTTCCTCATGACTCCTAGTTTTCAAAATTGGTAAGATAAAAAAAGTTTGAGGACATGAGGACAATCTCCTAGTTCAAACATTTTTTCTTAAGTGATCATTCGAAAAGATTCTTAAAAAATGCATCATACCTAATTTTTGTTGAGGAATCGTATTAACCCCCTCATTTGCATCTCAAGCATATCATTCAACATGATCATGATAGGTACATATGTGACTCAAATTTGTGCAATGAGGATATTTGTGAATCTGAACATGATGACAATGATGTTCAAAGGAATGTAGAAAGAGACTGGATTGGTCATGAAGAATTTAAACCTTTGGCAATTGAACAAACAATCACTATAAATTTGGGAGACGCAGAAAACGTTAAGGAAACCTGGATCAGAGCCAACCTTTCTGAGAATGAGGCAAGGAGGATGGTTGAGCTTCTAAGGGAATATCAAGACCTGTTTGCATGGTCCTATGTGGATATGCCAGGGTTAGATCCACAAATCGTGGAACACGCTCTACCGACTGACCCGAATGTGGCACCTAAAAAATAAAAGCTGCGAAGAACAAAACTTGAACATTCAAAAAAGATTGAGGATGAAGTCATGAAGTTGTTGAAAGTGGATTTCATAGAAGTATCCCACTATCCTGATTGGATTGCTAATATAGTGACGGTCATGAAAAAAGATGGACGGGTTAGGATTTGCATAGATTATCGTGACCTAAATCAAGCAAGCCTGAAGGATGATTTTCCCTTGCCTCACATTGACATTTTGGTTGATAGCACTGCAGGGTTTGAATTATTCTCTTTCATGGATGGGTTTTCTGGAAACAATTAGATTAGGATGAAAGAAGAAGATAAAAGCAAAACATCGTTCATCACACCTTAGGAGACTTTTTGTTACAAGGTGATGCCGTTTGGCTTAAAGAATGCGGGAGCCACATATCAAAGAGCGATGGTCACTCTATTCCATGACATGATGCATAAAGAAATAGAGGTATATGTCGATGATATGATCTTTAAATCAAAGCATCGACAAGACCATGTTAAAGTCCTAAAGAGATATTTGATCAACTTAGAAAATTTAAGCTGAGACTTAACCCCTCAAAATGCATATTCGGAGCAAAGTCTGGGAAGTTATTGGGTTTCATGGTTAGTAGCCAAGGCATTTAAATCGATCCATAGAAAGTTAAGGCCATTTATGACCTTAAAGCTCCCTCTAATGTCAAGGAGGTTCCAAGCCTCTTAGGGAGATTGAATTATGTCGCTAGGTTCATTTCTCAGTTGTCTGAAATAGTTAAACCATTTTTCAAACTCCTGAAGAAGAATGTTAAAGTTGAATGGGATGCCGAATGTCATAAAGCCTTTGAAAAGATAAAGCAGTACTTGTCACATTTTCCAGTACTAGTGCCACCAATCCCAAGAATACCACTAATTCTCTACCTAACCATCTATGAGGAATCACTTGGGGCCATGCTTGCGCAGAAAAGGCCAAGTGATAAAAGGGAGTGTGCCATATACTAACTTAGCAAAAAGTTCACTATCTCTTAGATGAACTACTCGAAAGTGGAAAAAACATGTGTGGCATTGGTTTGGGTGTTGCACCAGTTACACCAGTATACCCTTTATTATCATGTTCATCTGGTGACTAAAAGTGACCTAATCAAATATTTGCTGGAGAAGCTAGCCTTGGTTGGAAAGATGGCTAAATAGCAGGTCCTCATTTCCGAATTTGATATACAGAATGTGGCACAAAAGTCAATAATGGGAAGAGTTATAGCTGCCATGTTGGTTGAAAATTCAAAAGAAGCCCCATGATATGGCGCACTGTTTTGATGAATGTATCTTGGTGATCACGAATGATAAATGGGTCATATGTTTTGACAGTGCTGTCAACTTGTCCAGGTCAGGAACTAAGGCAATCTTGATCTCTCCAACTGGTCAACATTATCCTGTGGCTGCCAAATTGGTATTCCCCTATACAAATGATGTTTCAGAATACGAAGCATGTATCTTAGGTTTGCAAATGGCCATTGACATGAAAGTCAAAAAATTACAAGTGTATGGAGATTCTGCGCTCATTATTTTGCAAACCGAAGGCCTGTGGCGAACTCGCAATCCCAAGCTAGTCCCATACCATGAGTTTCTTGAAGAATTAACAAAAGAATTTGATGAAATAGCTTTCGAATATTTGCCTAGATCCCAAAATCAATTCGCCGACGCATTGGCTATGTTGTCATCAATGCTGAGTGTAATGGAAGGATTGGACATCGAGCTGTTGAAAATTGAGGTTTTAAACGTCCAACTTATTGCATGACAATTAAAGATGAGCCAGATCGAAACCCATGGTACTATGATATCTTAGATCATCTTTAGCATGGGAAATTCCCCCAAGGGTGTGAAGAGGCCGATAGAAATACCTCAAAAAAATTGGCATCGAAATTCTTTGTCTTCGGGAGTGTACTCTACAAAAGGTCATACGATTCAATCTTGTTAAAATGCGTCTACGCCAAAGAAACCAGCCAGCTGATGCAAGAAATACATGAAGGGGAATGCGGGCCTCATATGAATGGCCACCTTTTAGCAAAAAAGATCATGAGGCTCGGGTATTATTGGTTAACTATAGAAACTGATTGCATTAAGCATGTTCGCTACTATCATCGGTGTCAAGTATATGGAGATAAAATTAATGCTCTGCCAAATGAACTATATCTAATGACTCAACCATGGCCGTTCTCTATGTGGGGAATCGATATAATTGGGCCAATCAACCCTAAAGCTTCTAATAAACATCGTTTCATTTTGGTGGCTATCGATTACTTCACTAAGTGGATTGAAACTAGTTCATATGCTAATGTCACCGCAAAGAATGTGGCTAAATTTATTTAGCGTGACATCATTGCACGTTATGGCGTGTCGGAAGCCATCATTACAAATAATGGTTCCAACTTGAATAACAAGATTGTTGATGAGTTGTTGCATGAATTCCAAATTTGTCACCTTATCGTCCACAAATGTATGGTGTTGTAGAGGCGCTAACAAGAACATAAAGATGATCTTGTCTATAACAACTAATAACTATCGCGACTGGCATGAACAGTTGCCATAAGCATTGATGGCATACCGAACTTCAATATGTACTTCAACTGAGGCAATGCCTTTCTCACTAGTTTATGGTATGGAGGTAGTCTTACTAGTAGAGGTAGAAATCCCTTCATTGAGAGTTCTCTCACAAAGTAAACTCTTGAAGCTGAGTGGATGTAGCAAAGATATGAACAACTGAACATGATTGATGAAAAAAGATTCATTGCATTATGCCATGATCAGTGCTACCAGAAGCGAGTTGGAAAATCCTTTAATCACAGGGTTCGACTGTGACACTTCCAAGTGGGTGACCTTGTGCTAAGGAAAGTGTTGTCTATCATATCGGACCTACATGGAAAGTTCACTGCGAACTATGAAGGACCATATGTCATCAAGAAGATATTACCTGGTGGCGCATTAATTCTAATAGAGATGGATGGCCAAAAATTACCAAAGCTTGTAAATGCTGATTTAGTGAAGAAATATTTTCCATGAATGAAATCACGAGGCCTCAAAGCCATTTTTGATACAATCTGAGTCACTTAGATCATGCATTGTCCATAACATGCATATCTTGCACGTCATGCACTTCATGCACATTTGTGTACATGTTTTGATTTGTAGGTCCCCGATGACTTTCAAAAGGAATCGCTGGTCACATAACATTTTCGAGGGAATCGCTAAATGTCTAATCGGCGACAAAATAAAAAAGCAAAGAAAAACTAACTAAAAACAAACAAAAAAAAAGGGAAAAAAAAAAAAAAGAAAAATAAAATAAAATAAAATAAAAAGAAAATAAGAAAAGAAAAAACTCAAATTGGTAGGTTATTAAATATGAGTCAAAATTCTTCCTAGAGATTAATTTACTCACATGATCTTGACTAAATGAAATTGAGATGTTAATCATGCCAAGCAAGAGATGCTCAGGATGAGGAAAAACAACCCATTTTCAAACACGTCCTTTGAACACTTCGAGAGCTAAGTGAAAAAGAAGACCTATGTCGTTTAAGGACAAATGAGTCATTCGTAATTGGTACATGGATCAAAATGAAAAGAGACATTTCTTTTCTTTATCTTACACACCACAAGTGACCATAGTTAGCCCATTTGAGCCTTTAAATGCGAAGAAATCAGAAAATACCCCTATTAAGAACCACCCCACAGTGGGGCAAATTTGGAGGTTTTGGTTGATATCATATAGTGAAAAGATGAAAAAGACTTCTTTGCTTTCACTTGCATTAATCTTTTTTGTGGTAAGTTCAAGTGAATTCTTATGAAACCTTGAAGCATCCTAAGGCGAAGAAGAGCATTCTTTTCTCTACCCAAACACTGATGACCGTTGCTTAGACCAAGTTGAGCTTAATTGTTCATTTCTGAAACCCAAGTGGTGATTATCTCCCCATATTAGGGCAAGGCACATGATTGACCAATACAATTGGCATTTATGTGAAAATGTGAAAAGCATCTCGAAAGTCCTAAGAGCACAAAAAGTTCAAAAGAGAAAAAGTCCAATGAAAATTAGGAGGCATGAAAAGGCGGTGTGCTTGGTAAAAGTAAGGCCAATGCCCCTAAAAAAAAGAGAGAGAAAAAAACAAAGAGATTTGCATCAAGGGGCAAAAAACTCCGGGGTTAGGACTCCAAGGTTAGGACACTAGGAGTGCCACAACTTTCGTACGGTGCTCACTTTGGTGCCAAAACTTTTTTTTCACTCACTTAAGTGCCGCAAGTTTGAAAAAACGTTCACTTGAGTGCTACTCCGCCGGAAAAGCTGACGTGGTGCTGAAAAAGGCGCGTGGCCCAGGGAAAATAATATTTTAATTATTTTTTTGATTTTTGATTTTTTTAATTTTTTTTTGCTTTTTTTAAGGCCGGCGAGGGCCACCGTTGACCCTCGCCTGCCACAGAACCCTCCCCCAAATTGGGTGAGGGCCCCCTCGCCGTCGGCCGCGAAAGCCTTGGGTGAGGCCGTCGCGACCTTCCCACGATTGTTGAGGGCCGTTGCGGCCTCACCAGCGGTTGGCGAGGACTTGACGGCCTCACCGCAGTGGTTACAACGAGGGCCGGCGGCCCTCGGCAACCGTGGGGAGGCTGCGACGGCCTCACCCAAGGCCTTCATGACCGACGGCGAGAGTTCCGCGGCCAGTGAACGGTGGCCCTCACTGGCCCTAAAAAAAAAAAAAAAAAAAAAAAATTCAAAAAAATTCAAAAAAATTAATAAAATATTAAAATATTGTTTTCCAAATGTCACGTCAGCTTTTTTGCGAGTGGCACTCAAGTGAATGTTTTTTCAAACTTGTGGTACTTAAGTAAGCGAAAAAAAAGTTTTGGCACCAAAGTGAGCGCCATAGGAAAGTTGTAGCACTCCCAAGTATTCTAACCCCAAAAACTTCTATGTGAAAAAAAAATTTGAGAAGGGCAAAGCTCTTATTTGGTTAGTCATAGGACTTTCAAGACAAATCATATTTCAAAAGTAGAGTGCCTTCGAAAAGATTGAGTCATATGATAATGATACCATGATAATCATCAACTTTCAAATCCCTTTTTGTAAAAAATTTTGAACCTTTTGAGCCTTAACCAAACCAACATTACAACCCTTCCCAAAGTCTCGTCAAATTGGTGATTCATGTGAGAATAAGGATTTTCCAAGGAAGCTATTGCTCGAAGAAGTGAAGACAATGATGTCTTATCTCATCTTAAGGTTGCTTGACTTGTAAACCTAGTGAAGATGTTGGCAGATAATTGTTTCATTTCATAATCAATGATGCTTACCCATTGTTAAAACCATGACCAAACCTACATTACGGTCCTTCTGAAAAACCTTTTGGATTGGTCAAGGTGTACTTATTGCAAATGATTCTCATATCTTTCGACACTAGAAATGTGAAGTATATTGAGTGATCAAATTACTTCCCACATGAATAGATGAGATTAAATAGCCCTTCTTCATGTGATAAGCCCTTTCTAACCAAGGAGCTCTTGCTTGGCATGCTTAATAAACATTTTTCATTAGTAGAATCATTCTGACTTAATTTTTCTCTTAAAGGAATTTGATGATTAATGATACCTTCCAAGTTTGATGACAATTTTGCAATACATGATACGAAATGACATAAAATGTTTTCAATGTAATCGGACTTAGCTTGATTTGCTTATGCAATTAATGCTACAATATTGCCAATGCATTTTCCTAATGCTGTCTCTAATGACATTTGCTCGAGTTGAATTTGACAAGTTTTCCAAATAAAACCATCCAATTTCCAAGGGTTCATGACCAACCTGAAATCATGCAATTTCCAAAGGGCTAATGGTCGTATCCTTAAACCACATGGTTTTTGGGCTTATCCTTAAACCACAAGGTTAGTGGGCATATCCTTAAACCACATGATTCGTGGATCTATCCTTAAACCATACTTTCACAGGTTCATGGGTTAACCTTAAACCATGTCATCTCTAAAGGTTCATGGATCTATCCTTAAATCACACTTTCACAAGGTTTGTGAGTCTATCCTTAAACCACATGATTCGTGAATTTATCCTTAAACCACACTTTCACAAGGTTCATGGGTCAACCTTAAACCATGTCATCTCTAAAGGTTTGTGAGTCTATCCTTAAACCACACTTTCACAAGGCTCTTGGGTCTTCCTTAAACCATGCATTCTCGGTCGAACCCATTGTTACACGGTAAGACCTCCCTTCAAGTCGAAGCCCGTTGTTACATGGTAAGACTTCACTAACTTGGTCGAAGCCCGTTGTTACATGGTAAGACCTCCCTTTAAGTTGAAACCCGTTGCTACACGGTAAAACTTTACTAACCAGTCGAAACCCGTTGCTACACGATAAGACTTCACTAATTTAATCAAAACACATTGTTACACGGTAAGACTTCACTAACTCCGTTGAAAGTCGTTCATACGAGGTGAGACCTAAAAAAAAATGAAAAACGAGAAAAAAATAGAAAAACTAATTAAATAAATTCACACTTTCATTGCCCGTCAGCAAAATTTGGGTGTCACTTGGTATTTGAAAGAAACCTCTTCGTGCTCCCTTTCGAAAAGAGACAATTATTGACACCCGAATTTTTGTCAACATGTTTTAAATATCCTTTTATTTTGCAAATATATATAAATTTATAAAAAGATAAAAACAACCAGCAATGGGCCGGCCTTCTTCTTTAATAAATTTTCGAACCCACAAAGTCCTCTCTTGGCCCTTCTTCTTTTTGATTTTGCTTGGCCCATGTTTCTTTACATCCTCTCCTTGAAACCCACTTGAAGTTATAGACCCAACCCACCACCCCTTTCTCTCTTCTTCACTGCACGTTCACACGAACACGCATGAAGAACATGCACGCCTCCTCGACGACGCTGTTTGTCCTGACGCAACCACCCCCCCACAACGATCACGTCGACACCGTGACGTAAGCGAAGAGAATAGCCCAGCTGTCACACGAAGGGAGGATGGAAGCGACAAACGAGAGGAGTATGAGGAGGGGTGACAATTTTCGGTTAGGGGCAGAGGGGAACAAAGAAGAAAAACCCGAGGCAAAGAACGGAGAAGGAAAACCGGAGGAAAAGGAGAGAGCATGGAGGCTGGTTTTGCTGGTTAGGGGGGAAGTCTTTGGGTCGGTCTTTCTGGTTTTTGGGAGAGAAGGAGAAACCACAGGTTTAGAGGCTCGAGTTTTTTGGTTTTCTGGTTCGCAAAAGGAGAGAGGGAGATCGAGAGTGAAAGGGAGAGAACGAGAGAGCCAGCGAGCTTGATGTTAATATATGTGTGGTATGTCCGATTCTATTATTTAAAAGTACAAATTTAAAGTCGAGCTATTTGTCACTATGATAGAATCTTGAGATACTTGCACTAAGTAAAGATTTAACTCGAAAGAGACCTTTATGTATGTATATTGATCTCACTGAAATTTTGGCTGTATGATTTTTTTTTTTTTTGAAATCTTTGTTTTACAAACAAAGTGGGGGATTGTTGGATGTTTGTTTGTAAAACAAACCAAGTGTGTCTTTTCATCTTGTCCCACATAAGAAAGTTTGGAAAAGAAAAGTCGTTTTATAAATGAGAGCATTTCTAATTTGTTAAAAAAGAAAAGATGGAGTGTGGGCTAGACCTCACTATACCCGCGTGCGGGTGCGCGAATAATTGCGCGATTTTGGCGCGATTATTAGCCGCACTTAGCACTTTGCGCGCCCGTGGTTTAATTAGTATTTATCCCCTATCTTTTCAATTTTTATTTTGATTTTATATGGTAATTTTGTTATTCGAAAGGTTGCCTTTCATTTTAGCCTTTTAGAAATTATTTATTTTATTTTATTTCGAATTTTCTATATGTGTCTTTTCAAGATGACTTTTGAAATTATACTGGTTCGGTTTTGCAACTTTCCCGAAGGGTTATATTGATTCATTTTATAACTTCTTTTGAAAAGTTACATTGGTTCGTTGAGTAACTTCTTTTGAAGAGGTGCCTATGTTTTTATATATATATGTCAGTTTTGAAAAAACCGGAGTTTTTAAGATTTTCGAGTCCTCTTCCCAAAACTGCAGCCAAGATTTTCTATTGTTTCCTAGAGAGACCTTGGAGAAATACTAGAATTGCTATCTAGTATTCTCATTTGAGACTTTGTTGTATCTTGGAGGAAATTTGCCGGTGACCATTAGCAACTTTGTGGGGTAAATAAATCCTTAAAGAAAGTGATATCACGCCTCAAAGTTCGTTGCGATTACTCTATTGATCCGAACTCATATTGACTTCATTGTTCTACCCAAGTACGAAGACGATTTCTTTCGAACAATTTTAAGGATTTATTTTCAACAATGGAGTCAGAGACAATCAAAATCATGAACCAAGACATGGTGAAATTGGACCGGTTCAATGGGAATAATTATGCTCGCTGGAGGGACAAGATGATGTTCCTACTCACTACCCTGAAGATATCCTACATTTTGGATCCTAGCTTGGCGCCTATTGAAGATCCAAAGCCTACTATTGAGGGAGGACAACCAAGTGCAGAAGCCGTTGAAAGGTTTAACAAGGAGAAGAAGAAACGTGAGGAGGACGAATTGCTATGTCGTGGACGTATTCTGAATACTCTGTCCGATAGGTTGTATGACTTGTTCACTGAGATGAAATCGGCCAGAGAAATTTGGAACGCACTGGAATTCAAGTACAAAGCGGAGGAGCAAGGTACCAATAAATATTTAATCTCAAAATATTTTGATTTCAAGTTTATTGATACCAAGCCCTTGTTAGAACAAGTCCATGAATTGCAAGTTCTTGTCAACAAAATTCGTGCCCTCAAAATTGAAATTCCTGTAACTTTTCAAGTTGGAGCAATTATTGCCAAATTGCCTCCAAGTTGGAAAGACTATGGAAAAAGGTTGATGCATAAGTCGGAGGACTTCACCTTGGAGCACATACGTAAAACATCTTCGTATTGAGGAAGAGTCACGTTTACGTGATAATTCTGTTTTGTATGATACCAAAGTAAATGCTGTGGAAAAGAAACGAAAAATCGGCCAGAATTTCAAGTAAAGAACGGGCATAAATTTAAGAAGACACACAAGAAGAAGAAGGGTTGTTGTTTTGTGTGTGGCAAACAGGGACACTATGCCAAGGACTGCTTTCACCGCAAGAGCATATCAAAGGACAAGAACATTCCAACAGTAAAGGCAGATGCGAATTTAGTTGAAAAAAATTATGTGGCCATGATCTCAACTATGTTTTCAAATATGAAAATTTCTGAACTTCATGGTTCGATGGCTATGGTTTCTGAAATTAATTATACAACCATCCAATCTGGTTGGTGGTTGGATTCTCGAGCGACATCCATGTGTGCAAGGACAAATACATGTTTAAGCAATTTGAAGGGATTGTCGACCCAAATGTTCAAGAGGTCCTGATGGCAAATAATACTCTTGCAAAAGTTGCTGGCAAAGGCACGGTGGAGATAGACTTCACTTCTGGAAAGAAGATTACTCTTCTTAATGTGTTGTTTGTACCCGAAATTAGGAAAAACCTGGTTTCTATTGATTTACTTTGTAAAAGGGGGTTTCGGGTTTTGTTTGAATCCGACAAGGTTATCCTGTCGAAGAATGGGCTGTTTGTTGGAAAGGGTTATGCTAATGATGGCATGTATCAACTAAGTATCAATAATAATATCGCTACTTCTATTTATATTGTTGAGTCTTTATCTTTATGGCATAGTAGGTTGGCACATATCAATATTCGTTATTTAAAGAATATGAAAAGGTTGGGCTTGATAAATTTCAATGGTGAATTTGATAAATGTGAAATATGTGCTAAGTCTAAATTAATTAAGAAACCATTTCCTAGTGTGACAAGAAATTCGAATTTATTGGATTTGGTACATAGTGATATTTGTGAATTCAATGGCATGCTAACACGTGGTGGTAAAAGGTATTTTATTACCTTTGTGGATGATTGCAGTAAGTATTTATATGTTTATCTCATGAGATCGAAGGATGAAGTATTTACCATGTTCAAGAAATATAAAGCTGAAGTAGAAAATCAATTGGAAAAGAAAATCAAAGTTCTACGTTCAGATAGAGGTGGAGAATATTTCTTAAACGGATTTTCTTCATTTTGTGAAGAACATGGTATCATTCATCAAGTTTCGGCACCATATACTCCACAACAAAATGGTTTGGCTGAAAGGAAAAATCGATCTCTTGGAGAAATGGTTAATTGTATGCTTTCTAATTCAAAGCTATCAATTAATCTTTGGGGAGAAGCATTACTTACTGCATGTTATATTCATAATAGAATACCTTCCAAGGGAAATAACATGAACCCTTATGAACTATGGAAAGTTAGAAAACCAAACATGTCATACCTTAAAGTGTGGGGGTGTTTGGCATATTATCGAGTGCCGGACTCCAAGAGAACTAAACTTGGCCCTAGAGCCATGAAAAGTGTCTTCATTGGATATGCTGAAAATAGTAAAGCCTATAGGCTTCTTGACTTAGAATCCAATGTCATTGTGGAATCGAGAGATGTTGAATTCTTTGAGAATAAATGTTCTACAGGTTCTGAAATTATTGAAAATGAGTCAAAACCTATAGAAACTCAAGTGGATTCTCACAAGAAGGAAACAAATGATTCTAAAGACATGGTTGAATTAAGAAGAAGCACTAGAGCTCGGAAATTAAAAGATTTAGGTCCGGATTTTGTCACTCATGTTTTCCTTATTGAAGGAGACAGAGATAATAACGTGGTAGATAAATACCCTTTAGTGTTGAACTTAGAAGATGATCCTAAGTGTTTTAGTGATGCTATGTCTTCTAGGGATGCTTCTTTTGGAAAGAAGCTGTGAATGACGAAATGGACTCAATTATGTCCAATAATACTTGGGTATTAGTAGATTTACCAAAAGGATCCAAGCCTATTGGGTGTAAATGGGTTTTTAGGAAGAAATATCATTTCGATGGCTCTATCCAAGCTTTTAAGGCTAGACTGGTGGCTAAGGGGTATAGACAAAAAGAAGGAATAGATCACTTTGATACGTATGCTCCTGTAGCACGTATAACTTCTATCCGAATTCTTTTTGCTTTAGCTTCCATTTATGATCTTTGTGTTCATCAAATGGATGTCAAGACTGCTTTCTTAAATGGAGACTTAAATGAGGAAATTTACATGGAACAACCCGAGGGTTTTGTTCTTCCCGGAAATGAAAAGAAAGTATGTCAATTGATCAAGTCTCTTTATGGACTCAAACAAGCTCCTAAGCAAAGGCATGAAAAATTTGATTCAGTCATATTGTCCAATGGTTTCTCACACAATAGTGCTGATAAGTGCATATATTCTAAATTCACTAAAGACTATGGCGTCTTAGTGTGCTTGTATGTTGATGATATGCTTATTTTTGGAACAAACATGACTGGAATTCTTGAGACTAAGAAGTATCTAACTTCGATTTTTAAAATGAAAGATTTGGGTGAAGTGGATACTATCTTAGGTATTAAAGTTAAAAGGCATAGTGGGGGCTATTCTTTGAGCCAATTTAATTACATTGAAAAGTTGTTAAATAAATTTCAACATCTTGGTTTCAAGGAAATAAGTACTCCATTTGATTCTAGTACTAAATTAAATTATAACACTGGTAGAGCAAGTAGCACAACTTGAATATGCGAGTGCTATAGGGTCCTTAATGTATGCGATGCATTGTACTAGACCTGATATTGCTCATTCCGTGTGCAAGTTGAGTAGGTATACTAGTAATCCAAATGTAGAACATTGGAAGGCAATTACCCGAGTTTTTGGTTATCTTAAGAAAACCATAAATTTAGGCCTATTATATAATAAATATCCAGTTGTATTAGAAGGATACACCGATGCGAGTTGGATTACAAGTGTGGGAGATAAGCATTCTACTTCTGGATGGATTTTCACACTAGGTGGAGGTGCTGTATCTTGGGCGAGCAAGAAACAGACCTGTATAACTCACTCAACGATGGAATCACAATTTGTTGCTTTAGCGGCAACTGGGAAAGAGGCTAAATGGATTAGGAATTTGTTGTTGGATATTAAAATATGGCCTAGTCCTATGCCTCCTATTTCTATTCATTGTGATAGTCATGCTACTTTGGCAAGAGCCTATAATACCACATATAATGGTAAGTCTAGACACATTAGCCTAAGGCATGAGTATGCAAGACAATTCATTAAAGATGGTACCATAACAATTGTCTACGTGAGGTCAAGTAATAATTTAGCCGATCCCTTGACAAAGGGTTTACCAAGAGATATGGTAATAATGACCTCACAAGAAATGGGGCTGAAACCCTTTAATTAAAATCACCAGTAATGGTAACCCGACCTTTTTCTAGAACATCACTAGTTACAAGGTTTAATGGGTAAGAACAAGTTACTGAATGTGATTGTTTGATACTGACGTAGCCTTGTTATGAGAAATCAGTATCGTCTGTTACATTTTGCAGGTTGAATTGAATTCTTAATGAAGTATTGTACAATTTTGTAATGTGTTAATAGTAACAAAAACACATAATAAATACTTCACCTATATGAGTTGAGAAGTGGTGCCGCTTCTTATGAAAGTCAGGGGTTGCTTTCTAGAGAGCTCATGAAATAGGATCAAGCACATGGCCATAATAGTGCGGAGTAATATAGAACTTCTCGCTGAAACAAGAGGTTAGTATATGTGTGGTATGTCCGATTCTATTATTTAAAAGTACAAATTTAAAGCCGAGCTATTTGTCACTTTGATAGAATCTTGAGATACTTGCACTAAGTAAAGGTTTAACTCGAAAGAGACCTTTATGTATGTATATTGATCTCACTAAAATTTTGGCTGTATGATTTTTTATTTTTTTTTGAAATCTTTGTTTTACAAACAAAGTGGGGGATTGTTGGATGTTTGTTTGTAAAACAAACCAAGTGTGTCTTTTCATCTTGTCCCACATAGGAAAGTTTGGAAAAGAAAAGCCGTTTTATAAATAAGAGCATTTCTAATTTGTTAAAAAAGAAAAGATGGAGTGTGGGCTAGACCTCACTATACCCGCGTGCGGGTGCGCGAATAATTGCGCGATTTTGGCATGATTATTAGGCGCACTTAGCACTTTGCGCACCCGCGGTTTAATTAGTATTAATCCCCTATCTTTTCAATTTTTATTTTGATTTTATATGGTAATTTTGTTATTCGAAAGGTTGCCTTTCATTTTAGCCTTTTAGAAATTATTTATTTTATTTTATTTCGAATTTTCTATATGTGTCTTTTCAAGATGACTTTTGAAATTATACTGGTTCAGTTTGCAACTTTCCCGAAGGGTTATATTGATTCATTTTATAACTTCTTTTGAAAAATTACATTGGTTCGTTGAGTAACTTATTTTGAAGAGGTGTCTATGTTTTTATATATATATGTCAGTTTTGAAAAAACCAGAGTTTTTAAGATTTTCGAGTCCTCTTCCCAAAACTCAGCCAAGATTTTCTATTGTTTCCTGAGAGAACTCTTGAGAAATACTGAATCACTATCTAAGATTCTCATTTGAGACTTTGTTGTATCCCGGAGGAAATTTGCCGGTGACCATTAAGAACTTTGTGGGGCAAATAAATCCTTAAAGAAAGTGATATCACGCCTCAAAGTCCATTGCGATTACTCTATTGATCCGAACTCATATTGACTTCATTGTTCTACCCAAGTACGAAGACGATTTCTTTCCAACACTTGAGAAGGGTGGTCAATCATTGCCAGAGTCCATTTGTGAGCCGTGGTCCGCCTCAGAGCTTCCCCTTTGAACCAGGTAGGTCCTCTTGAGTGCAATTGCTTTATTTTTGTAGGGTACTGGACTAGAGCTCACGGCCGACCAGTTCGCACGAGCCTCGGCCCCTATCATTCCTCCATTAATGTTTCTCTGTGTGCTAGCATGTTTAGTTAGAAGCTTAGGCCCGGTCTGAGTTCGGCTCGAGTTGAGAACCCCTTATTTTACTCATGCATGCTGAGTGTTCGATGAAATGCCCTAATGAAATCTTGAAACTCCCATAGTCATATCAGTGCTTGGAAGCCCAATTTGATGTGTTTTTGTTCATGTGTGGTGGATCCTTGTTTGTTCTTGTAATCTTCCTTGTGTTTTTATGAGATTTCATGGTGTGTCCGGTCATTTTTGCGAGTTGTCGGAAAAAATAAAGACTCATCGGAATGGCAAACTGGAGAAGATGGCTTCCGGTCGTCAGAAGCAACTGGCGGTTGGAGTTGGTTCTGCGCCAATGTAGGTCGATAGTCGATAGCCAGAGGTTGGGTATGGTGTTGATCGTCATTCGAGTCCTTGAATCCGAATTGCAAATCTCAGGGGAGGAGACATTTGCATAAAAAAAGAAAAGAGGGTGCAGGCATTGGGCGGGAGGTTGAAGACGATGCAGGGGAAGAAATTTGCAGGAGAAAAAGTCAAAATAAGGAAAAGACATGAAGAAAAGAAAAAGTAAAAAGAATTTAAAAAGAGAATTTAAAAAATTTAAAATTTGCTTTTTTAATCCGATCGGGTCGGATTCTGGTAGACAGGTCAGGTTATTGGTGTGGATCGGGTTAACTGGTCCAAACCCGTTACCCGAATATAATATAAAAAATATATTAAAAAATTCTAAAAAATATTAAAATCTTAGAAAAATTCAAAAAAAAAAATCCTTAAAAATTAACAAAATGTTTTTAAATTCATAAAAATTGTGAAAATATTAAAAAATTTGAAAGTTTTTCAAAATATATTAAAAATACAAAATATTCCAAAATTCCAAAAAAAGATAGGAAAATTAGAAAATTCCAAAAGTATTAATAAAATATTTTTCCAAAAATTCAGAAAAGCCTTAAAATATCAAAAAAAAATCCCAAAAGCTCTTTTTTAATTTAATTTAATTTCAGAAAATATATAAAACATAAAAAATATAAAAATTTCATAAAAATTCAGAAAATCTGAAAAAAAATTGCAAAATTTGGAAAACCCTTAAAAAAGAAAAAAACCCAAAATTGGATGAGCCTTTAGGTCTTTACAATAGGGTTCTTTGTTTGCGTTACATTTTTCTTTCTTTCTTTTTAGGGTCAATATTAGGATATTCGCTTGCTTTATTTTGCAATTATAATTAATTACGCATTTTAATATCTTGGATGTTACTTTCTTTACAATGGTTAGGACGAACCTTAGATTTCTTGGATAGGTAGCCATGTCGCTAGTTAATACACAATCAAGTTAGGTACCAATAGGGCGTTGGTCGTATGATTAACGAAACCAAGTCCCCGAATCTAGAATCTCTGGTTGCGTAAATAGTAAGGTATTCTCCCGTATCTTACTGGGTTTCTAGCTGGCCCTAAAAGAGGTTAGTGGCAACTCCTTTGTTTAAATTTGCATAGGCTAAACTGGTTGAAATTTTGAGTACCCAATGTCGCGCGGGGTATGAGCTTGGAAGAGTCCGAGTTAATGAAAGGCTGTCGGCCCGAAGTTGCCAATACCCCTAAACCTAATCAAAGGCTTTCCTAGCCAATGACAAACCCAACCCAAAAAAAGAAGAAGAAGTTAGGTCGTGACATGTGAATGCTTTTATTGAAATACAAATAGCATACAATGTTTTGGATCAAAATTTTGTGATCCGAATTATTACAATGCTTGAAAGAACAAATGGAATTCCTTCGTAGGGGAGAATCAAATGGAGTACAAGTGAAAAGGAAAGTAGAACATGAAACGTCCTTTACACAGTGGAATCATGAACTGCTCCATGTTGGGAATCAGGGTGGTCAGAGATGGCTCCAACGAGACAGTTTCCAAACTCCATCACCCCATCCACTCAAGATGATAGTCTTAGGATAGATGAAAAAGCTTGGTGGATGTAAATACTTCACTAGAAAGTCATACTTCCTACTTGGTGAACCGAGTGTGTCAACAATTTCGCCGTTCTCGTGAACCTCCCTCATGAACTCGCGGTCATGTTTTGAGGTTTTGTGTTCAATTTCCGATTCGGAATCAGAAGGTTCCTCTTTATGAGTCAAGTTTGAAGGAATTGTATTATCTTCATCCTTGAATTCGCTTTCCCATCCGTCGAGGATGGGAAAGCGAATTATATCTCATCCTTTACGGCAAAATTATATCTCACAACGTAGTCGTCCTTCCCACTTGGTTGACCTAAGGTGTTAATGACTTCAACTCATTTGTGAGGTTTTTTAATAAATTTTCGATCACGGTAGGAAGCCTTATGTGAAGGTTCCGAATCTTCATCAAAATAAGGGTCTTTGGGTAAGCTTGATTATACCTCATTTGAGTCGGACTCATACCCACTAACTTTTGATTCATGGGTTGAGTTCACATCATCTTGCTCAATTTCATAAGAAAAATCTTGAGAAGACAAATCTATCCATACAACAGCCACTGACTTGTTGGATGCATCTTCAACAATCGTCTTAATGATTCCCAAGTCAGCTAACTTGGTGAGACATCAGATTTTCTCTTCGCGCAAGATGTTGCCTCCCCTTTCTTGGTATCTAGCCAGGACTAGCAACTCATTCAACTTCAGAACATCCATCTTGAATGGCTTTTCATTCTCGTCTTCAATCATGTTGATAGTTTCGGTATGGTTTGGAAGAGCGTTCTGTTGGACGTTTGGGACAACGTCTTTGAAAGAGAGAATCCTTTTGTCTAATAGATTTTGAACCTTTGTCTTGAGGACATAGCAGTTCTCCACATTATGACCATTTCCACCCATGTGATAATCACATGTCTTCGTTATGTCAAAGCCAACAAACTTAGGAGGATTATCTCTCTAGATCTCCTTGGCAAACAAGCCTTCACGATCAGCATGGAAAGTAATTGAGACAGGTCTCAGAAGAGGCATGAATTACCTTTGTGGTGTATTTCCTTTGCAGTTGAAACTTCGGGAAGAATTCCCCACCTTCGTTGTAGACTTTTGGGTGGGAGGAGTATAAGGTTTTTGAGTGGCAACATTTTGGACATAGGACACTTCTACCACAGATTCCTTGTCCTTCTTTGGGGTGAATTTGCGAGTTGATGTGTCGGTAAGCCTACCATCTCGCATAATCCCTTCGATGCATTCCCCTAATTCAACCATAGCAGGGAAGTTAAGATAAGTGTTATTGAATATCTTATTGAAGTATTCTTTGGGTAAAGCTCGCAAAAATAATTGCATAACCTCCTTCTCAATTAGGGGAGGTTTGACTTGAGATTCCACAGCCCTCCATCTTTGGGTGTAAGATCGGAAGGTTTTATTTCTTCTCTTATCAACCCAAACCAATTTTTCACGGATTGGTGCGATCTCTGAGTTAAACTTATACTGTAACACCCTCGATTCCGATCCCGTGAGGAACGGCTATAAGGTCTTGAATGGATCGATCATGGGCCATTGGCCAAGGTATTGATTGGTTCGATCGGTAAGGAATCATGGATTAATCATGGTCTAACTGACCGGCCGGCCATACAAATGGGAGCTATTACCAGCTCATAAGATGACTTTTGAATTACAAGAATTGAGCATAGGATAATCATGGATCGGCGGATGGTCATGGGTCAATCCGACCAGCCATGCCTGATCGCAAGTGATTCCGCCTGGCTATGCATCGACACATGGACGATCCAACTCGACCAAATGCAATCGTCTTCCAATAAAAAATGCATCATTCCCTATTTAATTCTTAGTAATCAGAAGGGAATCTCGAATCAGTAATGTTCAATCATGGATCAATCATGCACCATCCATGAAACCATACAAATGGATCGGGCACTGATAAGAACAAGCTCCGAGATAGACCCGGTGATTCCGTCACTAATTCTAAGGTCCATGGGTGGCTTGACTTAGTGCTAGGCTATGGATAGCCTTAGGATTGTCCTTGAACTGACTGATGAACCAAAGACCGAAATTTGAGTAATGGTCGCGGTAAGCCTAGCGGTAGGCCCAAGGACCAGCCCAAGGACCATTCTTGGACTTAACCAAGGCTGACCGTGCCAACCATAGGGCCAACCAAAGTGCCGACTAGTAGGCCAGCCCTCTAGGCCGACCGACTACCGAAGAGAATGGTTTGGGCAATCAAGGGGTGTGATGGCTGAACCTTGGGCTCACATGATTCAGTTTTTAAGGGTGCACCAAGTACTCTCTCTTTCGACCTCAAAACCAATTTAGATGTTGGATTTCTTCAGACTGCCTTCTTACGGATGAAAAAGACAAGGCAAGAATTCTCTAGAAACCTATCATTAAATGAAGGAGGGTGAGTTGTGCTTTGAATAATCAAAGTCCAAGATTAACAATGATGGTTCAAAAATATCCTTGTTGGCCAAGAAAAGATGTGCCATAGAAATGGACCAATCGGAAATTGATACCCGAACCCCTCATCATGAACCTAGAGAGCCTAGGCACCGAGTTGGCAAAATAGATGTCATCATCTTCAAGTTACATTAATTGCTCATAAATGAGGAGGTATAAGTGGTCCAATGAAAAAATGAAAAGCGGGCCTCCATCGATGACGTCTAGAAATTAGATTGTCAAGAAAGATCAAATAGGCATGCCAACTCATTCCTTAGGTATGATAATTGGTCAAGTAGGCTTGCCACCAAAGAACCATAGGCGGGCCACTTGGAAGCAAAAGGGTGGACCATTTGGCCCAGTAATCATGGTGCTGAGGAGTGTAAATAGGAGGAACCCTCTTCATTCTCACCCTTTGCCATCCCCTTCCTCCTTCCTCCTCTTGGACGCCTCTTCCTTCCTCTTCTTGTCTCTCTCTCCTACAACCTCAAGCAAGCCGCCCTTCGCTCTCTAGTTTGCATTCTTTGTTTCGAGGTTCACTCAAGTAAGTGGAGTTTCTTCCTTTTTCTAATATCCATCACGACATCCTCGACCCTAGGAAATTCTCTTTTGAACAAGCCAAGGGTAGGTTGATTGATGTTTGTGCATGTTATGTATTCTAAAGTTTTGTTCATGCACTTGAATTCCTGCATGACCATGATGAAGCCATGGTTCATTGCTTATGTTCGGTACAAGCCGAGGTTCGCCCATAGCCATAAGATGTGATTCATTATTGAGGCGTACTAAGTTAACGTCTTGGATTGGTACAGGGTTCCTTTATCCTTGTTATTCGAGCGAAGCCTTGGGCTTAGGCTCGTTCATGCAATCATTGACAAGGGAATTCATAATTTCATGGCACGTGCATAATGTTTGAGCACGGAATTCATGGCATGAGCATGAAGCTTGAGTACACCTTCAAAAAGGGAACAAATGCTCAAGTAATTAAAGAAAAGATGAGAATGGGGTTCGAGTCCCAGAGGTTGGCAAAAGACTTGGGTTTAAGTCCTGAGCATATTAATTGGGTTTGAGTTCCGAAATTCGGCAAAAAGCCATAAGCTTGGATAAAACCCCAAATTTAATTGGATTTGAGTCCTAAGACTGTTCTGAGAAAGACTCCGGTTTGAGTCCCGACCACAAGAGAAAACTTAATATGCATAGCATGCATAGATAAAGCTTGCAAGCTAGAAGCTAAAGGTGTGTCAGTTCATTGCATGCATCAAACATCATGGATGTTGCAAGAATTGCCATTTATACGTGCAAGGGGCATAATATGTATCTTTGCATTTGATATGCCTTCGATACGATTTGCATGAGATGTCTTGACTAGAGTTGATGATTAAGTGATATGCTAGTCGAAGGTTAGAAGCTGTGCTTACTAAGTATTCCAAGTACTCACCCATGTTTCTTTTACAAGTACTTAGAACATGGCTTCAATTCATTTTGGCTGTCTTGTAAAAATTTATACTTCTACTACGTATGCAATAGATGTAGATACCGATATTATTTATCACAAGGTCTCATCCACCATATGGATCAAATAAAGATTGGATGAGCTTGTTCTAATGTACTTCGAGGCCTAGTTTAGGTTGTATGAGGACACTTGGATCGGACCTCTTTGTGGGTTCGATAATCCAAACCATAACAATGATGATGATGACCCCTCCAAATAATTGAACTAAGTTTCTATGTACCGGCCAAAAGTAGAAAAAGGTGTCCCAATTTTGGATAGTACCTGCCTTAGCGGAGTTTGGGATACCCTAGTTATATGATGTATGTAAAAGGCCCTTTTGATGTAACAAAGTAGGTGTGGTCAGACAAAGTTATGTAGTAATCACTACTCTTGTAATATATGAAGTGTGTTTGTGATACTTGCATCCCATGTTCCCAATGTTTTGTATGTTAAGATTTTTCATGTTCACATGTTCTGCATACGTGTAGATTTGAGACAAATGAATTCAAGACGACGACAAAGCCTGGGATGCCGCAAAATAACTCATAGCTCGACTTTCGAGTTAAGGGGGGTGTGACAAGGTGTCACATAAACTGTTGAAGGAATTCACCAGCGAGATCCTCCTAAGTGTGGATCTTCTTGAGATCGAGGTCAATAAACTAAGTCAATATAGTATTAGTCAAACTATCTTGAAAGGTATTGATCAACAATGGAGTGTTGTCGGAATATCGGGCCTTCTTGCCCTATTAGTACTTAAGATGGTTCTTTGGACACCCAGTTCCATCATACTTCCTTGAAAACTCTGGCTTTATAGAAATCCAGGACTTGCACCTTAATAAAGGGCGATGGCTTATCAAACCCTTGGAGTTGACAGCCTTGCAACATGCAAGGGCATTCTTCCATTTTTGTGAGATGTCTTGCACTCTCTTCATCTAGATGAACAGTAGGGGCTTCCTTGGATGATGCCTCTAGGTCAATAATGGTAGAAGTAGCAACAGGGACACCTTCATTAGGCCCTTTGTTGGTAGAATCCACTATAGGTGCATCACTAGGAGCAGTGGAGTTACTTGTGGCAACAGCAGAGGCAATAAGAGTGAAATTCTTCATTTGGTTAGAAAGATCGGTGAACATCGCCATCATTTGCACCATTCGATTTTCAATAGTGGTGATTCGGGTACAAGTGTTTTTACTTCTCCATCCTCACTTGATGATAGGTCTTCCTTGATAGTTTTGAATTCTAAAGAGCTCTTTGCAGTAATTGAGTGGTTTGAACCATGTGAGGACATCTATGAGGTGCTCGTAGTTGCATTCATCTCATGTGAGTGCCTTGTTAATAACTTGCAAAAAAAATTTAGTGGGAAATTCTATGGCTATCGTGTACAAGTTGAACATGTACCAAAATAACCATCTAAGTTCCTCTAGGAACTCATCATCGGGGGATCACCATAAAGGATGAATGAATGGGTATTCAAGATGAAGTTCTTCGGGTTTTAGCAGCAAACCTCCATAATCTCTGAAAATTCTGAGATGATATGTCCACATGAACTCTTTAAGTTTTTCTGTTAGGACATTGTCTCCGGTTGCAACTAGAACCTCAGGAGGATACTTGAAACTTGGCCATTTGCCATTTATATCAACAGTCCAGTATGTTTCCAAGAGAGGTTCTTTTAGAACATACATGTTGATTGCTTCGAGGGGTTATTTTGGTCTGGACAAAAAGTCTGCAATGACATTCCTTTTGCCTAGAATGTGCTTGACTTCAAAGGCATATTTTGAAAACCATTCTACCCATTGTAAAAGCTGTGGTTGGGGAACTTGTTTTTGCTTGAATTTTAGCATTTGTGGAAAAGAGGACATATCCATTTCAACGAAGAAATGGTGCCTATTGAGATGGAACTCAAACTTTTTGATTCCATATTTGATCGTAAGAATTTCCTTGAAGGTGGAATGGTAATATATCTCGGCCTAAGAGAATCTTCCACTTTTATAGGCACAAACATGTCTGGTTTCGTTGATTTCTTCAAGGAGAACAACTACCCAATACTTGTCACTAGCATCAGTCTAGAGTATTCGTTTCCTTGTAGAGGGGATCTTCAGCGGGGGAAGTTCTTGCAAAACTCTCTTGAGATGGGAAACTACTTCAGTTTGCTTTTGTCCCCATGGAGGGGCATTCTTCTTAAGCATTCTTTGGAGCGGTCGAAGTATCTTGAAAATCTGAGGGACAAAATCTCGCAAATAATTGACAATGCCAAGAAATTGTTCAACCTGTTTGGTTGTAAAATCCCTTTCAAGGAATTTTTGGAGTTCATTAGCAATCTAAGATTTTGGACAACAGATTCCTTCTTTTAAATACATTCCAAGGAACTCTATTTCCTTCTGGGCAAGGATTATTTTCTTCTGAGAAAGCATAATTCCATACTTCTTGAAAATCTTAGCAAATTGGGCCAAAAGTTTATAATGAGATTCCTCATCAGACTATATAGGAGGATATCGTCAATATAAATCTAGGAGTGTGGGAGAATAGGCTTAAAGATTTTGCACATGGCCTTTTAGAAAAGAGATGGAACAGTTTTGAGTCCAAAAGGGACAATTCCACTGAAAGTGTTGGTTTGGGACACGGAATCCAATTTTGACTATCTTTAGGATCAATGCCTAATTGCCAAAATCTTGCATTAAGATCAAATTTCGAATAAATTTTGGCTTGGGCTAGGCTAAGGAAAAGAGAATTTCAATGGGGCAGAGGGAATTTGTCATCCTGAAGGAATTGATTCAGAGATTGATAATTAATTACTAATCTCATCTTTCGACGGCTTTGTTCAGCACGCTTGTTGACATAGAATGCTTCACACGTCCATTGGGAGTCTAAAAGTTCAATCAAATCTTGTGTCAATAGTTCTAAATATTCTTGTCGAGCCAAGGCAATGTGTTCCGAACTCATTCCCGAATGGCTGGCTTTTATCGAATTTATGTCTTCAATCTGTTTGAAGGAAAGTTTGACATAAAAGGCTAAGTTTTTCCATAAGGGTTGGTTACAAGTTTGGGAAAATTGGGAATGGGAATCAGCACAGCAAGAGAGTAGTGTTGAATTATTGGGTCCAGTTTAGCTAGATGAAGAGTATAGAATCATTTGATATCCACAAATTCTTGAAAGTGATTTTTGAAGTGGAGACCATTGGACAGGATTCTAAGCTTTGGAAGTTGGGTCAAGATGTCCCAACCAATGATAATATCCTTGTCTGGAGAACTGGAACCAAGAATTTTGATGGTAAGAGAACACTAGGGAAAAAACTATATGGTAATGGGTTTGCTACGGAATCTGGTAGCAAAAGTGTCTCCTGAAGCAGAGTTGAAGTATCGAGTATATGGTTTCCAAAATTCTTCTGAGATAATCTTGGTATCCATAATGGAGGAACTGGCTCTAGTGTCTATAAGAGCAACAAGGGATATAGGTTTGTGGTATTTTGACAAGAGAATTTGGATTGGTATATAAGGGTGATGGATAGGTTCAAAGATATGGATTTCATTTTCTAGAGGAGAGTCTAGAAAGAAAGTGAACACCTCATTTTCAAAATCGGAAGCTGAGTCAAAGCTGTAAGTTTGAATAGCACATAGAGTATATCCAGAGGGTTGGTCTTCTAAGGAGAAGATAGATTCAACATCAGAGTCACTGAGGGAGATTCCAGTGCTTTTCATCATCTTATCGATCAAATGGCTCCTATGCTGTTTAGCTTTTAGACAATTTTTGGCAAAGTGTCCTTTTTGGTTACAAACATAGCATATGTCTTTGCTACATTTCTTTAAAGAACAATAGCGACTTTTTCGGAGGAATTTCCACTTCCCTTTTCTTCTTCTTGATTTCTTAAAAGAAACCGACCACGTAAGGATCGGCCATAAGACCTTAATGAGTCAACCAAAGGCCATTGGCTATTGATTGATTGGTTCGATCAGTAAAAATCAAGGATCGATCATGGTCCGATTGACCGACTGGTCATGAACTAGTCGAGGCATCGGCCGTGAAAAGTCTACCAACCATACCGGTGGAATTGGATTACCAGCTCGTAAGATGACTTTTGGATCACGAGAATTGGTCATGGGATGATTTTGGATTGGTGCATGGTCATGGGTCGATCCAATCGATCATAGCGCTTGGCCACGGGTGATTCCGCCCGGCCATGCACCGATACATGGACGATCCTACTTGACCAAAAGTGATCGTCTTCTGACCAATAATGCATCATTCCCTATTTAATTCTTAGTGAATGGAAATGAATCTCGAATTGGTGAAGTCCAATTGTGGATCGGTAATGCACCAACCATGAACCATACGATGGATTGGGCGCCGAT
Source organism: Corymbia calophylla (assembly GCA_014182845.1). Lineage (NCBI taxonomy): Eukaryota > Viridiplantae > Streptophyta > Magnoliopsida > Myrtales > Myrtaceae > Corymbia > Corymbia calophylla. The sequence goes on along the minus strand of JABKBT010000013.1, from coordinate 161,874 downwards.
CGGAATGAGCCCTGGGATAGACCCAGCTATTCCGTCGCAATTTCTAAGGTCCATGAGTGCCTTGACTTAGTGCTAGGCCATGGGTAGCCTTGGAATTGGCCTTGAACCGACCTGAGGACCAATGATCGAATTATGAGGGAAAATCGCATTGGGCTCGGCAGTAGGCCCGAGGGCTAGTCCTAGAGCCACCCAGGGCCGACCGTGCCGACCCAAGGGCCAGCCATTGAGCTAACCCTTTATGGCTGAATTGCTGCCCAAAGAACAGTTTGGGGCGCAAGGCCCGAACCTCGAGCATATGTGATTTGGTTTTCCAAGGTGTCCCCAATGATCCCTTTTCTGGCCCCAAAACCAATCTAGATAGTGGAATTCTCCAAACCGCCTTCTTGAGGAAGGAAAGGTCAAAAGAGAAGAATTCTCTAGAAACCCTTCATTAAGGATATTGGATAATGCTTGTCCTCAACTTTCAAAGGTCATGATGATGGTCAAAAATATCTTAGGAGCTATAAAAGGGACGGATCACACATGGCCCAATCGGAAGGCGACACCTGAACCCTCATCATAAGCCTATGGAAGACCTAGTTGGCAATTTAGACATCTACCTAGTCAAACTTCCATAAATGCCAATAAATGAGAGAAAACAAGTGGTCTAATAGGGAAGCGAAAAGTGGGCCGTTGTTGATGACATCTACAAGCTAGATCGCCAAGCAATATCTTTTACCCGTGCCTAGTGATTCCTTAGGTGTAATTATTGGTGAAATAGGCTTGCCCCTTAAGGATTTTAGGCGGGCCACTTGGAAAAAGAGGATTGGACGGTTAGAACTGCAATGATGAGCTTAGAAGCTATAAATAGGAGAAGCCTCTCCTTCTCTCTCACCATTTTGCACTCATCTCCTCCTCCTTCACTCTCTTGGTCACCCTCTCCTCATCTCATGTCTCTCTCTTTTTGGCCCACAAGCAAGCCACCCTCCTTCCTAAATTGATTTCTATTGTTTTGTGAGGTTGTCCGGATAAGTAGAATCTCTTACTTCTCCCTAACATAGTCATTTCTATCATGAAGTCTAGACGGTCTTCTCTTGTCGAACCGTGATTGTATGGAAGATTATGTGTACGTTGGCTTGTACATGAATCTTATGCATAAGTGTGATTCTTTCACGACCGAAATGATGCCATGGTTCATCGTTGGTGTTCAACGCAAGTTGGGAATGCCTAGAGCCATAAGGCTTGAGTTGGTAATGAAGTGTCGGAACTCAAGTCTTGTATGATACGAGGATCGCCTAAGACCGCAAGGTCTTGGATCGGCATCAAAGCATGCCAACTCCTAGTCTCGTTCGGTATGGGGATCGCTCGAGCCCACAAGATCTTGGTTGGCATCGAAGTATGTCGAGCTCATGTCTTGAATTGGTACAGGATCCTTTTTACTTGGCATTTGAGCCAAACCTCAGACTTAGAGTTAATCACGGCATCATTAGAATCGGATCATAGAAAGCATGGTATGCATGATTATGTATGAGCATGATGTTATTATTGAGTCATGAATGAGTCAGCTAAGGAAAATACAATGACTGGCATAAGTAATGCATTTATGAGATCACCCATGAAAGATAGGAATGATGATGATACCCCCACAATGGGATGTCCTGAGTAACCCCTGGAAGCCTCGGGAAGTTGGCCCCGAGAAGTCTCGGCAAAAGTCGAGAGGGATTGGTTGAGCTAGGACAATGTCAACCGATACCCCTGCAACAGGATGTCCCGGGTAACCACAGGAAGCCTTGGGAAACTAGCCCCAAGAAGCCTTGGTAAGAGTCGAGAGAGCCTGGTTGAGCCAAGATGATGCAAAGTGATTCACATGAATGCCGGTTATGCTCAAGTATGGGTGATATGTGTTTATGTGTTAGCCGACAAGTGAGTAAGTGAAACCCTTGTATTTATGCTCGAGTATGGGTGATATATGTTTATGTATTAGCCGATGGGTGAGTAAGTAAAGTCCTTGCATTATTCATGGCGTTATATGTGAGTTGCAATTGATCTGCTATCGACACCATTTGCATGAGTTGCTCTAGCTAGTCTTTGAAGAAGGGATGTCACACTAGCCGAGAATTAGAGGTTTTACTTACTGAGTTTCCCCAAAACTCACCCATTTACCCTTATAGGTTGGTAAGATGGCTAGTCCTCCTCCTATACATTTTGGTCTACCGATGATAATAGAAGGGTCAACCGTAGACGTTATACACGTCGAGGCAGGAGTGACATACCGGAAATATACTTAAACTGTAACATCCTGAAATTCGAGCCCTTTTGAGGAAGGAATGAACGTGAATTTCGTCGATGCATTGTTGGTTGATCTCACTCGGAACTGATCACTCCGAGATACGGCCTTGAGGGAAAGGCTAATGAGGACAGAACTCGTGCGACTAAAGAACTTGACTTGGGAAAACGACTCGACCGTGAGACTTGCGTAAGGACGATTCTGTAGTCATGCAGGCCGATTTCAGGGAAGACTATAAGTCGATTCGTGGACAGAAATAATGGGACGACGGGTGATTCCGTCTACTGTTATTGAACCCGCGAACGACCCTACGTCGATCCTTGATAATCGTGTACTTTGAAATAAGAATCGATCCTTCGCAATTTCATGTAGTTAAGGACGTCCATGTGTCGAGAAGTCTTGACGTGAATTGGCACGAGTCGATTACGCGTGAATCCTCAAAGCCGCCTGTCAGTCTGAGTAGTACCAAAATGGCATTCGAGCGAAATTAACAAGGCATGTGAATCCAATATTGGACTTCGAATTTTCAGGAACGTTCGAGAAGGACTTTTGGACAATGCTTCTTAGACAGTCGATAGTGCCGGTTGAGTGGAGTTTTTGAGAAAAGGGATTTTCGGACCGAGGAAACGAGCCTACGAGGACGTGGGCCGGGTAAGATCAGTGTGGGCCTCATGCCTAAGGTGGACAGCCGCCATGGAAGGCCCGAGGCAAGCAAGTGAGCCCGTTGGGCCAAACCGACAATTTACCCTCCCGAGCCCGTTGTCTAATCTTGAGCCGTTTCGAGCCCAACAAATTCCCGAGCCCGTTCCTATTAATTTTCCGGCCTTTTTCCTAGGCCCGCCCTTCATTTCCAGCCTAAGGGCACATTGTTGGGAAATGTGCAAGGTGGAAATGACCAAAATGCCCTTGGATATTTTGAAGAAAAGTCAAAAAGAAGAGAGAGAAGATGAGGTCAATTGTTTGGCAAGTTGGGGTAAGCATTTATGGCCTTGATAAGGCTTATCCTTCAGCCTTCACTTCACTCTCTCTCTCCTCTTCATCTTCTCCAAAAACCGCACAACTTCTCTCCCTAATTTCCCTTCCTTCCTTCAGTTTTTCAGTTCTGACCTTTCACAGAAAATCTCATTGTTCAGTACCTTCCCGTTGGAATCTCGGCCCGTACCACCCGCCGTTACGTTCAGAAGACGAAAAGCGTTCAGATGGCATCGGCCGTTCGTCGAACAGAGTCACCGGCGGTCCTGTACGGCCGCCGGAAGTCGCTGCTCGCCGGACCGTCACTGTAGCGGCAGCTCTGTCCAGTTTCGCCTTTTCAGCCATTTTCCTTCCATTCCGACCCAACCACCGCCCATCCCAACCTCCAGCAGTTCCCCCTCGATCCCCAGGTGCCGCCGGTCGCTGGCCCGCCGCTCGCCGGAGCTCCGGGCAGCCCATTCAACTCCGATCAGCTTCTTTCCTCCCGTGCGGTCGGTTTTGAGTTGCGGGGATTCCGAGTTTGTTGCTGCTGTGTTGAGCCCGGGACCACCTTGGATCGTCGTGGTAGAGGTCCCAGGGTGTCGGGTTCGTCGCCGCCGCGGCGTCCGTGTCGCCGGCCCGCTTAACGGGTGAGTTTAGCTCCTAATCCCTATTTAGTGCCTAAACTTGCTTAGGGTTGGTTAGTTAGTGTTAATTTTGGTTTAAGGGGTTTAATTAAGTTGCATTAGCCCTAAGATAGGTGGTTAGACAGATGGTTAGGATTAGATTAGCTTAATTTTGCTAATTGTGCTTAATTATTGCTTAAATGAGGGTTATGTGATTTTTATGATTAATTAAGCATGATTTGATTTAATTGAATTGATTAATTGTTTTAATTAATTTTTTGATTAATTTCTGAATTAAATGTTTTAATTAATTGAATTTCGGAAAAATCAGCATTCACGATTCATTCACGAGCACCATTCACGATTCTTGTTCACAATTATGCATTCACGGCTTGTTCATGCAGAAGCTAAATTTAGTCTTATTCGATGTGCTATTGATTGTTATGATTAATTGAAGTGCCGATTGTTAATTATACTCGTGAATATTGATGAAATGCGTGACCGAGTGTTGGTTGGATTTTGGAATTGTCGAGTGAGATCGCATGACATATTGCATGGGTTATCTGAAATGGCATGTCGCATGAGCATGAGTGATGTTGCATTCACGATAGAACAAAGATATAAATTGATTGCTTGATGATGTGTTGCATGATCACATTAAATGAGAGAACCCGGCGTTGCTGGAAGACCGCCAATCCCTATGGGGTTGTGCCGTGGCGATGGGTCGCCCGACTTGGTCGGTTGCACGATAGGGAGGGGTTCTATGTGGGATTGCGGTATGGGGGCGGGTCCCGGGCCTCTGTCAGTTGCGGGGCTACGGTAGTGGGCGGGTCCTATGATCCTTCGGGAATGCCGTCTTGGGAGTGAGCCCTTGACGTCGCCGTGCCTCGAGGTAAAGAGGACGAAGTTGGTTTAGCCAGGAACCGCCAACCATAAGGTTGTGCCGTGGCCCAAGAGGAGGGGTCGTAATAATCGGAGCATGTGTGGGTGTGAGACATGAGAAAGTTGTGTGAGATGCTCTGATTATTCGCATGCTCTTAGTGTCATGATGATCGTGATGATTTATGGTACGCACGCATGAGTTGACAGTCGTGCACGGTGTGGCAATGGCCAGGTGAGATCGCTTGTGGTGCGACTCGCATGTGATTGATGAATTGTGTCATCTAACGACCATGTGCCTTGATTGCGTGTATTGTGCTGAGATTTAACGTGCAGGGTATGTCATACCGGGTAAGGTTGCATGCGAACCGACTATATGATTGTTGGTTGCCCTGTCTGTTGTTGGCTGTTGTTTGATTTTGGCTGTCTATTGTGGGGTTGAGTGAGGGGTGGTTCTGGAGAGATACCCCGGGTTGAGTTGGCGTACTAACCGGGGCTTAGGGGAAGAACTCGCTGAGATTTTATCTCAACCCGTCATGGTTAACCATTTTCAGGCCCCTAGAATGGCGTACCCACAATCGAGGATCCTGCCCCCGCTCCTCCAGTGATCGACCCGACGGAGCTTGAGTCCGAGGGGTCTGAGTGATGATGGTGTTGAACCTGAGGGTTCTTCTTCTGTACAATTGGATTAGCCTAGTTTCTTTTTTTATTTGGCTTAGAGGATGGATCGGCCCTTTTTGTCGGGCTTGTAATTCGGAAAACGATCATCCGTTGGTTAATCCAGTAATTTGAATAATTGAGTTGTTATTGTTGTTCTTGTTGTTCATCCCTCTATCCCTGTTTGATTGTATGTTTGTCTGGGGATGGTTCGTCTTCCGCTTGCGCATAATCAAAGATAAAATGAATGGTCGTCGATGGGTCATGGGACGTCGCTTTCAATCGACCAAGAGAAGGGGTTGCCGCGAGCTCGAGAGTCGGGGCGTGACATAAACCGTATGGGTTCACGAGGGACAAGTTGAGTTGGTCCCTCACCATTACGAGGCATGGTATGTCTGGTCGGATGGTGAAATGATCGGGCCTATTCGTGACTTTAGAGGCCCGATGAACCCAAGTAGAGGGTCAACATCTAATGGGATGAATTCTAATTAGTAATACTAGCCCATAACGGGAAGGGTTCCCAATTTTGAAAGCCGCAGTGGTAGCAGAGATAGGGATACCCAAGCCTCTTATGCTATGTAAAATATGGAAGTTAGTTGTACACGAGCTACTAATGAAACTAGTAGTGTAATATATGCTTATGTTCCATGTTCTTCCAATGACGTTTGTCGTGGATGTTGTTGTTGTGTTTATGCTTCCGCATGTGCATATAAACAAGATAAAACGAATCAGGATGGCGACAAGCTTGGGATATCGCGAAAATAACCTGCAACTCAGACTTTGGAAGGGGGTCGTCACATTTTCTTATAACCTTTATAGGACAGATCGTTGAAATCTTTGGGGCATTTGATATTCAATTCTAGTTTTAGGCATGCTCTATCAACATGCTCTATCAAGAGCTTCGAAAAGCTTCTCATCGAAAAAAAAGTTCTTCTAGGGCAATATGGACAGCTTGTTGAATTTCTCCAAGAGTGGCTTCCGTCAGGCTTTTCTACCTTGCCTAAAGGGTCTTTTCTGCAGCTTGACTGACTTCCTTAAGAATGGATGCTAGGAAGATTGGTTTCAAGTTCCAATTGGATCCCAACAGATAGAAGAGCTTGATCATCACTTGGAAGTGTCGATCGAGATCTTTCCTTTTTAGGGAACAGAACTTCCTTTCGAAGAACTCTTTTCACTTGAGTTCTTTCAAGTCTTCTAGCTTTCCGATGAAGTACATATGGATAATTTGGATAGCATTATCTAGCGGCTAAGTCAATAAGTATAGCTTGTCTTGTTCTAAGGCAGCACGCCACCAATCTTTGAGTGCTATAGTAAAACGACTAGTGAATTCTAGAAGTATATCAAAAGTACTGAGCTCCGTAATATGCCTAGTAGTAAGCCAGACATGAAATTCTTGAAGCTGTTATGGCCACTTATGATATGGGAGCTCATCCAGGGTGAAATAGACTTTGGACAAGGATGCTGTGAAAGAATGAGTTGCATCAGGCTACTTTGGGCGAAGTATCTCAGATTTCGAAAACATTTCCTCTTCCTTAGGACATTATCTACCATGAACAGGTTTTCTTTCAATGAGGATGACTCAACGAAAGAGTCAGAATCAATGTCAGAAGAAAGCTCAATGGGTTGGGATTTTGAAGGTTTTATGGCAGCTATTGAAAGGATCTAGTTTTGAAGGAAGGCTTCAAGTGGGTTTGAAATAGTCAGAATACCAGGAGGTTGTTCACCAGGTAGATGTTCTAGTGTTTCTGGGGGTGATACCGAAGATTCAGTAGGAGTCGAAGACTTCTTTTGCTTCTGTTTCTGTTTTTGTAGCTCTCGGAGCTTGTCCCATAGAGTCAATAAATTGTTTTAAGGAGGTAGTGCTGCTAAACTCAAGACTGTTGCAAATGATGAGGACGATGTCACGACTCGACCCTCGAGCTCGCGACAACCCTAATTCACTTGAGGTCTAAAACATGTGACGTCCTAGGTACTGTCACCAATCAGTTCATTTTATCTCATCATTAAGCACATGCAGAAGCAAAATCAAATACCCAGCCAACAACCAATATGGATAGTAGAAGGAATGCAACAATAGAACAACAACAGCACTACTTTTATTTATCTACAAGGTTAGCCTAATGAAAAGCAATATAAATACCAGCCTCACTTCAGGAGACATATCAAGGCCAGCGCAAAAAGGGATCGGCCTAACTCACCTATGGGTCAGTCAAAAAGAGACTAGGCTACAGATGCCTAATCACTGGCCTCAAAAGGGTCAAACTCGCCCGTGAAAGTGTCCATGATCGTGCCATCAGGGGGATCGAGGTCCATCAGATCCCATATCTCATCGGTCGGCCCCACGGGCGATGTAGGCCCATCGTAACCTCTCAAGGGACCATACACCATATCCCCTAGCTTGACGTACCACGCCTTGAAGACGTGTGGCACGTAATGATCCCTCTCTCCCTCGTCAACCCATATTGTTGTCATGTGATGCTCATATACAAAATTGGGCCCGGGATGAGTCACGTAGTGACAAAGGTGCTCATGTTGATCGGGACACCGAACCTCATCGGGTAAGGTATCATACTAAGGTCTTGAAAATGTTAACCACGATGGGGTGAGATAAACTCAGTAAGTCAAAATCCTAAGTCTCGGTTAGGAACTCTGTTCGCCTCAAGGGTAGTCTAATCATTCAACCTAATACTAATAACAAATCAATTGCAAAACAATCCTAGCCTTGCCTTATCTATCAGCATATCAAAGAAATGCTATCGTGATGCACTTCAGTCATTAGACACAAACACAGGTGATCTTACCTTGCCTTAGCACACGCACCCTACAAAAGAATGTCATTCAAGCCATGACGGTTTCACAAGACATGCACATAATTAGAGCACTTCACAGAACTTTCTCATGCCTCATTACCCACACGTGCTCTGATTATTACGACCCCTTAGGCCACGACACAACCTTATGGTTGGCGGTCTACTGGTCCAAAACTAGACATCGTCCCCCCGTGTGCATAGCTACGTCATGGGCCTCCCCCTAGACGGCATTCCCGAAGGAGCATTGTTTCGACCTCTACCGTGACTCAACAAGTGACCACTGTTAGACAACCAAATAGCCATGGCACAACTCCAAGGGATTGGCGGTCTTCCAGCAGTGCCGGTTTTCCCTTTAATGTGACCATAGAGCACAACCATCAACCAATTCATTCTTTCTCTGTCGTCAATGCAATCATGGTTTGTGCTCACACGACATGCTATTGCAGTTAACACACGTATAATACAATGCAATAGTAACCTATGGTCATGTAAACTTGCGAAAGCCCAACTATTCCAGACACAACCATTCAGCAGCAGTTTGAGTTGCAATACGACAATCAATTCCAGTCAATTAACGTCACGATACTCACATAACTTGACTACTAATAATACCCAACTACTCGTCTCAATACTCAATAATAAATGACCACGTGTCTCCACGGTAGACAATAATCAATTATTCTCATCAATAATCAGTAGTCACAACTCAAGGATAAACCAAGATTATCCCCGAAAATACTCATTTAAAAGGTATATAACACTATAATTCATTATTCCGATAAGTCACATAATCTCCATTAAATACTTATCAGCATTTAACAATCCCATAAATAATTATCCCACCCAAATAATTCCATTTTCTAAAACCCTTCTTTAATAAACCGAAGTCACTTAATAACATAGTATATAAATACTATTGACTTTAGAAAATAGACCATAGTAATTTTCCCCACAAAATTACTCAATTAAATCAATTTCCAATAAATAATCATAATTAATTATTTTCTCCAAAAATAATTAATCATAATTAACTAAGACTAAACCTTCATTAACCAATTTAATCCACCCTAAACAAGTTTAGTATAATAAAATAATGTTAATCAATCATAAACCCAATTAATTAACAACTAAGCACACTTAAGCTATAATTAACTTATCCTAAACCCACTCAAGCATAACCAAGGCACATAATCCATGCTCATTACTCACTAATCACACTTAGACTAATTAAACTACTCCTAAAGCAAGATTAACCCCTAACTAAGGGATTAGGAAATCAACTTATGGACTCTAAGATTCCGGCGACACTAGAGCAATAGCAAGGGCAAGGACTACATGGAGCTAGCTCAGGGACAATGACGGACGACGAATGGCGACCGTTTTACGGTGAAACAATGCCAGAGGCTATTTTCTGTAGAAGGCACAACAGTGGCTATCGGTAGTGACAAGAGGCGGCCAACGGATGGCGGCTGGACTCCGGATAGCAATAGCTGCATGGTGGATGGTGGCAGTGGCTCTGGCGGACAACAGCAGGGGCAACGACAGCAACAACTAGCAAGGGGCAAGGAAAAGGTGAAGGAAATGAGGGAAAAAAAAGGAAGAGAAAAGAGAGAGAGTGAGCTGAGGGTGAGGGGCGGCAGCAAGGGAGGAGTGAGGAGAGAGAATGAGCTGCTAAAGCTTGTCCAAGAAGCCAAGCTAACTTTCTCACTAAGGCCAATCACAACCAAGCAAAGGCAAAGCATTAAGGACCACACAAAAAAAGCTTCTAGAAAGGGCCTAGGCTAAGGAGAGAAAGGGAAATGGGCCAGCTTGGGCCCACCTTGGGCTGGCCTTGATGGGCGCAAGGCCCATTGGGCCATTGGTCTTAGGTCGACCCACTCACGAGCCCAAGTTCCCGGTCCAAATTTTCCTTTTCTTACAAATTAAAACTTATCGGAAAACTCGAGAATAAATAAGGCGACGTCCAAATATTTAGTCATGATGTCTCTGAAAAGTTGATACTTGAAATCGGATTAAAATTCAGGGCTAAACTGAATCAATTGCGACTGTAGTACAATTTAGACTACCGGGCGCCCTTTTAGGGTTTTTCCTCACGTTTGGTTCGTGGTCGATAGCTGTTCGATCCACATTTAAGCAATTTCTCGAACCGAGGACGACCCTCGATTGTGATGTGATCCCAGGGTTCAATTGATAATCCCGAGTACAAGATAAAAAGGAATCGATTTAACGTCGTTCGTAACTCGTATCAAAGTCATGTCGAATCACCCGTAATCCGGCTTCGTACTTTTGTCGAATCAATTTATTTCCATTTGTTAATCGTCTAATATAGGATGGTATTGTTCCCACTCAGGCCCTTATGGTCAAATGGTTCATTCCCGATTGAAATTGCGGGTCGTACGCGTATCGTTTCCTAATGGCATTTTCCTAAAGTCCGTTATCCCATGAATGATCAGTTCGAAGCATTTGTACTAACCGGGCATTTGATCGATATCGTCATTTTATAAAATCCTAAAATAGGGTCGAATTTCAAGACATCACAACTCTTCCCCTCTTACAGAAATTTTGTCCTCGAAATTTGAACTACTACGCGATTCCTCAAAAAGATAAGGGTTTTGACACCTCATTCTTTCCTCGCTTTCTCACGTGGCTCCTTCCGTGCCATGATGTTGCCAAATAACTTTGACCAATGAGATCATTTTGTTCCGTAATACTTGTTCTTTTCGATCCACTACCCAAATTGGTCTCTCCACATATGACGCCCTGTCATCTATGTCTATCTCTTCAAAATTCAACACATGGGTCGGGTCCAGCTCATACTTTCTCAACATCAACACGCGGAATACATCATGCACTTGCGCAAGTTGAGGGGGTAGGCAAGACGATAGGCCATATTTTCGATTCTCTTTAGAATCTCAAAAGGTCCAACGTACCTCAAGCTCAGTTTCCCCTTCTTACCAAACCACGAAGTACCTTGCATCGGCGACACCTTAAGAAACACATGGTCGCCCACTTGAAATTCCAATGGCCTACGTCGCTTGTCCATGTAGCTTTTCTGTCTACTTTAGGCCGTCTTTAACCTCTCCTGAATTATCTTGACGGCATCTAGAGATTACTACACCAACTCTAAGCCTGTAATTTTCTGCTCACTGACTTCATCCCAACAAACTGGAGTTCTGCAAGGCCTACCGTACAATGCCTCGAATGGTGCCATTTTAATACTCTGTTGATAGTTGTTGTTGTATGCAACTCGACAAGGTGAAGTTGTTCCTCCCAACTCCCTTTAAAATCTAACACACAAGCTCGTAGCATATCCTCCAAGGTCTGAATTGTTCTCTATGATTGACCGTCTGGCTGAGATACATTTCTCAAGGAAAGTTGTCGTCAATGCAATCATGGTTCGTGCTCACGCGACATGCTATTGCAGTTAACACACGTATAATGCGATGCAATATTAATCTATGGTCACGCAAACTTGCAAAAGCCTAACTATTCTAGATACAACCATTCAACAGCAGTTTAAGTTGCAATACAACAATCAATTCCAGTCAATTAACGTCACGATACTCACATAACTTGACTACCAATTACACCCAAATACTCGTCTCAATACTCAATAATAAATGACCACGTGTCTCCACAACGGAAAATAATCAATTATTCTTATCAATAATCAGTAGTCACAACTCAAGGATAAACCAAGACTATCCCCAAAAATACTCATTTAAAAGGTATATAACACTATAATTCATTATTCTGATAAGTCACATAATCTCCATTAAATATTTATCAATATTTAACAATCCCATAAATAATTATCCCACCCAAATAATTCCATTTTCTAAAACCCTTCTTTAATAAACCGAAGTCACTTAATAACATAGTATATAAATACTATTGACTTTAGAAAATAGACCATAGTGATCTTCCCCACTAAATTACTCAATTAAATCAATTTCCAATAAATAATCATAATTAATTATTTTCCCCAAAAATAATTAATATTCATAATTAAACAATAATTCGAAATTATTAAATAATATAATTAATTAATTCAATTCCACAAAATAATATAATATTTCATAAATAAATAATTCCCATAAAATAATAGAATAATAATTAATTATTCCCATAAATAATTAATCATAATTAACTAAGACTAAACCTTCATTAACAAATTTAATCCACCCTAAACAAGTTTAGTATAATAAAATAATGTTAATCAATCATAAACACAATTAATTAACAACTAAGCACACTTAAGCCATAATTAACTTATCCTAAATCCACTCAAGCATAACCAAGGCACATAATCCATGCTTATTACTCACTAATCACACTTAGACTAATTAAACTACTCCTAAAGCAAGATTAACCCCTAATTGAGGGATTAGAAATTAACTTACGGACTCTAAGATTACGGCGACACTGGAGCGACGGTGAGGGCGAGGGCGAGGGGTACACAGGGCTTGCTCAGGGATAGCGATGGACAATGAACGGTGACTGTTTTCCGGTGAAACAACGCCGGAGGCTGTTTTCCGTGAAAGGCATAGCAACGGCTACTGGTGCCGGAACGAGTGGCAGCTGGACTCCAGACGACAGCAGGTGCACGATGGATGATGGCAATAGTTCTGACGGACAGCAGCAGGGGCGGCGGTAGTAACAACCAATAAGGGGCAGGGGAAAAGGTGAAGGAAATGAGGGAAAAAAGGGAAGAGAAAAGAGAGAGAGTTGAGGGTGAGGGGCAGCAGTAAGGGAGGAGTGAGGAGAGAGAATGAGCTGCCAAGGCTTGCTCAAGAAGCCAAGCCTACTTGCTCACTAAGGCCAATCACAACCAAGCAAAGGCAAAGCAATAAGGACCACACAAAGAAAGTTTCTAGAAGAGAGGGCCCATGGGCTGAGGAGAGAAAGGAAAATGGGCTAGCTTGGGCCCACCTTGGGCAGGCCTTGATGGGCGCAAGGCCCATTCGCCCGCCGATCTTGGGCCAACCCAGTTACGGGCCCAAGTTCCCAGTCCAAATTTTCCTTTTTTGACACTTTAAAACTCCTCAGAAAACTTGAGAATAAATGAGGCGACATCCAAATATTTAGTCATGATGTCTCTAAAAAGTCAATACCTGAAATCGGATTAAAATTCGGGGCTAAATCGAATCAATTGCAACGATAGTACAATTTAGACAATCAGGCACCCCTTTAGAGTTTTTCCTCACGTTTGACCCATGGTCGATAGCTTTTCGATCCACGTTTAAGCAATTTCTCAAACCGGGGATGACCCTCGATTGTGATGTGATCCCGGGGTTCAATTGATAATCCCGAGTACAAGATAAAAATGAATCAATTTAACATCATTCGTAGCTTGTATCGAAATCGTGCGGAATCACTCGCAATCCGGCTTCGTACTTCTATCGAATTGATTTATTTCCGTTCGCTTATCGTCTGATACAAGATGGTATTGTTTCATCTTAGGGCCTTATGGTCAAATAGTTCGTACCCGATTGAAACTGCGGGTTGTACGCGTATCGTTTCCTATTGGCATTTCACTAAAGTGCGTTATCCCATGAATGATTAGTTCGGAGTATTTGTACCAACCGAGCATTTGATCAATATCGCCATTTTATAAAATTCCAAAATAGGGTCAAATTTCAGGATGTCACAGATAATCCCAAAGGGGATGATTCAGGTTTCAATGGTGGTGGTAGTGATGGAAAGAAGGTGGGATTTGAAAGAACAAATGGTTTCTACCCTTTAAGGATTTGGATCTGACGCCTGAGTTTTTCGATTTCAGGAGTCTAGTCTTCCAAGTAATGACTAGGGGGTATCTCCTTGGTTTCTAGCAAATGAAGTCTCTTATGCAAATGAAGCACAAAATATTGGGGAAGTACTCTTGAAGGGTAATATGACATCAAATCCGTCAACCTTACAAGAGCAGCGGTTTGTCAACCCTGCTAGTAAGGCGAACCTTGGTGATCTTTAACCATCAAGCATGCCATTGAATTTGACTCCAGTTAAGTCTCTTGAGGTAGTGGAACCAAAGGGAAAAGGTCCAAGAAGGAAAGAAATCAATTTCGTGGTGAAACACGAGAAAAGGGTAATGATATTTTGAAATGTTGACAATTCTCATATGAGGGGCGAATTACTTAAAGTGACAAACAAGCCAAATTTGGAGAAGTCCTAATGGAGCTCTAAGGATTCCATGTCGGTTTTCTTTGAATCAGGTAAGAGACATAAAGGTTTCGGTGAGGATCATTTGGACGAAATGTTTGAAAGCACAAACTTGGTTCACGACATAGGTGACTAGAGGATCCATTGTTTTTCGGGTGTGAGGGAATATAACAAAATCGAAAAACATGAGGAGCAATGTGTAGGGAATTTGATTCCCATGATTGATCTTAAGGTTAGAGATATATTTCTCAAGGAAAGTATAGGACATGGAATTACAATTTCCTTTTGGGACAGCTTTGACTTGATCATAAGGAATATGTAAGAATTGGCTAATGACAGAAATTGGATCTTGGTTGATTGGTGGTATCGCCAAACCAAGGGTGGCGTAGCTTCGAATTCCTCAATTGTAAGGGACAACTCATTTTCGTTAAACACAAAAGGCAACATAGGTTGAGGTGAAAGGATTTCAAAAGTGGACTAATACCTTAATCATAGCGATTTGGGTCTCAACTTCCAATAGTGTCGGAAGGTGACCAATCCGTTTAGTCACATAATCTTGGTATTTCGGACTAAGGCCTTCCTAGATATCTCCGAATCCCTTTGGAATTGGAATGATGTTAATCTCAGGCTTTTCCATTTAGATTCTAACCTAAAAGGGGTTCAAGATTAAAAATCCGCCATTGTTTATGAAAGTAAAATACGGAATGGAAATTCAAACATAAGGAAAGATAGCATCCAACAAAAAAGGAACAATTTTTACCAATTGAACCATGGCAAGCACAAATCACACATCGCATGAGAACAATGAGGTTTTGACACCTAAGGGTTGGGTACTAAAGGCTCAAAATCCCTATCTCGATTAATGGAAGCAGTTTACTAATTGCTACTATCATTAGTCAGTGCAACTTCCATTAAGGAGATGAGTGGGTTGAATGGAAAGAGAATTACCATGAGTCTTCACTCGCGGATTCCACCCATTAACCCTCCTAATGGTTCTAATTTGTGCGATCGAGGTTTTAGATCGCAGTTGTGCGTGAAATGTAGTGCTAAAGCTTTTAAGCATACGTTTTAAACTTTAAACAAACAACACTTCAATATAAACCCTTCATTCATTCATTCATTCATCCTTACACCACTTGCAAGATAAGGGGTTCACAATCACGACACCTCTTATACCTCCCACTTGCAAGACCATTTAACACATTGTTAGTGGCGTACCTTTTTATCCACGTGACTTTGACATGTAAGCGATCCTACACAAGACATGCTAAACTCACCTTCGCTTTCATTCGCTATGTGAAGGTTGGGTCACGACACCCTCCCACTGTTGCACAGGGTATGGACTTGGGAGAGTCTGTGCTTGTGATTGATGGACTTCATTAGGATGAATCGTCATTGATGATGTGTTCAAGCTGTCTTTGATGTGATTTCTCTTTTAAGGACTATCTCGCAAGTACATTCTCCTAAACTCCGTCCCTCTTGATGAACAATCGTCGCCGAGGGAGGAACACAACAGGTACATCTTTAAAGAAAGGAGATTGGCTATGAGAGATGAATTTGGGGGGTAGTCTTACCACGGTAGCCATCTCGAGGGAGTACCTACCAAAAGACAGCATCACTTCGTCATTTTGGCTAAATCTACTCGAACATGCTAAAACAAGGTTAATGCTCTATGAGACACATGCCCCGAACGACAAGTTCATTTTATTATATAAGTTGATTAAACAACCTAACATAAGACTTTAGAAGTTGCTACTAGCCTCATTTTTGGGGGGATCAACTAGAAAGCCCAATTGAGGGTTGAGAGTATTTCCTCAATTTCTATGTAACTGTAACTGAAGATCTAGGGTTTGGGGACTTGGGTTATGTTAATATTTCTATTACCCTTTTTGGCACCTAATAGTTGTCATGTTACCTAAGCTGATCATGCATGTCTTTTTATTTTTTCGTGCCATTTGAAATAAAAAGGTGATCATGCGTAGATGTCGGTTTCATACCATTCTAATTCTACCCCAAAAGGGAAAAGGAAGCAATCAATTGAAATTGAAAGTGCGGTGCGATAAGTAAACTCTCAAGGAAAGCAGTAAATCTAAACATGTAATCCTAAAAGAACAAAAGAAAAAAGGGAAAGAAGAAACCCATACCTCATCGAGTTTTTATACAACGCCAGAGAAAACTCGAGACATATGTTGGATATTAAATGAATGGTATAAAGGATTAGGCTGGAAAGGACATCAACCATCACCATTTACAAAGAAGAAAATATCGAAAGGGACATCGACTACCGTCACCTTCGGGATCACCTTCTTCACCTATTCTAAATTTGACCTAATACTAAAGCAAATAGATTACATTTGAAACAACCATCGAATCATGCAAAAAAAAAAACAATCAAAGCATGTCAAAGAATCAAGCAAGCAACAATTAATCGATTCAGGTTAGTCTCAAGGTTGACCTTTGAAATTACACACGCAACGTGCCTCAAAAATGTTTAGACATGACTTATGGTAATTAGCCATAATTAGTATTTACTCATAATAACTAACACCATGAGCCCCTAAGTTGGGTTCTATGTATGCCCCAAAAAAATCCCACGAATGAATGCATTGAGCTTATGCAATCATCTAACAATCACATGCATAAAAATTGAAAGTAAACATGCAATCAAGCCCAAAAGCTTTGATTCTCAACCAAATAAATAATTAGTGAACAGGCTTACTTCACTCATTCATCATGCATCAAGCACAATCACATGGTCCAAATAATCATCGACTGGTCTTTTTATTTTTTCAAAATTTTTGTACTTAAAGTTCAAGAAACAAGGATCAAAATTCATGAGACATCAAAGATCGGTTCTGCATGCATAAATTTCTAAAATCCTAAAACATGATTAGGTTATAATGGGCAAAACGGGGAAAGTTGCAACACAATAATTAAAGGACAAGCAATTGGGATAGGAACCATGGGTAATCAGCCTTACAAAAATTATACCACATCAAGCACTCAATATGGAACAGCTTTCATGAGAAAGTTTCCTAAGAAAAGCTACACATGAATTTATAAAAATCAAAGAACATAGTATAGTGCATCAAAACAGAACGGGGCAGTAGAGTTCTAAGGCAAACTCATGATGATTTGTCCTAGTTAATGATGTCCGAAAATTCTCAAATTTTGTCAAATCTTAGACATCCAAATGACAATCATGTTCCATTAAGAACTCGATGTCAGAACCTTCACCAAGAAAATTCACACTGAAAAAGGCAAGCACAGACTTGAACCAACAAGCATTTCGAATTTGCAATTTTTCCGGATTTCAGGGTGACTTCACAAAAATGGAAAAAGGGAGCTGTTGACATGTAAATTAGGCAAACTTGGCATCATTAGAAAGCTCAAGATGTGTTTTAAAACTTCTTAAGAGGCACCGAACTTAATTAAGGATGATTTCATGTTCAATTTGTGTCATTTGCAAAAGCATGCAACATGGCAACATACAGGACAGCAAGCATGTTTTAAAATGCATGGTCTACAACATCTATATAACGTGATAAAAATGGGAGAAAAATCATATAGATTATGTACAAAACAATGAACATTTTCCACGAAGAACCTTCTACTTGAATGTGGTTACAAGGCATGATGCAAAATTGACAAATGCAAGTCAAGCATGCTTAACATACAAATTGCTGAACTTTCAACACGGTTAGACATACAATTATTTGAGCAAACGATGTCTAATTGGCATGATTTATGCTTCTAGAAAGATAATGAGATGCACTTTGACTTTGATGAAGAATTATAATCCAGAAATCACAATTGCACAATCAATTTCATAAAAATGTATTTTGGATTACAACAGGGCAGCCCAGACCTAAGGATGATTTCATGGGGTTTTCAACTAGTTGATGTTCAAAAAATCTGGAAAAAAGCTATGACATGACGAAGACTCATACGAGCATATGTCTAGAAGGGCACATCTTCAAATCAGTTCCGCAAAAATTACTATAAAGTTGAAAAACATAAAGATATGACTCAAGAATGAACTGGACAGAACGACTGAGGGACAATTTTTTATGGTTCTTACCTAGGAGAGCTCATCCAAAAATTATGAGAAAAAAAGTATGTTATGATCAACATCCATACCAGATTCGTGAAGACTTTATAGTCTGAATCTTCACAAAAACAAATCGGAAAAAATTCATCAATGATACAAATTGGTTTAAAGCAGCATGCACAGGGGTCAAATTGCATGAACTTTCCACACTTAGGCATACTTCAAAAATACCGAGAAAAATAGATGTTATAGACAACATTTTTTAGAGCATTTTTCATGAATAATTTAACTGACAAAAAATCATCAAACAGATTCGGAGCATTAATGCAGCAAGAAATTTCAGACCTAAAGTCGGTTCACAGAAAACCTCCTTGATCCAAACTCGTTGAAAAAATCTACAAAAAATTTATGTCATAGCTTAAACTACATAGAGCAACTTTTGTGAGCAATCAACTCCAAAATCCTAATAGAAAAATCAGCAAAAAAATAGACAAATTTGCCAACATATGGTAAAACTTGCAAAAATCAGTTTTCTGCAATTTCCAGAATTTGAATCCAAACTCTAGGAAAGGTTTTTAGATAGCAAACAACATTGAATCAGGCGCAATAAGATATCAAATCAAAGCTCTCCAAGTGTACAATGAAAACCAAACTTTGATCCACGATTTACTTAGCAAACAGTAGCAATGATGGCTTGAGGAAGCTTCGATGACCTTCAAAGCTCGCCAAAGGACGTTGGAATTGGCTAGAGGAGCTCTGGTCTTGATCTAGTTCAGATCCGAATCAAATCGGTTCCGTTTGGAGCCGATCAGACCAGCGCAAGAAGTGCGGCGATCGGTGGGTGATTGGGGAGCCGCTGAAGGGATTTCCAACCTCCGACAGCTAGGTTGGAAGGAGGAGGATGCCAGGGTACTAGGCAGCGACCTCGTGGATGCCGGTACACAACTGGCAAATGGCGAGAAAGGGTGGCAATCAAATCACTCGAGAGAGGGAGAGAGGCGGTTGAGAGAGAGAGAGGGAGAGAATCTATATTTTCTTTTGAAAATGTGGCAAATGAGCCCCCTTTCTCAAATTTTGGAGGGAAATTTGTATATATACCACCCTCAAGATCAAATCCTAGCCATTGATTCAATCTGACGGCTAAGGATTAATCTAGCAAGCTTAACAAACTTCCTTAGTTGTTAAGCAATATTATGATTAGACGTGCTCATTTAAAGGGCTGAGATTCAGTGAGATCGACGGTCATGATTGTTTTTGCAATTAAGGGCCTAAGTAGGGGCATTTTGGTAATTTCACAAAACTTGGGGGTATTTTTGCAAAATCTAAAAAATTGAATGGTATGGGGAGTAGGCGCATGGTGGGCCACCCAACGGTGGTCGCCGCTGGCTGAAAACCAACTAGAGGATGGCCAAACCGACCTCCTTCGCCAATGATTGGTTAGACCGATAAAGGCCGGTTCGATCCTTCATGAGGCAATTTAGTCCATATTCTCCTCTAAATTTTTGCAATTTAGTCCTTAAGGAACTAAATTACAAAAAAGAAATTGCTAATCTTGAGGAAAAACGATCCAATTACAAAAGAAATAGTCCAATTTTGATTTAATTAACCAATTGAACCATGAAAATTCAATCCAATGATTTTTTATTGGCCTAATTATCTAATTATTATGAAAAATATTGAATTTATGTCATGGGTGCACCAAATTGGATTTTTCTAGTGTAAATTGGGCAATTTAACCTAATTGTTTGTTAAAATTTGCAAATTAATTGAAATTGAATTCAATTAAAATTACAAGACACCTACTAACTTAATTGCTCATGCCTAAAAGAGACCTATTGCATTCAAATTGACCTTGAATAAATAGCACAACGTTTATGTCAAAATTAAACCTCATTCCATCAAATTAAACATTAGTCATGAATGGATCAACATGAATTTCGCGAATTGAAGCTCAATAACCCTATTTTCCTAAAGTCAAGTACGCTAAATTCCCCAAATTGAGAAGTTTCCAAATGAAATTCCCAAAAATTGATCCTGAATTTGAACTTCACTCATAAAATTGAGTAAAATGGAATTATTCGCTCACAAATCATGTTGAACTAATCCAGACCCCTAATTAAGGGCAAAAATGTCAATTTACATTCTGGTTTACCCAATCTTGAAATTGATTGAATGAGTGAATAGGTAATTATCTCTAGATCAAATGTTGTAAAAGAAATTAGGCCTAATTATGACTAGAACAAAGATAATTTTATTTTTATTCACTTTCGAACCTAAAACCGAAAAATTCGGAAAGCAAGGTTCTTAATCGATTTGGAGAAATTTTAAATGTCAAAGTCAAATTAATGTTAAAATGAGATAATTTTGAGGTTTTTGTATCTTTCAATTTTTTTGGTTAAAGGTTTGACCAAAATTCAAACCATAGTTGACTTTCTACTAGAAGTTTGATTTTGTGGTCAAATCTTTTAATTTTTCCAAAATTTTTACTTCTAAAGTCAAATTAAACTTGAAAGGAATCTTTTTGTGCAAAAAGCCACAATTTGACCCAAGGTTAACCAAAATTCAACCCAAAAGACAACTGTTTGACCTTTCGGGTTTTTGTATGAAGTAAATAAAAAATTGCTTACTAAAACTATACAACCAAACAAAATTGAAAAACAACACTTTTTGTTAGAAAAAGGGGCTCCATCACAATTGGAAACCCTAATTAACATTTTATTACCTTTATCGATGTGTCGACTAAAAATCAGGTATTAATAGGATCTATAGAGATAAATCTAAATGAATGCTTACAATCTATGAACATGGACAAAGTGTTGACACATTTCAATGTGTGACACTCCAAAAGAGGATTATTGCCTTTTAGGCATAGAATCCATCTTTCAAAGGATATGAGTCCAAATACTCCCGAGGAAAGAGAACAGATGGCAAAGGTGCCTTATGCATCGCTATTGGTAATATAATCTATGTTATGCTATGCAAGTGACCTGATATTGCACATGCTATAGGCATCACTAGTAGATATTAGTCTGATCTAGGTAAAGAATACTAGATGGTAGTCAAGACTATCCTCAAGTACTTAAGAAGGATTAAGGATCTGTTCTTGATATATGGAGAAGGAGACTTCAAAGTTGAAGCATATACTGATATAGATTTTCAATCAAATCCTTATGACTATAACTCAATGTCTAGGTTTGTCTTTACACTTAATGGTGGTGCAATTACTTGAAAATGTTCCAAACAGAGCATAACTACTAATTCCACCACTGAGGCAGAGTATGTAGCTGCTTCTGAAGCAATGAAGGAAGCGACTTGGATGAAGAATTTCATATCAGAACTTGGAGTGGTTCCTTCCATTGAAAAGTCAATTACATTGTTTTGTGACAATAATGGGGCTATAGCTCAGGCTAAGAAACCAAGGTCTCACTAGAAATCCAAGCACATCAAGAGGTGCTTCCATCTCATCAGAGAGATTGTTGGGAGAGGCGATATCGCCTTGTACAAAATAACCTTGATAGAAAAAGTGGCGGATCCCTTCACTAAAGCATTGCCTTAGTCTTCTTTTGAACGACATCTTAACAAGATGGTTTAAGGCATGAGATAGGTTGGCTTTAGTGCAAATAGGAGATTATTAGCTATATGCCCTAAAGCAACCATGTAATAGTTATATGTTAGAGATTATTTGATGGCTAAGAAATTTGTATTCATCGTTCCATCTATATGAATGAGTCTATAAGATCAATTATGATGGGACCTATTCTTAATATGTTAAAAATATGTGTAATAGGTTTACAATTATGTTGAATCTTTAAATAATTCTCGATCAATGGATCATTGAGAAGATATTAATAATCATGTTAAGACCAATGTATTCTCAAGCTTCACCATTGAGTATTAGATACCTCAGAGAATGATAAGTCACAAGCCATTGGGTATTGTGATACCTAAGTTAGAACATAAGTGCTTGTCTTGGACAAGTTCACTGAACATGACATGTATAGAACGATTGGTAACGTGGATGCTTTTAGCAGGGTCATTGACTAACCATTTATGCTTTGATTTGGTATAAGATCCTTAGACCTGAGGCATGATACTAACTTGTATGTTGGATGGCTGTGGTCCACATACGAAGGTACATGCGTGCACGACATGGAATCTATCTTCTTGTTATATATGTAGATATATAAGATAGAATATTGATGTTCTATGCGATCTAACCGTGACATTGTATTGAAAATCTCGTTGGGATTGTAAACAGGAATGAATGGTTCATGTCTTGAAGAATACTTGTCAATTAGATTTGGGCATACGATTGAATTGTAACATCCTGAAAATCGACTCAATTTAGCCCGAATTTTAATTTGATTTTGGGAACCGACTTCTCAGTAATATCATGACTAAATACTTGGACGTCGCCTCATTTATTTTGGGATTTTCCGTTGGACACGGAAGTGTCGGAAAAAAGGGAAGAATTGGACCGAGTTTTGGGCCGCGGGTGGGCCGGCCCAAGACCGGCGGCCCAATGGGCCTTGCACCCATTCAGCCCAGCCCAACAGGGCCCAAATTTGCCCAAGTTCCTCCATTTCCAGCCCATGGGCTTCTCTCTTTGGCCTTTTGCTTTTGTGCCCAAGTGGGCTTAGTTTATGCTTGTTTTTGCTTTGTTTTGATTGGTTCTTCAACAAGTGGCTTGCCCACTTGCCTTGGCCCTTATCCAAGTCTCCAAAGCAGCTCCTTCTCTCTCCTCTTTCTCCCCCAAAATTCGTGCACCAGCCCAGCCCCCTCTCTCCCTTTTCACTTCCTTTTCTCTTCCATTTCTCGCTTCAAGCTTGCTGTCTTTACTATTTTCCAGCCGGAAAACAGCCTTGCCGCCGTCACCGGAGCCGCCACCACCGCCCAAAGTGTAGTCCCGGAAGTTAGGAAGCCAACCGTGCAAGCCTGGTCACCCCTGGTCGCCGTTAGCCGCCCGTTTCAGCCTTTTCCGCTCAGCTGCACCAGTTCCGCGTGAATAGTAACCAGCGCTGTTTTTGGCCCGTTTCGGCCACTGTTTGTCATCCATTCTCGTCCCCGAGCTTACCCCTCGTAGCCCTCGTCCCCCTCTACACGCCGGTGTCGCCTGATTTCCGATCCAAGTAAGTTAACTTCCTAATCCTTATTTAGGGGTTAATCTTGCTTAGGGGTTAATTAGTGTATTTGTGTGGTTGTGATTAATTAAGGTTGATTGGTTAATTAGGCTGGTTAATTAAGGCTGACTAGGGTTAGTTAATTGACCATAGTTAGTAATAAAGTAACTAAGGTTAATTAATTAAAGTAACTAAGGTTAGTTTTAAAGTAACCAAGGTTAGAATTTAACTATGGTTAGGTTAATTTGTTAACCATGGTTAAGTTTATTTTTATTTATTTATTTATTTAATTTCGGACGAATTAACTGTTCACGGATTACTGTTCACAAATTACTGTTCACGGATTACTGTTCACGGGGTTACTGTTCATGCAGAAGCAAATTTTGATTTCAAATTGATGTGTTCTTGGTTGTTATGCTTTCTTGAAGTGCTGATTGTTAATTATATGCATGAATAATGATGAAATGCATGATCGAAGATCGAGTGGAAGTGAAAGTGTTTTATTTATTGAGTTATTCCCGAGAATTAGGGAATGTACGTGATTGTTGATTGGTTGAATTTGGAATTTTGGAATTGTCGAGTGATACCGCATGACATATTACGTGGGTTATTTGAAATGGCATGTCGCATGAGCATGAGTGCATGAGCGATGTTGCATTCACGACCAAGCAAAAGCAAAGACAAGAATGAACTGTTTCTTTGAGGTGTTGCATGGCCGATTAAAGTTGATAGCCCGGTTGAGCCGGATGACCGCCAATCCTTCGGGGTTGTGCCGTGACCATTGGGTCGCCCGACAGGTGGTCGATGCGGAGTCGCGGTTGAGGCCGGGCCCATGCTCCTTATGGAATGCCGTCGGTGGGGAGAGCCCATGACGTCGCCGTGCCTCACGGGGAGGACGATGCCTGGTTTACGACCAATTGACCGCCAACCATAAGGTTGTGCCGTGGCCTAGAGGGTCGTAATAATCGGAGCATGTGTGGGCAATGTGATATGAGAAAGTTTTGTGTAATGCTCTGATTATTTGCATGCCTCTTACTGTTGTTGTGAGGCGATTGGCGGTTTGCGCAGGTAGCGTGTGCCAAGGCCAGGTAGGGTCGCTTGTGATTGCACCTGTTTATTAAACTGTCTTATGCTGTCATTCTCTCTGAGGTGGTATTGCATTGATTGCTGTATTAGGTTGTATGTTAAACTCCCGAGGCAAGCGAAGTTCCTAACCGGGGCTTAGGACTTTAACTTGCTGAGTTTATCTCAACCCGTCGTGGTTAACCTTTTCAGGCCCTAGATGATGCAGTACCCGAGGATCGAAGAGAGCGATCCCTTTGAGGCCCGTGAGTAGGCAGCTGTAGCCTATTTCCTTTTGACGAGCCTTCCCCCACTTGTACAGGGTTAGGTTAGCTAGGCCGGTCCCTTTTTGAGTAGGCCTTAGCTTGTTGCCTGTAGTAAGGCGTGTATATATTTGCTGGTGTGCTGGCTAACCTTCAGATATATAAAATACTGTTTGTCTTTTCTCTGTTGCTGTTGTTGCTATCCCTGTTGTTTGGTTTGGGAGTTGTTCGTTTTCGCATGTGCTTAATTACAAGATAAAATGAATTGGTCGACGACAGTACCTGGGACGTCGTACAGTTAGACCTCAAGTGAAATGGGGTTGCCGCGAGCTCGAGAGTCGGGGTGTGACAATCCCGTCGATTTTGGTATCAGAGCCTGGTTGGCTGATGGAGTGATAAGGTGCGATGAGTCCTGCGTTGGTGCGTGGGGATAGTTAGTAGGAAAGACAATTTCTTTGCTTGCATGTGATTGACTACAGGATCCTTCGTGGTCCTTTGTTGTAGGGTTGTCTCATTTTCTAATTCCGTGTGGGGGGAATTGGAACCCGTGTTAGGAGAGTCCTGCAAGATGAGCAATCCAGATCCGAGTACCCCTGGTTTGAGGACCCCAGGTCAGAGGGGTCAGAGGAAGAGGACGGCGCAGGTACCGACCGGTGCTAGGGAGGTAGCACCTGAAGACCCGAGGATGGACGGGATTATGCATGCCATTGAGGCTCTAATAGGTCAGCAAGCTCAGACCCAAGCCGCTGTCGCAGCTGCTCCTGCAGCTAGGCCCGGGATTGGTAACCGGCCTATGCATCAGTTGGTGGAGCAGTTCATGAAGCTGAAGCCGCCCAAGTTTTCTGGGGCTGGCGACCCGGAGACAGCGACCCTCTGGGTGCGGGAGATAGAGAAGACTTTCACCTTGTTGCAGTGTTCTGAGGAGGAAAATGTGATCATGGCGGCTTACCAACTGCAGGGTAACACCGGCACTTGGTGGGAAGCTACCCAAGGATGGGTATTTCCTGAGGGTACAGCCAGAGTATGGGATACTTTCAGAGAGGCTTTTCTGAGTAAGTACTTCTCAGACTGTGCAAGAGAGCAGAAACTGGCAGAATTTCAAAGGCTGCGTCAGAATCAGATGACAGTGGATCAGTACAAGGCCAAGTTTGTAGAACTGTCAAAGTACGCGCCGCGGATGGTCGAGCACCCGTTGGACAAGGCTAGGAGGTTTCGAGACGGATTGAAGATAGAAATCCGAGACCATTTGGTGTCGGTGAACCCGAAGGATTACAATGAGCTTTATGAGAGAGCTCGATGATTGAGAGGCACCTTGCGGAAAAGGCAACCGCATCCGTATCGCGGTTTGTGCCTAGCGAGACAACGATTGGTTTGGAAAGAAACCGATGGCGGGAGGAAGGTATCCTCTTCCGCCTAATAGAAGGGACGGTGTGGGGAAACCGTCGCCAAGCTCGTTTGGAGGATGCAGAATGTGTGGCAAGAGGCATGGAAATGCCCCGTGTCCCCTTTCGATGGGAGCTTGTTTCGGGTGTTGTCAGGTGGGCCATCGAGTGAGGGACTGCCCACGCAGGCCCAAGATGCCATTCACGCCACGATCGCCCGGCCCACCGGTGGGGAACGTTCGCGGGGCACCGCATAGACCCCCTGCACAAGGACGGGTGTATGCAGTCACGAGGAAAGAGGCGGAGGACACGCCTGCCGTGATTTCAGGTACGATATCTCTACACGACCATGCTGCTTATGCGTTGTTTGATCCGGGAGCTTCACACTCCTTTATTGCTAAACGGTTTGTAGAATTAGTGGGATTAAGACTAGAGCCGTTGGAAACAGTCTTTGTTATTTCTACTCCGTTAGAGGATTCGATTTTATCTCGGTAGGATGTGCTAGCTGTAAACTGATTATAGATGGTCGGGAAGGAATAATTGATTTGATTGTTTTAGTGATGTATGACTTTGATGTCATTATCGGTATGGATTGGTTGACCAAGCAAGGAGCTACTATGGATTGTCGGGAGAAGAGAATCCGATTTAATCCAATTGGAGCTAGTAGTTTCCAGTTTGTAGGGAGTCGAGGAGGGTCCTCGATTCCTTTGATTTCTTCTTTGGAAGCAACCAGGTTGTTGGGGTCAAGATGTCGAGGCTATTTGGCATCGGTGAGTGATATGTCGAAAGAAGGACCGAACCTGGAGGACATCGCGGTAGTACGAGATTATCCTGATGTCTTTCCAAAGGAATTGCCAAGACTACCCCCAGCCAGAGAGATAGAGTTCGTGATTGAGTTGGCTCCTGGGACGGAACCAATCTCGAAAGCACCGTACACGATGGCGTTGTCAGAGTTGAAGGAATTGAAGGTGCAGATGCAGGAATTATTGGACAAGGGCTTTATTCGCCCAAGTGCATCGCCTTGGGGAGCGCCAGTCCTGTTTGTCAAGAAAAAGGATGGTTCGTTGCGGTTATGCATTGACTATAGGCAGCTTAATCAAGTGACGATTAAGAACAAGTACCCGCTGCCGAGGATTGATGACTTGTTTGATCAGCTTCAAGGAGCATCAATATTCTCTAAGATAGATCTAAGGACGGGCTATCATCAATTGAGAATCCGAAAGGAGGACATACCGAAGACAGCTTTCCGTACTCGTTATGGTCATTACGAGTTTATGGTAATGCCTTTTGGATTAACAAATGCCCCCGTCTTTTCATGGATTTGATGAACCGGGTGTTTAAGGAATATTTGGATCGGTTCGTGATCGTGTTTATCGACGACATTTTGGTGTATTCGAAGAGTCCGGATGAACACGAGCAACACCTAAGGACCGTGTTGCAAATCCTAAGAAATCACGAGCTGTATGCAAAATTTAGCAAGTGTGAATTTTGGTTGGCTCGAGTGGCTTTTCTAGGCCACGTGATCTCAGGCGAAGGGATTTCGGTAGACCCGACCAAGATTGAAGCTGTCATAGATTGGCCGAGACCGACTTCAGTAACGGAGGTTCGTAGTTTTCTGGGACTGGCTAGTTATTACAGACGATTTGTGGAAAGGTTCTCTTCAATAGCTATGCCATTGACACGATTCTTTGAAAAAGGACAAGAAATACGAGTGGACGGATAAGTGCGAGCGTAGTTTCCAAGAGCTTAAGCATAAGGCGACTACCGCGCCGCTTTGACTATTCCGTCAGCTTAGGAGGATATGAGATTTTTAGCGATGCGTCATACAAGGGACTCGGTTGTGTTCTGATGCAATATGGTAAAGTGATAGCATATGCTTCCAGGCAGTTGAGGCCTCACGAGCTGAATTATCCGACACACGACTTAGAGTTAGCAGCCATCATATTTGCGTTGAAGATATAGAGACATTATCTTTGTGGAGAGAGATTTCAGATTTTTACGGACCATCAAAGCTTGAAGTATCTGTTCTCCCAAAAGGAACTGAATATGAGACAACGCAGATGGATGGAACTTCTTAAGGATTATGACTGCGATATTCTGTACCATCCGGGTAAGGCAAACAAAGTGGCGACGCTTTGAGTCGCAAGTTATCGGTTGCCGCATGATGGTTCGGAATGGATTCTTGGAGGGAATCCGCGATTCGAGAATTCGAGCTCGAGGTATGCCATCTTTCCGCTTTAATGGCTACCCTTAGGATCGAACCTGAAATTCAAACCAAGATTAAGGCAATGCAACCTTTAGACGCTGAGATCCAAAAGATTCTGCAAATGGACGCGACCAAGAGAAAGTCAGATTTTCAAGTATCCGAAGATGGGATCTTAAAATTCCGTGGACGGTTATGTGTACCAAGCGATGCCGAAATTAAGGAGAGGTTGTTATCCGAAGCGCATCGCAGCGACTACAGTGTGCATCCCGGCAGTACGAAGATGTATCAGAATCTGCGACAGTATTATTGGTGGAATGGCATGAAGCTAGACATCGCCAAGCACGTGGCGAAGTGTTTAACTTGCCAACAAGTGAAAGCGCAGCATTGCAAGCCAGGAGGGTTATTGCAACCTCTTGAGATCCCTGAATGGAAATGGGAGCACATCACAATGGACTTCGTGACGGGATTACCAAGAAGTCAGCGAGGTAATGATGGGATTTGGGTCATAGTGGACCGATTGACGAAGTCGGCTCACTTCATCGCCGTACGCAAGGACTTCGCCTTGGAGAAGTATGCATAATTGTACGTGCGATAGATTATTCGTCCGCATGGGGTGCCGGTGACGATTACTTCGATCGAGACCCCGAGATTTACGGCTGCATTTTGGAAGAGTCTACAGACTTCGATGGGGACAAAGCTGCAGTTCAGTACGGCCTACCATCCTTAGACAGACGGTCAATCAGAGAGAACAATTCAGACCTTAGAGGATATGCTGAGAGCTTGCGTATTGGATTTTAAAGGAAGTTGGGAGGAACAACTTCATCTCGTGGAGTTCACGTACAATAACAATGATTATCGGCAAAGTATCGAATGGCACCGTTCGAAGCTTTGTATGGCGGACCGTGTAGGACTCCAATTTGTTGGGACGAAGTCGGCGAGCGGAAAATTACAGGGCCAGAGTTAGTGCAGCAATCTTTAGACGCCGTCAAGATGATTCGAGAAAGGTTAAAGATGGCTCAGAGCAGACATAAGAGTTATGGGGACAGGCGACGTAGGCCATTGGAATTTCAAGTGGGCGATCATGTGTTCCTTAAAGTATCGCCGATGCGAGGTACATCGCGATTTGGAAAGAAAGGAAAACTGAGCCCAAGGTACGTAGGACCGTTCGAGATCCTAGAAAGAATCGGGAATTTAGCCTATCGTCCTGCACTACCGCCTCGACTTGCTCAAGTGCATGACGTATTCCACGTGTCGATGTTAAGGAAATACGAGCCGGACCCGATGCACGTGTTGAATTTTGAAGAGATAGAGGTGGACGACAGGGTGTCGTATGTGGAGAGACCAATTCGAATTGAGGACCGGAAAGAACAAGTGTTGAGAAGTAAGACGGTCTCCTTGGTCAAAGTCATCTGGCAGCATCATGGCATGGAGGGAGCTACATGGGAAAGCGAAGAAATCATGAGGCGTCAGCATCCCTATCTTTTTGAGGATTAGCATGTCGGTTCAAATTTCGAGGACGAAATTTCTGTAAGAGGGGAAGAGTTGTAACATCCTGAAAATCGACTCAATTTAGCCCGAATTTTAATTTGATTTTGGGAACCGACTTCTCGCAATATCATGACTAAATACTTGGACGTCGCCTCATTTATTTTGGGATTTTCCGTTGGACACGGAAGCGTCGGAAAAAGGGAAGAATTGGACCGAGTTTTGGGCCCGCGAGTGGGCCGGCCCAAGACCGGCGGCCCAATGGGCCTTGCACCCATTCAGCCCAGCCCAAGAGGGGCCCAAATTGGCCCAAGTTCCCCTCCATTTCCAGCCCATGGGCTTCTCTCTTTGCCTTTTGCTTTTTTGTGCCCAAGTGGGCTTAGTTTATGCTTGTTTTTGCTTTGTTTTGATTGGTTCTTCAACAAGTGGCTTGCCCACTTGCCTTGGCCCTTATCCAAGTCTCCAGCAGCTCCTTCTCTCTCCTCTTTCTCCCCAAAAATTCGTGCACCAGCCCAGCCCCCCTCTCTCTCCCTTTTTCTCTTCCTTTTCTCTTCCATTTCTGCTGTTTCTTGCTGTCTTTACTGTTTTCCAGCCGGAAAACAGCCTTGCCGCCGTCACCGGAGCCGCCACCACCGCCCAAAGTGTAGTCCTAGAAGTTAGGAAGCCAACCGCGCAAGCCTGGTCACCCCTGGTCGCCGTTAGCTGCCCGTTTCGGCCTTTTCCGCTCAGCTGCACCGGTTCCGCGTGAATAGTAACCAGCGCTGTTTTTGGCCCGTTTCGGCCACCATTTGTCATCCATTCTCGTCCCCGAGCTTACCCCTCGTAGCCCTCGTCCCCCTCTACGCGCCGGTGTCGCCTGATTTCCAATCCAAGTAAGTTAACTTCCTAACCCTTATTTAGGGGTTAATTAGTGTATTTTTGTGTTTGTGATTAATTAAGGTTGATTGGTTAATTAGGCTGGTTAATTAAGGCTGACTAGGGTTAGTTAATTGACCATAGTTAGTAATAAAGTAACTAAGGTTAATTAATTAAAGTAACTAAGGTTAGTTTTAAAGTAACCAAAGTTAGAATTTAACTATGGTTAGGTTAATTTGACCATGGTTAGGTTAATTTGTTAACCATGGTTAAGTTTATTTATTTTTATTTATTTATTTAATTTCGGACGAATTTACTGTTCATGGATTACTGTTCACAAATTACTGTTCACGGGGTTACTGTTCATGCAGAAGCAAATTTTGATTTCAAATTGATGTGTTCTTGGTTGTTATGCTTTCTTGAAGTGCTGATTGTTAATTATATGCGTGAATAATGATGAAATGCATGATCGAAGATCGAGTGGAAGTGAAAGTGTTTTATTTATTGAGTTATTCCCGAGAATTAGGGAATGTACGTGATTGTTGATTGGTTGAATTTGGAATTTTGGAATTGTCGAGTGATACCGCATGACATATTACGTGGGTTATTTGAAATGACATGTCGCATGAGCATGAGTGCATGAGCGATGTTGCATTCACGACTAAGCAAAAGCAAAGACAAGAATGAACTGTTTGCTGAGGTGTTGCATGATCAGATTAAAGTTGATAGCCCGGTTGAGCCGGATGACCGCCAATCCTTCGAGGTTGTGCCGTGACCATTGGGTCGCCTGACAGTGGTCAGATGCGGAGTCGCGGTTGAGGCCGGGCCCATGCTCCTTATGGAATGTCGTCGGTGGGGGGAGAGCCCATGACGTCGCCGTGCCTCACGGGGGGGACGATGCCCGTTTACGACCGCCTGACCGCCAACCATAAGGTTGTGCCGTGGCCTAGAGGGTCGTAATAATCGAAGCATGTGTGGGCAGTGTGATATGAGAAAGTTTTGTGTAATGCTCTGATTATTTACATGCCTCTTACTGTTGTTGTGAGGCGATTGACAGTTTCTGCAGGTAGCGTGTGTCAAGGCCAGGTAGGGTCGCTTGTGATTGCACCTGTTTATTAAACTGTCTTATGCTGTCATTCTCTCTGAGGTGGTATTGCATTGATTGCTGTATTAGGTTGTATGTTAAACTCCCGAGGTGAGCAAAGTTCCTAACCGGGGCTTAGGACTTTAACTTGCTGAGTTTATCTTAACCCGTCGTGGTTAACCTTTTCAGGCCCTAGATGATGCGTGCAGAGGATCGAAGAGAGCGATCCCTTTGAGGCCCGTGAGTAGGCAACTGTAACCTATTTCCTTTTGACGAGCCTTCCCCCACTTGTACAGGGTTAGGTTAGCTAGGCCGGTCCCTTTTTTAGTAGGCCTTAGCTTGTTGCCTGTAGTAAGGCGTGTATGTATTTGCCGGTGTGCTGGCTAACCTTCAGATATATAAAATATTGTTTGTCTTTTCTCTGTTGCTGTTGTTGCTATCCCTGTTGTTTGGTTTGGGAGTTGTTCGTTTTCGCATGTGCTTAATTACAAGATAAAATGAATTGGTCGACGACAGCACAGGGACGTCGTACAGTTAGACCTCAAGTGAAATGGGGTTGCCGCGAGCTCGAGAGTCGGGGCGTGACATGAATTGGTGGCTTGACAAACATTTCCATGACCTTTGTTCAATTATGACATAGTGAGACAGAAGGATCAAATTACATGGTCACCAAAGCTATACTGTCTAGATAGCCATGATATATTGCTAGATGTCATTTATGGTTTATAGGAACTAGAGATTGATCAAGACAACCAATTCTCTTGGTTGTGCTAATGTGTTAGTACAAATCTTAGTGTTAACTCAGTGATGAAACTAGAGATGTCACATACCATAACCAATTCAAAACAATGTTTGAACGAAAGAGACTATATTGCATTTGTGTTTGCACTTGAGGCAATCAAATTAAGTCAGGCTGAAAATGTAAGTTCTGAAAGAGATTGCAAACTTTAATGATCTAAAAGGGGTTTTAGACTTTAATGATCTAAAAGGGGTTTAGACTTTATAACCGAATCGAAGGTCTAAAGCAAGTTTAGATTCAATAGTCGAATCAAAATATCTAAAGCAAGTTCAATTTAACAACCAAATTAAATATCTAGAGTCAGTTCAGAATTGATGGCCACATTAATGATATGAAGTGAGTTTAGAATCAATAGTCATATTTATGATCTGAAGTGAGTTCAGAATCAATTGCCATATTAATGATCCAAAGTGAGTTCAAAATTAATAGCCAAATTACAAATCTAATATATTTTCAGACTTAACAACTACATTAAAGTTCTGTAATGGTTTCAGACTTAACGACCACATTAATTTGAAACGATTTTAGAATAAATGGGCAGCTTAATGATCTAAAATAGTTTTAGATTCAAATGACCAAATTAATGCTCTCAGACATAACAGTTAAATTAAAAGTTTGTAACAGTTACAAAGTTAATGCCCAAAATTAAGTCTTGTAACGGTTATAAATTCATGCATGGAATAATGCTATGTAACTGTTACAAAATTAATGCCCGAGTTAATGTTTGAAACAATTTCAGAACTTATGTCCAGATTTAACGCCTAATGCAAGCTTAGACATTATGGCTGAATTAATTCTTTGAAATGATTTTAGAGTTAACGAGCCAAATTAATTGTTATCTAGATTGGTTATAAAAGGGGATTGAGAAAGCAGATCATATGATGATCGACAATTGACAAAGAGAGTGTTGACAGTGATCAACTAAGTTATTCACATATGAGAGCAATTGCTAGCACAATTATAATGGTGAGATCTCTCAATTTCTCTCTCTTGTTCAACGTGAAATTGGTGATGTTTCTAAACTAGAGACCCGACATTTGTGGGGCTCAATCCAAAGAACGTCGGAACCTATGTTACGAGGATATCAAACATTCGTGGTCTGGGTCAGAAGTGCATCAGAACCAGTATTACTAGAAGATACCAGATATTCATGGTCAAAATTCCAAGGACGTCAAAACCAATGTTACTCGGAAATCAAACATTCGTAGTCAGAATCTGAAGAATGGCAGAACCTACATTGCGAGGATATCTGACGTTCGTGGTTAGAATCTGAAGAACGTCAGAACCAAAAATTCTGAACACGATACAAGGGTAATGTGATTAGCCTTTTATCACTTCTATGTGCTTATTATTAAAATGCACGAACAATGTCAAGGTTATACGTATATGGGCATTTTACTTCTGCTGCAAATCAGATTTTTGATTATATTTTACCTATGCACCTGCTATTGTTTACGAAACAAAATCCCAACACTTAGCATTTTTGTGACAGAGAGATCTGATTTCTTCCCCTTGTGTTTCATTTTTATGTTTTTCTTTCTTTGTTCCTGGGCTTGCATTAGGAGAGTGAATGGCTTTTGTAATCTCCCCCGCACTGGATGACATCAGAATGTCTGAAATTCATCGCTTCATCAGAGCTGCTTCTGATTTCCTTTCCAACACTAGAGCTTTTGAAGCTGTCAGTGTTTATGTGCATTATCATCCACTGGCCCGGCGTCGCGTTTAGACAACGACTCAAATGTGCACCGCACCATTAAATAGATTTTCCATCATTGCGGGGACATATCGCTATACCAGATAGTAGTTAGGGAGTGAAGGAGGGCAAGTTTTGTCGAGATTTTTCAATGGAACTCTCATTCCGCATGGCACATATTTCCTGGTTTTCTAACTTCAACCATTCCTTTCAGTACAAAATTGCAAGCCATTGACATTTATGAGGCTTAGCCAACAAAAGAAAGTTGGACTTTTGATCTTAGCTCCTTCTCCAAATTCGCCAAATTCCCATTTATGAAGTCACATTTAGACTTCTCTTAGTTATAGTCCAAGAGAGACTAAAGAAGGGATATGGCTGGACTTAAACCTATTTTAAGCAGAATAGAGGCATCTCAAGTTACATTCAAGAACATGAAAGAACAATGCAACTTCTTGTATGCCCGGCAAGTTAAGGATGCATTTTTTTGTTATTTTACTTTCGTACTTTCTTTTTTTTATTTTTCTTCTTGAGGCTACTGGCTATGAAATAAGCAGAGTAATTAATCCATATAGGGTAGAGATGAAATTGTAACCCAGAGCTTGCAGCAGCCATGATTGCTCGATTTGAGCTCATGGCCATAACCGCTCAGATTGGTGAGAGTGAGTACATAGGAATTTGAGCTCTAGGCTATGGCCGCTCAAGCTTCAAGCTCGCTGCGGCAATGAATGTTGGATTTGAGCTGACGATGACCATGGCTGCTTAAGCTTTGTGGCTCAAAACTCAAGCGGCTATGGCCACTGCGAGCCGAAGCTCAAGCGACCATGCAACCTCGAGGTTCGCAACTCAAAAAGATCTCACGGCCATGGCCACAAGTTCAAGTGGCTATGCCGTCTATGAGTATGAGCTTGAGTAGTCCTGGCTACCACAAGTTTAGAGTTTGAGCTCCCATTATGATGTTCGTGATAGACTCCTCTCTCTCAGTTTTTTTTTTCTTTCTATTGTCTAATGTGACATTTAATTTTCATGCCAGCAAGTGCCATGAAGGTAATATACACATAGGATAACACATCAAAACTTTGACAGTGTCATTGAAAAGAAGCTTAATAGAGCCAACTTTGAGTACCGACTGAAAGTGAGTATAAACAAAATTAAGATAGTATTAAAATTGGGACCCGAGCCAAAATCGATCATTTTAAGGGAATTAGGCCCAATTTCATCTCAATTCGACCCAATTCCCATCAACCGAATGGTGTCAAGAAAGATAATGGAGCTTTCTACTCGTTCAAATGGCTTCCTTCTCGATTACCAAACATGCTTGGAGATGATATTCTCCGCTTTTTTCCCTTTCTATCACAACCAAAAAAATCACCAAATATAAAATTAATAGTGTTATAAACTCCATGAGAAATGCTTTCTAATGCTTTTTATTGGTTTGCATGAATATCACACGATAGTTTCCTAGTGATATAAAAGATTTAGAATCATTGGGGCAATCTTGAGTGACCACCCTTTCCTTTTGTGAAGGAAGAGGTGGGGAGTTTGATTTTCTACCTACTCAGGACTGGGGTGGAGACGTGTGAGTGAGGGAGCAGGGTTTTGCAACCGATGCACAGCACATAACACATAAAATAGCTTATATAAGTTAGGATAAAACGAAACCAATATATATAAAGCTTGAGCTTTTCTTCAATATGAAAATGACATCTGACAATCTGCCATTTGTGAATTTGACCGTCGTAAAAGAGCCAAAACTCAATAAGAACAAAAGACAATCTAGCACCCGATCAGAATGATTAATTTTGGCCCAAAAAAATAAAAAATATGAAGTGATAGAATATAGTATTATTTAATTATCATAAGTTACATACATTAATACAAAATAAATTTCTATTACATGTGATCAAAGTTGTTAAAATGGAATTTATACCCACTTTTTAATCCATATTTACTAGGTTCGATGATGGTGTTGATATGCTTTTATTTTAAGGTTGTTGATATGTTTGTTACTATGATTTTGTCACAACCCCCACTCTAGGGTTCGAGCTACCAGTTGTTTTACGACATCCCAGACTTTGTCGCCATCCCGAAATTCATCTGTCTCATAATTATGCACATGCGGAATACGCAAACATAAAATCCCCAACACAAACAACATGGGAACGTGAGATACAAACATCACAACGCGCTATATATATTACATAAGTAGTGATGAGTACATAGCTATCTCCAGCCACATGTGTCAACATCAAAGGGCCATTCTACATACATTATAAGGCTAGGGTATCCCTAACTCCGTAGCACCCTAACTCCGCTACGGTGGTTACTAGCCAAAATAGGGAACCCTTTTTCTACTTCAGGCCAATACGTAAAACTTAGTCCGATTCCTCGGATGGGTCATCATTATCATCAAGGTTATGATATGGATTGTCGAACCCGTGGAGGGGTCCAATCCATGTGTCCTTGTACCACCTAAACCAAGCCTTGGAGTACATCGGAATAAGTTCATCCAACCCTTTTTCTATCCACACAGTGGACGAGACCTTCCAATAAGTAATGTCTATTTCTACATCAATTACATCGGACATGGTAGTATAAATCTTTATAGGGTAACCAAAATGCACAGTAGCCATATTCTAAGTACCTGTAAAAGAATAGGAGTGAGTACTTTGGATACTTAGTAAGATAGCTTCTAACCTTCGTCTAGAACATCACTTCATCATCAACACTAGTCAAAACATCCAATGCAAACCATGTCGAAGGAAAATCAATTGCAAAAATGCATGCTATACTGCTTGCCCGTGAAAATGGCGATTCTTGTGATTGTCCATAATGCATGATGCATGCAATGAGCCTTTGCACTTCTAGCTTGCCTTTTTTACTCATGCATGCTAATGCATACTAAGTTTTCTCTTATGCTCGAGACTCAAACCCAATTCTTTCCTGGAGTCATCTTGGGACTCAAACTCAGTTCAAGTCAGGCTTTTATCTGGGCTTCTGGCTTTTTGCCGGCCTCTGGGACTTAAACCCAATTAATATGCTTGGGACTCAAACCCAAGTCTCTTGCCAGCCTCTGGGTCTCGAACCCAGTTCTTGCCAGGATTTCGGGGACTCGAACCCCGTTTTCATCTTTTCTTATCTTACTCGAGCACTTAAGCCCTTTTTGAGGGCGTACTCAAGCCTCAAGCATGTGCCATGAATCATGCATTATGTGCTCAAATAATATGCACGTGCCATAAAATCATGAATTTCCTCATTAACAACTCCATGAATGAGCCTAAGCCCAAGGCCCCACTCAGATAGCAAGTATAAAGGAACCCCGCATCAACCAAGATGTGAACTCAGTATGGCTTAATACCGAATCACATCTTATGGCTATAGGCGAACCTTGACTTGCACCGAACATAAGCAATGAACTGTGACTTCGTTCTAGTCATGCAAGAATTCAAGTGCATGAACAAAGCCATAGAATACATCAACATACACAAACATCAATCAACCTACCCTCGGCTTGTTCAAGAGAGAATTTCCTAGGGTTGAGAACATTGTGAATGTTAATAGAAAAAGGAAGAAACTACACTTATCTAGATGAACCTCATAACTAAGAACACAACTAGAGAGGAAGGGGCGGCTTGCTTGGAGGCCAAAGAAGAGAGAAGCGAGAAGAAGGAGGAGGAGGAGGCGTCCAAGAGGAGGAGGGAGGAGCAAGTGGATGGCAAAGGATGAGAAATGAGGAGGGTTCCTCCTATTTTACTCCTCAGTGCCATCATTACCGGGCCAAATGGTCCACTCTTGAGTTTCCAAGTGGTCTACCTAAATTCTTGGGTGACAAGCCTATGTAATCAAATATATTGCCTAAGGAAATGACTTGGCACGTCTAATTGATCTTGCTTGGCAATCTAGTTTCTAGACGTCATCGATGATGGCCAGCCTTTCACTCTTTCATTGGACCACTTATACCTCCACATTTATGAACATTTAATGAAATTGAAAGATAATGGCATCTAATTTGCCAACTCGGCATCTAGGTTCAATAGATTCATAATGAAAGATTCAGGTATCACTTTTCGATTGGTCCACATGTGTGCCATCTTTTTCTTAATCGCCAAAGATATTTTTGACCCAATCATAACCTTTGAAAGTTGAAAGCACACCTCATCCCCTTCATTAAATAAGGGGTTCTAGTGTCTTCATTACTTTGTCTTTTTCTTCCCCAAGAAAGCGGTACATAAAAATCCATCATCTAAATTGGTTCTGGGGTAGAAAGAGGGATTACTTAGTGCACCGTTAAAAACCAAATCACGAGTGCCTGAGGTTCGGCCATTGCACCCCTTGATCACCCAAACCGTCCACTTTGGCAGTCGGTCGGCCTAGAGGGTCGGCCCACTGGTTGGCACTTTGGCCGGCCCTGGGGTCGGCACGGTTGGCATTGGTTGGGTTCAGGACTAGCCTTCGGGCCGTCCCTAGGTCTATCACTGGGCCTGCCATACCTAGGTCTATCACTAGGCCTGCCACAACCATTCCTTTAATTTCGATCCTTGGGTCACCAATCTGTTCAAGGACAATCCTAAGGCTATCCATGGTCTAGCACTAAGCCAAGGCACTCATGGACCTTAGAATTTGTGACGGAATCGTCGGGTCTATCCCGAGGCTCATTCTGATTAGTGCCCGATCCATCCGCATAGGTTCATGGCCGGTGCATGACCAATCCACAATCGAACATCACTAATTAAAGATTCCCTTCGAATCACTAAGAATTAAATAAGGAATGATGCATTTTTGGTCGAGAGACTATCGCATTTGGTCGAATCGGATCGTCCATGTATCGGTGCATGGCCGATAGAATCACTCGAGGTTGGGCCTAACCAGTCAGGATCGACCCATGACCATCCATCGATCCATGATCATACCGTGATCCATTCTAGTGATCCAAAAGTTATCTTATAAGCTAGTGATTCGATCCCACTTGTATGGTCGATAGCCAATTCACGGCCGATACCTCGGCCAGTTCAAGGCTAGTAGGTTGGTTGGACCATGACCAATCCTTGATTTCCTGTCGATCGAACCGATTGATACCATGGCCAATGGCCCATGATCAATCTCTTAGGGACCTCTTAGCCATTCCTCATAGAGTCGGAATTGAGAATGTTACAAATTTGTTCTCCATGACTTGTTTTTTTGGTTTCGTTTATTCAATCTGAGATTGTTTCTTTAGGAATAGAGAAAATTACGCTCACCAACTATTTGATAAAATGCTTAACCGAACAGGCATTTCCCACAATTATGACCAAAGTTTCATTCCTCCGAAAATAACTAATGACGATTACATAAGTGGTACTGATACCGTCACATGACACTTAGCATGACAAGTTGACACATTATTTCTAAAAAAATAGATGATCCCGACACGTTGTATATTAAATATATATTTTTATATATAAATGATAAATTAGCATTTAAATTCACAAATAAATAAATAATAATAGAAAGAATCTAGAATGAATTTACACTAAAAACATTAATCCAATATTTGTTGACATTATTAATTGTTTCAATTTGACAAATTCAACTACATTCCATTGTAGTAATCCAGGACTCAGATTGGATGAATTGACGGAGAAAGAGGGTGGAGAGAGAGAAAATCCGAGGTTTGAAGGTCAAGGAGAGAGTAGGAGAGGGGGATTGATTTGTAGGGTTTTGCAAGGGGGGGAAATGGAAGGAGTGAGGCTAGAACTGGAAATACTGAGATTGAGAGAGAAGGAGAGAGTATGTGCATATGCTCTTCTGCCACTACGGGTACTGATTGTGGCGGGTACTAGTGGACTTTTCCATTCCCTACTACTTAGGCGAGGGCGTATATATAGTTATACATGCACGCCCTACACAAGTATAAATGTATTTCCCAAAATCAAATCTAAATCTTCAGTATTAAAGGTTTATAATATGGAACAGTTGTTGACATAATTTTTAGTTGACACGTCAATAAAAGTAGAAAAATCGAACTAGGGGTTTCCAATCGTGATGGAGCCCCTTTTTCGAATAAAAAGTATTGTTTTTCAATTATGTTTGTTGGTCTAGCTTTGTAAGGCGATTTCCTATTCATTTCACATAAAAATCCAAAAAGTCAAACATTTGACTTTCCTCAAGTCAAATTTTAGCTTTTTCATACAAAAATGTCTAATGTCACTTTAGAAGTGGAAATTTTGGAAAAATTCAAAAATTTGACCATAAAATCGAACTCTTAGTAAAAAATCAACTAAGGTTTGACCTTTAACCAAAAAAATCAAAAAATACAAGAATCATAAAATCACTTTGTTTTTGTTTCAATTAGATTTTAGCATTAAGAATTTCGCAAAAATTGATTAAGAGCCTCATTTTCTGAATTTTTTAGGCTTTAGGTTCGAAATCGGCCAAAAATAAAATTACTTTTGCTCTAGTCATAATTAGGCTTAAGTCCTTTTACATCATTTGATCTAGAAGCAATTACCCATTCGCTCATTCAATCAATTTCAAGATCGAGCAAAGGGAAATGTGAATTGACATTTTTGCCCCTAACAAGGGGTCCAAATCCATTTAACATGATTTGCAAGTGAACACTTCAATTTTACTCAATTTTAGGAGTTAAGTCCAAATATGGGGTCAATTTTGGAAAATTCACTTGCCAACTCATCAATTTGGGAGACTCAACTTACTTGACCTTAAGGAAATAGGGTTATTCAGCTTTGATTTGAGAAATTTGAGTTGACCCCTTCATGACTAAGGTTTAATTTGATGAATTGAGGTTCAATTTTGACATTAGCCCTCAATTTAGTTTTGGCAAAAAGGTCATGCCATCAATTGAAGGTCAATTTGAATGCAATAAGTCCTCTTGGGCATGGGCAATTAGGCTAATAGCTGTCTCGCAATTTTAATTGAATTCAATTACAATTAATTTGAAAATTCTGATCAACAATTAAGATTGTCCAATCCAAAGCCTATAAAGTCCAATTAGGTATACCGATGGTATAGGTCCATTATTTTTCATAGTACTTAGGTAATTAAACCAATATAGAATGCCGAGATGCATTAAATTGGTTTAATTGGCCTAATTTAGTCAAAATCGGACTGTTTCTCTTCAAATTGGACTGTTTCCTTTCCAATTATGTGAATTTTTCTTTCAATTTAGTCCATGAGGGGCTAAATTGCACAAAAAAATTGAAGAAAGAATGGAAACCACCCAAGAAGGGGCGGCCAAACCGGCCAAACCGATTTAGACCGATTCAACTAGTCCAATCGACCCAACCAGCGAATAGTTGAGGAGGCCAGTTCGGCCTTCATCCGACCAGTTCTTGGCTATGATCACCACCACGAAGTGGCTCATTCCTCGACTAATCCTCCCATGCCCTCGCTTTTTTCAAAATTTGCAAAAATGCTCTGGGTTTCGTGAAATTATAAAATTAACCCTAATTAGGACCTTAATTGCAAAAATCATTTGGGCTGTTGATCATATGAAATCTCAACCAATAAAATGAGCACATATTAAATATGATTAAAGGCTAAGGAGTTGGTTA
The DNA here is from genome assembly GCA_014182845.1 of Corymbia calophylla. Lineage (NCBI taxonomy): Eukaryota > Viridiplantae > Streptophyta > Magnoliopsida > Myrtales > Myrtaceae > Corymbia > Corymbia calophylla. The sequence goes on along the minus strand of JABKBT010000013.1, from coordinate 119,979 downwards.
GACCCATGAGGAGGCCATTTTTACAGCTGCATTTTCTCCCTCTACTTGATAATCTCTTTTTTCTCTCTCTATTTCCCTCTCCTTTCTCGTCCCTTTCTCTCTCTAGAACCGCCAACTTCGCCTCCTTCAACAGACGCAAAACCGGCCACCAAGGGGCCTCTCCCGATGACACCACCGACGACGACGACATACCCCCCAATGTCTGTCTGCTCCTTTCCGATCTAGTGGTAGTCAGAGTTCCCTAAAAAACCCAACCAATCAGGCCGTTTCCTCCAAGTTTCCCGGCTATGGCCAAAACTGGTCCGATTGGACAGATTCTGCTCGGAGCTTGATTAGTGCCATTCCAACGCCGATCCTCCGATCCATTAGGATGACAGAGTTCCCCTCCGGCATCCCTCCGATGTTCACAGGTGGTTGATGTTCTGGTTTTGCAAGTTTCAACCTCAATTCATCGAAAGCTTTGCTAAAAGGTAGGATTCTCAAATTCAGCTTGATGAAGCGAGATTGCACTAGGTGATCGGGGCTCAAACTCAAACTTAGGATTGATTCAATGGATTTCGTCATTGTTGTGAGCTTTTTGGATGATTAGGAATGGATTTAGTTGGATGAATATGGCTTGATTTGGTGTTTGAGCTCTGCAATTTTCGGATAACATAATGACTGATCTAAGAAACCTTTTTGTTTGAACTTGAAAACTCACTCGATTATGTGCGAGATCCACAATATTTGAAATAAACTCGATGATCTTTCCGATGAACTATAGAACGTCTTGAGACAACTCCGATTGATACCTGAAAACCTCTATCAAAGTTCTCGATACAATCTGCAAGTTTCTTCTGATTCCAGAGGTTGTGTGTAATCTTGACCTTTGTGGATTCACGATTTTTTGCCAATTTTTGCGATCTGATTTTTGAGTCAGTTCCTTCACACGAATTATTCATGACATATCTATCTAGAACATATATTTTTTTCCAAAATTTTCTAAGGTCATTAACGTAGGGCGATTGGCTTTGACATCACCGTGCTAACTGCTGGATTCTGCATTTCCTGAACGCCTATGTCAGCTTCTCGGATTTTTGATGAATTTTGGGCTGGGAATCTGACTTCAAGTTCTTCACAAAAGTTTCACATATGGGTGTTGGTCATGACATACTTTTTTCTCAAAAGTTTTCAATGAGTACATCTAAGCCAAATCCTCCAAAAATCATTTCACATATGGGTGTTGGTCATGACATACTTTTTTCTCAAAATTTTTCAATGAGTATATCTTAGCCAAATCCTCCAAAAATCATTCTCTTGTGCTGGTTGGTGCATTCTAGAGTGAGTGTTTCCACTTTGTCAATTTTATTGTGATTTTTCCAAAGCTCTTTTCAAGGTGATTCCTTTAGATTTTTGTTCATATGGATGTTGATTATGACATATATATTTTCAATAATTTTTAAACAACATTCATAAGGCGAATTCCTCCAAAAATGGTCCTAAGGTCGCTTCTGCCCTGTACAAACTTGATTTTGCATTCATGCACAACTAAGAATGCATTTGCGATTCTTTGACCAAAGAGTCTTCATGAACATCATTCCATGCCTTAATGTCATTCTAGGAAACCCATTCCAAATGAATGTCATTGCCACTATGCATGTGTTCCATGTTTATCTTTTTGTTGTCATTTTCATACCATACTTTGTTAATGCATTTAGGCTTAGATCTCTTAATGAAAAATGCTTGTGGTTTAATGTTCAACCTATATGATTTTTCCCATACTTTTGCCGTGTCATATAGGAACAAAAAACCATGCATCATATCAATGTGATTGCTGCCGTAAAATGTGATCCTTAACATGTTTGTGTGGATGCTACATATTGGACGTGTAATCAACCTTAATTGAGTATGTCACCTCTTAGAAAGTCTTAGAAATTTATCAAGCTTTTTAATGACATTAAAATCAGACCATTTACATGTCAATAGGCCCATTTTCCATTTTTTGGAAAGTTGCCCTATAATCTGGAAAACCAAAAGGCATGTAGGTGCATTCTCATGCATGCACTCTGTCATTTTTGTCTGAATTTATCCATTGAGATTTAGAGGTCGGACCATTCGGAAACATTGATCGCCATTCTCAAGACTATCTCATGTTAAAACTTGATGATTTTTAGACATCATTGGCATGGTTAAATCTCCGAAAGTTCGCATCATGACCTTGCTATCCTGTTCTGTTCTGATACATTTTGCCATGTTCTTTGATTTTTATAAATCATCCGTTGTTCTTTTGAAAAAACTTTCTTCATAAAGATTGTTCTATATTGAGTGCTTGACGTACTATAATTTTTGCAAAGTCGATTACTTCACGGGTCATGTTCAATTGCTTTCTGTCAGACGAGGAGTTATGGATTCCCCTGTTTTGTTCTTGATGATGTGCTCACGCTCTAGGAGTTTTTAGAAAATGATGCATACAAAGCTGACTTTTGAGGTCCTCATGAATTTTAATCCTCATTGCATGAACTTTATCTGTGAAAATTTTCAGAAAATGAAAAGGTCATTCAACAACCGTTTGTCGCCTGTGATTATGTTTGGTGCTTATTGAATGGATGAAGTGAATCAATGTGGGTACACTAATTATTTGATTGAATGAGAAATAAGGTCTTCAGACTTGCTCTTGTGCTTATTTTTAAGCTCAATGCATGTGATTGCTAAATGCTCACACAAATCCGATGCATGCTCATGGGTAATCTTGGGATCACATATTAGAACTTGACTTTAGGGAACTTATGGTATTAGCCATCATGAGTGAATATTAAGGATGGCTAATTACCATAAGTCGTGTCTAATAATGAATGTGATAACACTTTGTGACACATTATGCATATGATCTCAAAGGCCGACCTCGAGGCCAATTTGGATCAATGGATTAAATGACTCTTGTTTGATTACTTGCCATGTCTTGTGTGCTTTTGTTTGGATCGGTGTTTGTTCTATTGTAAACCATTCATCTTAGCATTAGTTAGAAATTATGATGGATAAAGAAGGCTGCCTTGAACATGGTGATGGTCGATATCCTTTCTGACCTTTCTTTGTACCATTCATTTAATACCCGAATATGTCTCAGGTTTTCCATTGTGTTGTATTAAAGCCCAACGACTTGCAAGTTCTCTTTCTTTCTTATAATTCATTCATATTTTTTAGGATTGCATATTAGATTTACTGCTTTCCTTAAGTATTTATTTCCCGCATTGCAATTTCAATTCAAATTGTTTGCCTTTCTTCTTTCACCTTTATAGAATTAGAATGGGATGAAACCGACATCCACATGTAATCACCTTTTTTTCTTTTTAAATGGCACGAAAAAGTAAAAAAGACATGCATGATCACCTTAGATAAGCATGATGATTCTTAGGTACCAAAAGGGTGCTAATAAAAACATTAGCATAACCCAAGTCCCCAAACTCTATAGGAATTGAGGGGATTCTCCCGACCCTCGATTGGGCTTTCTAGCCGATCCCTAAAATTGAGGCTAGTGGCGACTACAAAACATTTATCTTAGGTTGTTGATCAACTTAATTTATAAAACGAATCTCCCCACTATTGCATAGGGTATGGACTTGGTAGAGTCTGCACTTGCAATTAATTCCTTTTTTAGGACTGCCTTGTGAATAAATACCCCTAAACTCCATCCCTCCCAACATCAACCATCGCCGAGGGCACGTTGCAACAGGCTTGGGGACTTCGCTAGGGATTAGTGACTAGGTTAAGTGGACTTGAAACCGTAAAATAATGACTATCGTATTTTTACTAGTATGTCTTATATAGGATCGTCTACGTGTCAAAGTGACGTGGAAAAAAAAGGTATGCCACTAACCATGTGTTAAATGGTCTTGTAGGTGAGAGATATAAAGGGTGTCATGATTACAAACCCCTTGTCTTATAGGTGGTGTAAGGATGAATGAATAAATGAATGCGGGGATTATATTAAAGTGTCAATTGTTTAAAGTTTTAAATGCATGTTTAAAAGCTTTAACATGATACCGCATATACAACCATGGTCTAAAGTCTCGATTGCCCAAATAGAACCATTATGAGGGTTTATAGGTGGAACCTGTGAATGAAGACTCGTGGTAATCTTCTTTCCACTAAACCAATTCATCCCCTCAATGGAATTTGTACTAACTAACAATGGTAGCAGTTAGGAAACTGCTTCCATTAATCGAGATGGAGACCTTAAACCTTTAACACCCAACCTTTAGGCGTCGAAATCTCACTATCCTTATGATATGTGTGATTTGTGCTTTCCATGGTTTGGTTGGTAAGAATCGTTCCTCTTTAATTGATGCTATGCTTCTTAAACTTTGAATTTCCATTTTGTACTTTACTTTTACAACAATGATGAATTTTTAATCTCGAGTGCACCACTAGGTTAGGATCTAGATGGACAAGTTTGAGATCAACATCATTCCTACTCCGAAAGGACTCAAAGACATTTGCGAAAGCCTTAGCTCGAAGCATCAAGACTATGTGACAAAGCGGATTGATTACCTTCCCACACTATTGAAGATTGAGACTCGAATCGCTATGATTAAGGCAATGGTCCGCTTTTGAAACCCTTCGTCATCAATGTAACATCCTGAATTTCGACCCATTTTGGGATAGATGAAATGGTTATTTTATCAATGCACTGTTAGTCATGTTTACTCTGAGTTGGCCCCTCATGAGTTAACTAACTGTTCGGCAAGGCAATTAAAGATCAGTACGCGTACGACTAGTGAATTTAATCAGAGATAGGCCGCTCGACCATAAGGATCAAAAAGGAATAATACTACACTGTGGCAGGCCAATAAGCGAATGGAAATAAATCGATTCAGCAAAAGTACGAGGTCGGATTGCGGGTAATTCCACACGACTTCGATATTAATTGCGAACGACGTTAAACCGATTTCATTTTGGCCCTGTACTCAGTGTGAACAATTAATCTCGTGATTACATGACAATCGAGGATCTCCCTGATTTAAATGCACGATCGTGGATTGAAAAGCTATCAACCACGGGTCAAACGCGCAAGAACCCCTAAACGCCGCCTAGAAGTTAGGTCGTACTAAAGTCGCGATTGATCGATGTTAATCACGAGTTTCAATCCGGTATCGGATATCGAACTTTTAAGGATGTCGAGATTAAAATATTGGACGTTGTCTCATTGATTCTCGGATTTATTGGTAAGTCCGAAATATTGGAAAATGATTCAACGGGCCGAGTTTTGGAGCCAAATATTTGAGAATTTGTGCTTTAGGGGTAAAAAGACCAAAATATCCCTTTCTAGTTGCTTGTTTAGATATTTTTCTTATTCTCTTTTCTTTTTCTTTTCTTTTTCTTTTTCTTTTCCTTTCTTCCTCCCCACCTTCTCGCACGTTTCCCCCTCTCTTCTGCACAACACCCCGCCCCCCACTTGCCCATCTTTCCCCCCTTTGACTAGTCTTCTCGTCTTATCTCTTTCTTCTTCTTCCCACTTGCCTGACACCCCACGTGGGTCTCTCTCTCTCTCTCTCTCTCTCTCTCTCTCTCTCTCTCTCTCTTCGGGTAGCTTCCCCAGCACGTCGCCCCCCCTGCAGCTTCTTCCTTTCTTCTTCTTCTTCTGGCTGACGCTGGCTTGCTGCTGCTGCCCTTTCTTTTGTTGCCGCCTCTGCTGGCAACCACCAACCATCGCTGTCGCAGCACCGCCGCCTCGCCGGCACGTCGGACCGCCAGTGGGTCGCCGTTCGGAACCCAAGCCAACTGTCTTCTTCTTCTGCAAACCCTTCTCTTCTGCTGTTGCTGCTGCTGCCTTTTTCTTCTGGTTTACCTCTGTCCTCGCCGTCCAGCCACCGCAATAGCTTCGATTGGGTGCTGAACCACCGCGGGACGCCGGAGTTGCCACCACGACCGCTACCAAAAGCCAGCCGAGCCGACTGCCTCGCCTGAGCTGTTGCACCGCCTTCCTCTTTCTTTCAGTTCTGGTGTGGATCTCCGCTGGTCGCCGGAGCAGCAAGCTGCCACCTCACTGTTGCTCAGCCACCGCCGTCCTCCGCCCGACCACCCCAAGCCGTCCAAGCTGCCACCCCCACGAACCAACTGCACCGCCTCTCCTTCTCCCTCTTTGCTCCTGTCCAACCGTCGCTGGAGCCGCTCGCCTGGTCGCCGGAGCTGCTGGCCGCCGTCTGGAGTCGTCGGACCGCCCACCAGTCAGCCCCATGTCGCCACAGCCACCGGTTCCTCCGTGTCCCAGCTTTTCGCCGCGTGGACAGCCGCCCTCGGCCGAGATCCAGTCCCGGGCTGCCTCGTCCCGACGCGCCGCCGAAGTTCCCGGACGTTCCCCTCGCCGCCGCCGTCACGCCCGTGTCGTCGAAATCGCTAAACCGTGAGTCGATTTCCTAATCCCTCAGTTAGGGATTAATCTTGCTTATGAATAGTTTAATTAGTTTAATTATTGATTAGTGCTTTGGATGATGATTATTAGTGTTTTAATACTATTTGATTAAGCTTTGCTTAGTGTTAATCATGGTTAGTATTAATAAATATATTTTTTTTGGAATAAATAATAATTATTTATTATTTTCGGAATTAATTAATTAAATTAAATTAAATTAAATTAATTTATAATTTCGAATTATTAATATTAATATTTTTATTACTATTCATTACTGAAAATTAATTATTTTTGGAGAAAATAATTAATTGTGATTATTTATTGGAAATGGTTTTAACGAGTAATTTTGGGGGAAAGTTACTATGGTCTATTTTTCCAAAGTCAATAGTATTTATATACTACATTATTAAATGACATTGGTTTATTAAAGAAGGGTTTTACTAAATGGAATTATTTGGGTTGGATAATTAATTATGGGATTGAAAATTAATTATAAGTATTTTGCGGGACTTGAATTATTTTATCGGAACAATCGACTATAGTATTATATACTTCTTAAATGAGTATCTTTGAGTATAATTATATTTTATACTTATTTTGGGATAATTGAGTATTGATGGGAATAGTTGATTGTCGTAGTTGTGAGGACACGTGCTTATTTATTATTGAAGATTGAGACGTGTGGTTGGGCACCGTATCTATTGAGGTACGTGATGATTTTGGGAAAAATATGCAAGTAATGTGATGTTGATTGGTCGGAATTGATTGACAGACTATGACTTGAATTGTTGGTTGTTCCCAAGAGTTAAGGAATGTGCGTGATTGAATGCTGATTCGAAATTGAATTTTGGAAATTGTCGTGTGAGATCGCATGACATATTTTGTGGGTTATCTGAAATGGCATGTCGCATGAGCATGAGTGATGTTGCATTCACAACAGAGCAAAGATATAAATGGATTGCTTGATGATATGTTGCATGATCACATTAAATGAGGGAACCCGGCGTTGCCGGAAGACCGCCAATTCTTATGGGGTTGTGCCGTGGCCAGTAGGTCGCCTGATTTCGGTCGGATGCCTGACAGGGAGGGGTTCTATGTGGGACCAGCGGTATGGGGGCGGGTCCCGGGCCTCTGTCAGTTGCGGGGCTGCGGTAGTGGGCGAGTCCTATGCTCCTTTAGGAATGCCGTCTTGGGAGTGAACCCTTGACGTCGTCGTGCCTCAAGGTAAAGAGGACGAAGTTGGCTTGGCCAAGAACCGCCAACCATAAGGTTGTGCCGTGGCCCAGGAGGAGGGGTCGTAATAATCGGAGCATGTGTGGGTGTGAGACATGAGAAAGTTGTGTGAGATGCTCTGATTATTCATATGCTCTTAATGTCGTGATGATTGAAATGACAGTTTCTGCAGGTTGCGTGTGCCAAGGCCAAGTAGAGTCGCTTGTGTTTAAATCTGCTTATTGAACTATCGTCTGATAATGCTGCTTGAGGTGTGGTATGTGTTGTTTGCCGGAACTAGGTTGCATGATTAGACTACCCTCGAGGCGAGCGAAATTCCTAACCGAGGCTTAGGATTTTGACTTACTGAGATTTTATCTCACTAGTTGTTGAATAACCATTTTCAGGTCCATAGGATGGAGGATCGACGAGTGTTACAGCTCGTGGCCGTTTTTTGAAGGGAGTAGATTAACTCTGGCTTGTTAGTTTCATTGGCTCGATAGGAAAATGACCATGGTAAGGGCTTGCACTTGTAAACTTCCTAGGGTTAATCAGTTAGTTAATAAAGCGATACTTTTGATGTGTTCTTGTTGGGTTTTCCTGCTATCCCTGCTTTTGTAATTGACCGGGGCATTGTGTTTCGCTTCCGCATGCGTTTAATTAAAAGATAAAAATAACGGTCTGCGACGGATCATGGGGAGTCGCAAATCAAATGACCGCAAGACAACAAGGATTGTCGCGGACTCGAAGATCGGGTCGTGACAATCAACCTTTGTGTTTAATGAGGATGAGTTGACCCCTATAATTGAGGAATATGAAGCAACCATTGGGTTGACTCACGCCTCCGTCAGCTTTGCGATGCCACTAATCAATCAAAATTTGATTTCTATCATGAGTCAATTTCTAAATATTTCTTTCGATCAAATTAGAGTTGTCCTTAGGGGAAATTGTAATGCCATACCACCAACCTTCCTTGAAAAATATCTTTTCAACCTTAAGATCAATTTTGGGAATCATATTCCCCACACATTTATTCTCACGTTTTTCGATTTCGTTATATTCCCCCATATCCGAAAAACAATGGATCCTTCAGTTACCTATATTGTTAGCCAATTTTGTGCCTTCAAATGCTTCACTCATATCATCCTCACCAAAACTTCCGTGTCTCTCACTTGATTCAAAGAAAATCGACGTGGAATCCTCAGAGCCCCATTAGGCCTTCTCCAAGTTTGGTTTGTTTCTCTTATTAAGGAATTTGCCCCTTATATAAACATTTTCAACATTTTGAAGTACCATCACCCTATCCTCATGATCCATGATGAAATCAATTTGTTTCCTTCTTAGACTTTCTCCTTTTGATATCATTTCCTTAAAAGACTTACCTCGAGTCAAATCTAATGGCATGCTCGATGGTTGAAGATCACTGAGGTGTGCCCTATTGGCGGGGATTGACGAACTACTCCTTCTTGTAGGGTTGACGGGTTTAGCATCATATTACCCTACAAGGGTGCTCCATCAATATCTCGTGCTTCAAACAATCCCACCAATCCTCAAGCTAGGGTCATTCCATCTCGATTATCGCAAAGAGGTTGTAGTGGCAACCAAATTAGCCATATCATGAGTGCGATTCAAGATGCCATGGAATTATGGTACAAACCTCCTCTATTCCGAATCACCATTGTTGATAAGTCCAAGTTGGAAGGAGAGATGAGGACCTATCAGGTCACAAGCGACTATATCTATCGTCAAGTGAAACCTGAACTCGAGGTTGAACTCTTGAACATTCCTAAACCTCAACAACTCCAATCAGCTCAACATGTAGAGGAGGACCAAGTCTCGACCAATGAGGAATGTTTGGCCCATGATAACAAACGCCCTCGCATGGCTCCTTCTAGTTTCTCTTGTACTTAGAACTCTAGGTTAAGGCTTTCTATGTGATTTCCCTTTTCACATCATGTAAGAGGGAATTTCTCTGTACTTTCCACATTTCTATATAATCAAAATTTCCTTGTACTCGCCTTCATATTATATGTAATTCCCATTGCTTCAGGTAATCAAAGTTTCTTTTCCATGTAATCACTTGATTCAATTAATGAGATTTCATCACACATTTTAATGTAATTTTTAGAAAGGGGCATTCTAATTAAACATTCGTTATCATCCTTTTCAATTGTGTTATTTCTTTTGAAGAAATTTTAATAAGAGAATGTTATATGATACTGGGGTCATATACATCTCTTATCACTATTTCATCTCAAGAAACTATAGAATTGATAAGGTCTGTATTTTATTGATTCTTTGATCACATACTAACTTGAGTTATTTTCTTTTAAAAAGGTACGAAATCACAGCTGAAATGCGCTATATTATTCGTACTCGTCGTCAAGCAAGAATGGAGAACAAAGATGCATGTACCCGTGTTGCCACCATTGAGAACCAAATGGCGCAAATGATGGCAATGCTGGTTGATCTTTCTAATCAAATGAAGAACTTCACTCTCGTCACTCCTGCTGCTGTGGCAACTATCTCCACCACCCCCACTGATACTTCGGTGGCGGATTCTACCGAAAAAGGATCTACCAAAGGGGTCCCCACCACTAGTTCTACTGTCGTTGATTTGGAGGCTCCTTCCAAGGAAGTTCCTCTTGTCCATCGAGACAAAGATAGCACAAGACGCCTTGCAAAGATGGAGGAAGGCTTTGCATGCTACAAGGCTATCAATTTCAAGGGTTTGACAAGCCATCGCCCTTCATCAAGGTGTAAGTCCTGGATTTCTACAAAAAGCCGAAATTCTTGAGGAAATATGATGGAATTAGATGCCCAAAGACCCATCTCAAGTATTACTTGGGCAAAATGGCTCGATATTCCGACAACACTCTGTTGTTGATCAATAGCTTTCAAGATAACTTGGCTAATACCGCTCTAACTTGGTTCATTGACCTCGATATCGAGAAGATCCATACTTCGAAGGATCTTGCTGATGAATTCCTCCAACAAAGCAAGTTTAACTCAGAGATCACAGTGACTCATAAATAACTGGTTCAGCTTGATAAGAGAAGGAATGAAACTTTTAGAGCCTACGTCCAAAGATGGAGGGCTATAGCCTCTCAAGTTAAACGCTAACTGAGAAGGAGGTTATGTAGCTATTTCTGCAAGTTTTACCCAAGGAATTCTTCGACAAGATGTTTAATAATACTTGTCTTACTTTTCCTGCTATGGTTGAATTAGGGGAGCACATTGAAGGGGATCATGTGAGACGGTAGGCTTACCGACACCTCAACTCGCAAGTTTGCCCCTAAGAAAGATAAGGAATCGGTGGTGGTGGTGTCATATGTACAAAACGTCGCCATCCAAAAGTCCACTATAGAAATGGGGAGTTCTTCCCGAAGCCTTGACCATAAAGGAAAGATGCCGCAAAGGAAATTTACTCCTCTTCAAAGGCCATTATCTCAAATGCTTTCTATGTTGATCAAGCGAAGGCTCGTCACCAAGGAGATCCCGAGAGACAATCCTCCCAAGTTCGTTGGTTTTGATATCACGAAGTTGTGTGACTACCACATGGGTGAGAAGGGTCGTAACGTGGATAACTGTTATGTCCTCAAGACGAAAGTCCAAAAAGTTTTGGACCAAGGGATCCTTTCTTTCAAGGACATTGTCCCAAATATTCAACAAAACCCTCTTCCAAATCACACCGAAACTATCAATGTGATATTTGAAGACGAGAATGAGAAGCCATTCATGATTGATGTGCCAAAGTTGAATGAGTTATTAGCCCTAGCGAAGTGCCAAGAAAAAGGAGGTGACATTCCTCGTGAAGAGAAAATCCGTTGTCTTGCCAAGTTAGCCGATTTGGGCATCATTCGACCGATTAGTGAAGATACATCTGATGAGTCACTAGCTATTGCATAGGTTGACTTGTCTTCCCAAGATTTTGCTTGCAAAGTTGAACAAGATGAATTGAACTCAACCCAAGAATCAAAAGCAAATGGGTATGAGTCTGACTCGAATGAGTCTTTGCCAAGCTTACCCGAAGATATTTATTCCGATGAAGATTCGGAACCTTCGTGCAAGGCTTCCCGCCGTGATAAAAAATTTATCAACAAAGCCCGGAAAAGAGGAGAAGTCATTAATACTTTGGGTCAACCAACTGAGAAGTACGACTTCATGGTGAGATATAATTCCATTGTTAAAGAGTTTACTGATCTATCAACCATTGTCCTCAACGGATGGGGAAGTGAGTTTGAGGATGAAGACATTGCAATTCCTCCCAATTCTAATCATAAGGAAGAATCTTCCAACTCTGATTTGGAAGATGAGTACAAGATCTCAAGATATGATCGTGAGTTCATAAAGAAAGCACGCGAGAAAAGGAAATCATTGATACCCTCAGCCAACCAAGTGGAAAGTATGACTTCATGGTGAAATATTCTCCTCCACTAAGTTTCTTTGTTGATCCTAAGACCATCATCCCGAGCAGATGGGGCGACGAATTTGAAGACGATAATATGGTTGCTACGATTGCTCCTATCGTGATTGATTTATCCTTTGAGGATGGTACCTATGGTACACAAGCAAATGGGATTGAACCATTATCATTGACTTGCTCGTCAATGATTTCAAGTCTACTAACATCTTAAGTTTTGAACCCGTGATAATAGAGTTCCCATCAAATAATGAAACTGTTGAGGCAAAAGTGGGAACGACATCAAATGTCGACAAAAAAGCCATACCATGGAATTATGAGACCAATGAAATCAACGCCATCACACGATCGGGTTGATACAATCCACCTTGTGAAGGTATCGAGAAGAAAGAGGTGACCGATGAGGAAGCAAAGCAGTTCCTCGAAGCTATCAAGTCAAGTGAGTTCGACATTGTCAACCAATTAAGGAAGTTGCCCACTCAAATTTTCTTACTAGAGCTTTTCAAGTCTTTTGAGAAGCATAAGAATGCACTCCTCAAGGTGCTCAACGAAGTTCATGTACCTGTACTATTGAAGAGGTACAATTAGAAGAGTTTGTTGGAGATATACTCTTAAGGGATCAAATCTCCTTCTCTAAAAAAGATCTTCCGCCTGAATGATAAACTCATTCAAAGGCTCTTTATATATCGGCTCTTCTCTTTGACACAAGAATTTCAAGGGTACTCATTAACAATGGCTCTGCCTTAAATATTTGTCCATTGTCCACTCTTAACCAATTGAGCGTTAATATGGATTGTGTTTGCACATCAAAGACCCCCGTTCGAGCTTTTGATGGCATGAAGAGGGAGTCGTTGGGGAAAGTCGACCTTGAATTGAATATTAGACCTGTCAAATTCACACAAACCTTTCAAGTAATGGATATCCTAAGCAATTTTAATCTATTGCTAGGACGTCCATGGATCTATGCTACACATGCATTACCTTCAAGTCTACATCAAATGGTTCGATTTGTTGTGGCTGGCAAGATGGTAACTGTCCACATCGGAAAGAGTCAAACATGCCACACAATTGTGCTATACCTTATGTGGAGCCTTAGGTGAAAGATGAATCGAGCTTCCACTCTTTTGAACTGGTTTCCGAGTCTCACGTCCCTACTGGGGTAATCATACGTGAGCCCAAGCTTTCCAAGTCCGCCATTACGTCTAGTAAGGTTTTTTTACAAAGCGGATTTGTCATCGGACAAGGCCTTGGGAAAATGGCTCAAGGTATTTGTAACATCCTGAAAATCGACCCCATTTTAGGATTTTATAAAAGGGCAATGTAGTCGAAGGCCTGGTCAGTACAAATTTTCCGAACTGTGTGTTCGTGAGATAACGGATTACAGAGGGGCGTCGATAGGAAACGATACGCGTTCGACTCGCAATTTCGATCAAGAATGAACCCTTCGACCATGAGGACCTGGGCGAGAACGATATCCTCTAAGTACTAGACTATTAAGGAAACGGAAATAAATCAATTTGGCAGAAGTACGGAGTTGATTTGTGGGTGATTTCCGCACGACTTCGATACGAACTATGAACGACAGTAAACCGAATCATTTTCATCTAGTACTCGAGATTATCAATTGAGCCCCCAGGATCACACGACAATTGAGGGACGTCCCCGACTCGAGAATTGGCGTAAACGTGGATCAAAGAATGGTTGACCACGGGTCAAATGTGAAGAAAAGTCCTAAAGGGGCGTCCGATAATCCAAATTGTACTACGGTCGCAATCGACTCAATTTAGCCCCGATTTTTAATACGACTTTGGGAACCGACTTCTCAGTGATACCGGGACTAAATATTTGGACGTCGCCTCATTTATTTTGGAATTTTCCGTTGGATACGGAAGTGCCGGAAAAAGGAAAAATTGGACCGGGTTTCGGGCCCACGGGTGGGCCGGCCCAAGACCGGCGGCCCAATGGGCCTTGCGCCCATCCAGCCCAGCCCAAAGGGGGCCCAAGCTGGCCCATTCTCCTCTCCCTCCTCAGCCCACGCTTCCTGCTTTTGGCGCTTTTGCTTTTGTGCGTGAGGCTTTGTTTATCTTTGTTTTTGGTTGTTTTTGATTGGCTCTTCAACAAGTGGCAAGCCCACTTGCCTTGGCCTTATCCAAGCCGTCAGCAGCCTCTTCTCTCTCCTCTTTCTCCCCCAAAATTCGTGCACCAACCAGCCCTCACTTTCTCTCCTTTTTCTCTTCCTTTTCTCTTCCATTTCTGGTGTTCTTTGCTGTCCATGCTGTTTTCCAGCAAGAAAATGGCCTTGCCGCCGTCACCGGAGCCGCCGCAACCGCCCAAAGTGTAGTCCTGGAAGTTAGGAAGCCAGCTGCACACCCCCGGTCACCCCTGGTCGCCCCAAACCGCCCGTTTCGGCCTTTTCCCCACTGCTGGTCAGTTCCGCGTGAATAGTGTTTCGGGGGCTATTTTGGCCCGTTTCGGCCACCGTTCGTCGTCCGTTGCCATCCCCGAGCTTACCCCTCGTAGCCCTCGTTCCCCTCTACGCGCCGGTGTCGCCGGATTTCCGATCCAAGTAAGTTAACTTCCTAATCCTTATTTAGGGGTTAATCTTGCTTAGGGGTTAATTAGTGTATTTGTGTGTTTGTGATTAATTAAAGTTGATTGGTTAATTAGGCTGGTTAATTAAGACTGATGAGGATTAGTTAATTGACCATGGTTAGTGTTAAAGTAACCTAGGTTAATTAATTAAAGTAACTAAGGTTAGTTTTAAAGTAACCAAGGTTAGTTTTAAAGTAACCAAGGTTAGATTTAACTATGGTTAGGTTAATTTGACCATGGTTAGGTTAATTTGTTAACCATGGTTAAGTTTATTTATTTTTATTTATTTATTTAATTTCGGACGAATTTCTTGTTCATGGATTAGTGTTCACGATTCTTTGTTCACAAATTACATTTCACGATTCGTTCACAAGACTGTTCATACGAAATAAATTTTGGTTTCAAATTGTTGTGTTCTTGGTTGTTATGCTTTATTGAAGTGCCGATTGTTAATTATATGCATGAATAATGATGAAATGCATGATCGAAGATCGAGTGGAAGTGAAAGTGTTTGATTTATTGAGTTATTCCCGAGAATTAGGGAATGTACGTGATTGTTGATTGGTTGAATTTGGAATTTTGGAATTGTCGAGTGATACCGCATGACATATTACGTGGGTTATTTGAAATGGCATGTCGCATGAGCATGAGTGCATGAGCGATGTTGCATTCACGACCAAGCAAAAGCAAAGACAAGAATGAACTGTTTCTTTGAGGTGTTGCATGGTCGATTTAAAGTTGATAGCCCGGTTGAGCCGGATGACCGCCAATCCTTCGGGGTTGTGCCGTGACCATTGGGTCGCTTGACAGTGGTCAGATGCGGAGTCGCGGTTGAGGCCGGGCCCATGCTCCTTATGGAATGCCGTCGGTGGGAGAGAACCCATGACGTCGCCGTGCCTCACGGGGGAGGACGATGCAGTTTTACGACCGCCTGATCGCCAACCATAAGGTTGTGCCGTGGCCTATAGGGTCGTAATAATCGGAGCATGTGTGGGCAGTGTGATATGAGAAAGTTTTGTGCAATGCTCTGATTATTTGCATGCCTCTTACTATTGTTGTGAGGCGATTGACAATTTCTGCAGGTAGCGTGTGCCAAGGCCGGAGTAGGGTCGCTTGTGATTGCACCTGTTTATTAAATTGTCTTATCTTTGTCATTCTCTCTGAGGTGGTATTGCATTGATTGCTGTATTAGGTTGTATGTTAAACTTCCGAGGCGAGCGAAGTTCCTAACCGGGGCTTAGGACTTTAACTTGCTGAGTTTATCTCAACCCGTCGTGGTTAACCTTTTCAGGCCTTAGATGATGCGGTGCAGAGGATCGAAGAGAGCGATCCCTCCGAGGCCAACGAGTAGGCACTTGTACGAGTGTTAGATTAGCTAGGCCGATCCCTTTTCGAGTAGGCTTTAGCTTGTTGCTGTGGTAAGGCGTGTATGTATTTGCTTTGGTGTCTTGGCTAACCTTCAGATATATAAAAATGGTGTTGTCTTTCCTCTGCTACTGTTGTTGCTATCCATGTTGTTTGGTTTGGGAGTTGTTCGTTTCCGCATGTGCTTAATTACAAGATAAAATGAATTGGTCGACGACGATGCACAGGACGTCGTACGAGATAGACCTCAAGTGAAATGGGGTTGCCGCGAGCTCGAGAGTCGGGCGTGACAACCCCGTCGATTTTGGTATTAGAGCTGGTTGGGCGATGGAGTGATAAGGTGCGATGAGTCTTGTGTTGGTGCGTGGGGATAGTTAGTAGGAAAGACAGTTTCTTTGCTTGCATGTGATTGACTGCAGGATCCTTCGTGATCCTTTGTTGTAGGGTTGTCTCATTTTCTAATTCCGCGTGGGGAAATTGGAACGCAGGCTAGGAGAGTCCCGCAAAATGAGCGATCCATATCGAGTTCCCCTAGTTTGAGGATCCCAGGTCAGAGGGGTCAGAGGAGGAGGACGGTACAAGCAACGAGCTTAATCCGATTGGAGCTAGTAGTGTCTAGTTTGTAGGGAGCCGAGGAGGGTCCTTGATTCCCTTGATTTCTTCTTTGGAAGTAACCAGGTTGTTGGGGGTCAGAATGTCGAGGTTATTTGGCGTCTGTGAGTGATACGTCGAAAGAAGGACCGAACCTGGAGGACATCGTGGTAGTACGAGACTATCTTGATGTCTTTCCAAAGGAATTGCCAAGACTACCCCTGACCAGAGAGACAAAGTTCGTGATCGAGTTGGCTCTTGGGACGGAACCAATCTCGAAAGCACCGTACAGGATGGCATTGTCAGAATTGAAGGAATTGAAGGTGCAGATGCATGAATTATTGGATAAGGGTTTTATTCGCCCAAGTGCATCGCCTTGGGGAGCGCCAGTCCTGTTTGTTAAGAAAAAGGACGTGGCAGAATGAATAGCTGCATCTAGATTGTGATTTGCATTATATGGTTAATCATTGGCTTGGGAGAAAGCTGATGATAGGAGGAATGGTATTAGGGAAGATCAGTGTATAATTGGAATGCCAGGTGTTGGATTCGAAGGCTGTGACTATTGGTACAACTTCCAGTGTGATCATGCTGCTTATGCGTTAATTGGGTTTTTGAGCTATGCATTTGTGTGTAGCAGAACATCCTACCGCATGTTCAGATTGTACGAAGGTCATTGGCGATCAAAAGGAATTGATCGATTTGATTGTGTTGGAAATGTAAGATTTCGATGTGATCATTGGAATGAATTGGCTTACTAAGTATCGAGTTACAATGGATTGTTATTGGAAGATAATCTAATTTAACCCATTAAGTGGGGTTCATTACGAGTTTACTGAAATCAAGGAGGACTCTCGATCCTTTTGAATTCGTTGTTGGAAGTTACTTGTTTATTGGATGAAGGTTCCTAAGGTTATAGGACGATTGTGGTTAATTTGTTAATTGAGGAATCAAGGATGGATTGTAGCACTTATGCATCGATTAGCGGCAGTTTAACTAAGGGACGGTCATGAGCAAGTATCCATTACCAAAGATTGATGATTTGTTTGACCCACTTCAAGGAGCTTCGATATGTTCCAAGATAGACCCAAGGACGGGCTATCGGTAGTTGAGGATTTAAAAAGGAGGATAAACTGAAGATGACATATTGTGTGCGATGGGATCGCTACAAAATTAACGTACTGTCGTTTGGATTAACTAATGCGCCGGTTGCTTTTATGGATTTGATGGATTGACTGATTAAGGCGTATTTGGATTGATTCGTAATGGTGTTCGTGAACGATATATTGGGATATTTGAGGAATTCAGAGGAACACGAACATCACTTGAGGATGGTGCTATAAACTATTGGAGAGCATAAACAGTATGCCAAGTTTAATACGTGCGAGTTTGGGTTTACTCGTGTTGTTTTGTTGGTCGTATGATTTTGGACGAGGGAATTTCTGTGGGTCCATCAAGATCAAGGCAGTCATGAATTGGCCAAGACTTATGACAGCGATAGAGGTTCGAAGTTTTCTAAGTCGGACAGATCATTATAGATGATTCGTAGAAAGGTTCTCTACGATAGCTACGCCTTTAATACAAAGATTAATGAAGGACGTAAGAATTTGAGTGGAAGGATAAGTGCGAGCGTAGTTTCCAAGAGCTTAAGCATAAGCTGACTACCGCACCAGTTTTGACTATTCCGTCAGGCTTGTGAGGATATGAGATTTTAGCGACGCGTCATACAAGGGACTCGGTTGCGTTCTGATGCAACATGGTAAAGTGATAGCATATGCTTCCAAGCAGTTGAGGCCTCACGAGCTGAATTATTAGACGCACGACTTAGAGTTGGTAGCCATTATATTTGCGTTGAAAATATGGAGACACTATCTCTGTGGAGAGAGATTTCATATTTTTATAGACCATCAAAGTTTGAAGTATCTGTTCTCCCAAAATGAACTAAATATGAGGCATCGCCGATGGATGTAACTTCTTAAGGATTATGATTGTGATATCCTGTACCATCCGGGTAAGGCAAACAAAGTGGTAGACGCCTTGAGTCGCAAGTCATCGGTTGCTAGTATGATGGTTTTAGGAATGGATTCTGTTGGAGGGAATCCGTGATTCAGAATTCAGGCTCGAGGTATGCCATCTTTCCAGTCTAATGGCTACCCTTAGGATCGAACCTGAAATTCAAGCTAAGATTAAGGCAATGCAACCTTTGGACGCTGAGATCTGAGAGATTCTGCAAATGAACGCGACCAAGAGAAAGTCGGATTTTCAAGTATTCGAGGATGGGATCTTGAAATTCCGTGGACAGTTATGTGTACCAAACGACACTTGATTAAGGAAAGGTTGTTATCTGAAACGCATCGTAGTGACTATAGTGTGCATCCAAACAGTATAAAGATGTATCAGAATCTGCGACAGTATTATTGGTGGAACGATATGAAACTCGACATCGCCAAGCATGTGGCGAAGTGTTTAACTTGCCAACAAGTGAAAGCGCAGGATTGCAAGCCAAGAGGGTTACTGCAACCTTTTGAAATCCCTGAATGAAAATGGGAGCACATCATGATGGATTTCGTGACAAGATTACCAAGAAGTCAGTGGGGGTAATGATGCGATTTGGGTTATGGTGGACCGATTGACGAAGTCAACTCATTTCATCGCCGTACGCAAGGATTTCGCTTTGGAAAAGTATGCAGAATTGTACGTGCGACAGATTATTCGTTTGCATGGGGTACTAGTGACAATTACTTCAAATCGAGACTCCAGATTTACGGCTGCATTTTGGAAAAGTCTACAGACTTCGATGGGGACAAAGCTACAGTTCAGTACGGCCTACCATCCTCAGACAGACGGTCAATCAGAGAGAATGATTCAGACCTTAGAAGTTATGCTGAGAGCTTGTGTATTGGATTTTAAAGGAAGTTGGGAGGAATAACTTCATCTCGTGGAGTTCGTGTACAATAACAGTTATCAGTAGAGTATCAGAATGGCATCGTTCGAAGCTTTGTACAGCAGACTGTGTAGGACTCCAATTTGTTGGGACGAAGTCGGCGAGCGGAAAATTACAGGGCCAGAGTTAGTGTAGCAATCATTAGACGCCGTCAAGATGATTCGAGAAAGATTAAAGACGGCTCAGAGCAGACAGAAGAGTTATGGGACAGACGACGTAGGCCATTGGAATTTCAAGTGGGCGATCATGTGTTCCTTAAGGTATCGCCGATATGAGGTACATCACGATTTGGAAAGAAAGGAAAATTGAGCCCGAGGTACGTTGGACTATTCCAGATTCTAGAAAGGATCGGGAATTTAGCCTATCGTCTTGCACTACCGCCTCGACTTGCTCAAGTGCATGACGTATTCCACATGTCAATGTTAAGGAAATATGAGCCAGACCCGACGCATGTGTTGAATTTTGAGGAGATAGAGGTGGACGACAGGGTGTCATATGTGGAGAGAGACCGATTCGGATTGAGGACCAGAAAGAACAAGTGCAGAGAAGCAAGACAGTTTCCTTGGTCAAAGTCAGTTGGCAGCATCATGGTACGGAGGGAGCTATATGGGAAAGCGAAGAAATCATGAGGCGTCAGCACCCTTATCTTTTTGAGGATTAGAGTATCGGTTCAAATTTCGAGGACGAAATTTCTGTAAGAGGAAGAGTTGTAACATCCTGAAAATCGACCCCATTTTAGGATTTTATAAAAGGGCAATGTAGTCGAAGGCACAGTCGGTACAAATTTTCCGAACTGTGTGTTCGTGAGATAACGGATTACAGAGGGGCGCCGATAGGAAACGATACGCGTACGACTCGCAATTTCGATTAGGAACGAGCCCTTCGACCATGAGGACCTGGGTGGGAACGATATCCTCTAAGTACTAGAATATTAAGGAAACGGAAATAAATCGATTCGGCAGAAGTACGAAGTTGATTTGTGGGTGATTTTCGCACGACTTCGATACGAATTATGAATGACGGTAAACCGAATTCTTTTCATCTAGTACTCGAGATTATCAATTGAGCCCCCGGGATCACACGACAATCGAGGGACGTCCCTGACTCGAGAATTGGCGTAAACGTGGATCAAAGAATGGTTGACCACGGGTCAAATGTGAAGAAAAGTCCTAAAGGGGCGCCCGATAATCCAAATTGTACTACGGTCGCAATCGACTCAATTTTGCCCCGATTTTTAATACGATTTTGGGAACCGACTTCTCAGTGATACCGGGACTTAATAATTGGACATCGCCTCATTTATTTTGGGATTTTCTGTTGGACGCAGAAGTGTCGGAAAAGGAAAAATTGGACTGGGTTTCGGGCTCGCGCGTGGGTCGGTCCAAGACCGACGGCCAAATGGGCCTAGCGCCTATCTAGCCCAGCCCAATGGGGGCCCAAGCTAGCCCATTCTTCTCTCCCTCCTCAACCTATGGGCTTCTCTCTTTTGGCATTTTCCTTTTGTGCCAAAGTGGGCATTGTTTATGCTTGTTTTTGCTTTGTTTTAATTGGTTCTTGAAGCAAGTGGCAAGCCCACTTGCCTTGGCCTATCCAAGCCTTCAGCAGCCTCTTCTCTCTCCTCTTTCTCCCCCAAAATTCGTGCACCAGCCAGCCCTCACTTTCTCTCCCTTTTTCTCTTCCTTTTCTCTTCCATTTCTAGTGTTCTTTGTTGTCCATGCTGTTTTCCAGCA
This sequence comes from Corymbia calophylla, assembly GCA_014182845.1. NCBI lineage: Eukaryota > Viridiplantae > Streptophyta > Magnoliopsida > Myrtales > Myrtaceae > Corymbia > Corymbia calophylla. Next base: position 98,737 of record JABKBT010000013.1, on the reverse strand, counting down.
AGAAAATGGCCTTGCCGCCGTCACCGGAGCCGCCGCAACCGCCCAAAGTGTAGTCTGGAAGTTAGGAAGCCAGCCGCACACCCCAGTCGCCCGAACCGCCCGTTTCGGCCTTTTCCCCTCTGGCTTTGCCGTCGATTCCGCGTGAATAGTGTTTCGGGGCTGTTTTGGCCCGTTTCGGCCACCGTTCGTCGTCCGTTGCCATCCCCGAGCTTACCCCTCGTAGCCCTCGTTCCCCTCTACGCGCCGGTGTCGCCGGATTTCCGATCCAAGTAAGTTAACTTCCTAATCCTTATTTAGGGGTTAATCTTGCTTAGGGGTTAATTAGTGTATTTGTGTGTTTGTGATTAATTAAGGTTGATTGGTTAATTAGGCTGGTTAATTAAGACTGATGAGGATTAGTTAATTGACCATGGTTAGTGTTAAAGTAACCTAGGTTAATTAATTAAAGTAACTAAGGTTAGTTTTAAAGTAACCAAGGTTAGATTTAACTATGGTTAGGTTAATTTGACCATGGTTAGGTTAATTTGTTAACCATGGTTAAGTTTATTTATTTTTATTTATTTATTTAATTTCGGACGAATTTACTGTTCATGGATTAGTGTTCACATTGCTTTTCACAAATTAGTGCATTCACGATTCTTTTCACGAATTGCGTTCACCGATTCATCGTTCACACGCCTTTGTTCATACGAAATAAATTTTGGTTTCAAATTGTTGTGTTCTTGGTTGTTATGCTTTATTGAAGTGCCGATTGTTAATTATATGCGTGAATAATGATGAAATGCATGATCGAAGATCGAGTGGAAGTGAAAGTGTTTGATTTATTGAGTTATTCCCGAGAATTAGGGAATGTACGTGATTGTTGATTGGTTGAATTTGGAATTTTGGAATTGTCGAGTGATACCGCATGACATATTACGTGGGTTATTTGAAATGGCATGTCGCATGAGCATGAGTGCATGAGCGATGTTGCATTCACGACCAAGCAAAAGCAAAGACAAGAATGAACTTTTTCTTTGAGGTGTTGCATGGTCGATTAAAGTTGATAGCCCGGTTGAGCCGGATGACCGCCAATCCTTCGGGGTTGTGCGTGACCATTGGGTCGCCCGACAAAGTGGTCGAGATGCGGAGTCGCGGTTGAGGCCGGGCCCATGCTCCTTATGGAATGCCGTCGGTGGGGAGAGCCCATGACGTCGCCGTGCCTCACGGGGGTAGGACGATGCCTGTTTACGACCGGTTGACCGCCAACCATAAGGTTGTGTCGTGGCTAGAGGGTCGTAATAATCGGAGCATGTGTGGGCGGTGTGATATGAGAAAGTTTTGTGCAATGCTCGATTATTTGCATGCCTCTTCTTTGTTGTTGTGAGGCGATTGACGGTTTACTGCGGGTAGCGTGTGCCAAGGCCGGGTAGGGTCGCTTGTGATTGCACCTGTTTATTAAATTGTCTTATCTTTGTCATTCTCTCTCGAGGTGGTATTGCATTGATTCTTTGTATTATGTTATATGTTAAACTCCCGAGGCGAGCGAAGTTCCTAAGGGGCTTAGGACTTTAACTTGCTGAGTTTATCTCAACCCGTCGTGGTTAACCTTTTCGAGCCCTAGATGATGCGTGCAGAGGATCGAAGAGAGCGATCCCTCCGAGGCCAACGAGTAGGCACTTGTACGGTGTTAGGTTAGCTAGGCCGAGTCCCTTTTCGAGTAGGCCTTAGCTTGTCGCTGTGTGGTAAGGCGTGTATGTATTTGCTTGTGTCTTTGCGCTAACCTTCGAGATATATAAAAATGGTGTTGTCTTTCCTCTGCTGCTGTTGTTGCTATCCCTGTTGTTTGGTTTGGGAGTTGTTCGTTTCCGCATGTGCTTAATTACAAGATAAAATGAATTGGTCGACGATAGTACTTGGGACGTCGTACAGATAGACCTCAAGTGAAATGGGGTTGCCGCGAGCTCGAGAGTCGGGGCGTGACAGTATTCATACTTCTATAAAGATTCAACCCTTGAAGAAATGAGAGGGATTGGGTTACCAAGAAGACCGAAAGAGTCAAGATTACTACAAGAAGCCTACCATAAATGTCACACCCCAAAACTGCAAGAAAAGGAGTATGACACGGCCGTCCTTCCACACGAAGGACGCAGCCTCAATATAACCAATAACCTGATATCAACATCTATGAACTCAAACCCATATATATATATCAGATAGACCAACACGTTGGCTACACATCAGAGTTTCTATAATCCTCCAAAATAATATTAACAATAAGAACTTAGCCAACTCAAAAGATAACAAACACTAAATAAGTCTTCCTTAAGTCATACAAAAAAAATCAAAAGTTTCCCCTAACAACGCTCTCGCTTTACTCGCCGCTAACCGAGGAACCTGAAAACATAAAGGGTGAATGGAATGAGCAACCACCGCTCAGTGAGTAGTACATATCTTCTAAGCAGATCAGGCAAGCACTATGCATGGATTCAAAGAAATCCCATAACCTTTAAACTCCATCAAATATATAAAATACATAATGAATCATATAGGATTTACTTTTATACTCATATGAAAACTCATTTAAACCATCATAACAATACAAGAATCAATGGTTAAATCCATTGAATAATCTCCATTCAAAAATCACACGTCAATGGTCTATCCATTGACTAATCTATTGCTCAATCTCTTACCATGGCCACGACACAACGCCTTGTGACAAGGCGACCAAGATTCCCCTCTTGGCAAGGTCTCCACCTATAATGCCGGTGGCTCGGCCCAGAAGGATATCCTACCCGGTATGCATACCAACATGCCCCTCAATGGGCTCACAGCAATAATGAGCAAAATAATCATCCTCCAATACCAAAAATCAAATTCAGAAATCAATATAATAAATCAAGCAAATACCTTCTTGCAACATCGTCATCCACCATTTCTCATCCATTTCTCAAATCATCAACATACTTTTCCATAAATCATTTGTAAAGCACATATAAATATATTTTGCCTTCCAACCCTTTTGCATAATACGTTTTCCAAACCTTTATAAACAATCAAAAGGTAGTCCATGCCCGATCCGATTTTTATGCAATAATAATGTCATTTCATAATCTCATACCATATATAATTCATATAATTTTCTCACATGAATTTTACAAATTCAAAGAAGATATAGTACCACTCACCTCGTCGCCTACGATCCAATAAAACGATATTTGAATCGTCAAACTCGCGGTCCTAACAAATAATTGAGGAATGAGTTAAAACCCGATAAAAATCTACCTCAATTATTGAGACAACTAAATCATGTCTTAACACTAATAAAACGACCCCTAAGTGCTAACGAAACACCTAACAAAAGCAATTTATTCAAAGACGTTCAAGAAGCGAGACTAGGGTGCAAAACTTGATTACGCAACAACTTTCTCATCCGAACTCCGATCCAAGCAATCTTATAGTCAAAATGAAGATAATTCCGAGCACTAGAAGACCCATAAATTGGACAACCCAATTTTGAGCCGAAACCGTTAAAATCAGATCTCCAAGCAACCGCGCGCGTACTGTTCATCCAGCGGGCAGAAGTTCAAAATTCCATTTCGGACAAACCACAAGCTCAAATCCAATTCCGTAAAATCCTACGGGTCCATGACATCCTAAAATACCATTCTTATAAATTTTCATAGCTTAATAGCTCAAAAATCAAACTTCGCCAATCAATATTCCCAATATTCCGAATTTGAGCCATAAACCGGAAAAATGCTTCGATTGGAGGAATAAGAGGCACGTGTACTCACCGGGTGTTGTATAAAATAATCGAGTCGGCTTTGTGAGGCTCCCGCGACGCGCACGTACAAAACTCTCTCCTTCTTTCCCTTTCTTCTTCTTTCTCTTTTTCTTTTCTCTCCCGACTGGTTCAGCTTCTGCGAATGAAAATGTAACCCCCACTTATTCTCTCTCCTTCTCCTCTTTGACTTTTCAACTCTCTTTCTTTTCTTTTTAAACTCAAGTGGGTCCCACCACTTCCAAAGGACCTGAATATTACAATAAAGAAGAAGGCACATCAACGTCTGTTGCCTCCTCCTTTGAAGGATTTCTTTCCTGGCCTGCTTAAGTTGCTTCAAGAAGAAGAAGCCAATACTGGTGATATTGGCAATTTGTTTGAAGATAATTTTGTCGATGCCATCTCTGACCTTGATTCTCAAGATGGAGCACTTACTGATCCCGTTGTGTAAGGAATGTTCGTATGTTCTACTTTCATTTCCAATGTATTCCATTTGACTCTCCCCTGTGAGGGAATTCCATTTTATTTCATTTGTTCTTTCAAGTATTATAATAATTTGGATCACAAACTTTAGATCCAAGACATTGTACATTGCTTGCATTTTAATAAAAACATTCACATGTTTTGTTAATAGACGTGTGGAGGTATACTACACCAATCCTATGATGATGCTTTGAGGCCTGGGCTCCTACACGGTTTATAGTTTCCAAGTTTTCTTGGAATGAGGATGTCCAATGATATGAAGACGAGTTCATTTTCAATTTGTTTTCAAAAACCTAAAATTCGAAAAGATTTTCCACATAACATTTTCATGCATGTATTGCATTTATTATCTTTACATACTGACCATCTCATGACTATATATCTCATGACTATATATCAGGCATAACACTTTGCATGATCATGATAGTCATAAGCGGGGCTTAGATTCGCCCCATGAGATTTCAAGTGAACCCAATTATTCTGAGTCTGAAGATGAAAAGAATTCTAAAGCCATCAAAAAGGAATGGATTCAACACGAAGAATCTAAATCACCCACCGAAGAATAGACAATCACTATGAATTTTGGAGATTCTGAAAATCCCAAGAAAAAACCAAGATTGGGGCAAATCTTTCCCCAATAGATACTGAAAGGTTGATGAGCTTCTAAAAGAATACCAAGATGTGTTCGCTTGGTCCTATGCTGACTTGTTGGGTTGTTATTGTGGAACATTCTTTGCCTTTCGATCCAAGTATTCTGCTAAAAAGCAAAAGCTTAGAAGGATGAAGCCAGATTTGTCTAAGAAAATTGAAGAGGAGGTCATGAAACTCCTGAAAGTTGACTTTATCGAAATCACACACTATGCCAATTAGATCGCTAATATCATCCCTGTCATGAAGAAGGATGGGCGAGTTCGAGTGTGTGTTGACTATTGAGACTTGAGCAAAGCAAGTCCTAAAGATAATTTCCCATTACCGCATATTGATGTTCTAGTTGATAGTACAGCGGGATATGAACTATTCTCCTTCATGGATGGTTTTTCTTCCGAATGAATAAAGAAGAGAAGACCAAGATGTCTTTTATCACTCCGTGGGGGACCTTTTGTTACAAGGCGATGCCCTTTGCTGTAAAGAATGCTAGGGCAACCTATTAAAGAGCCATGGTGACTCTCTTCCATGACATGATGTACAAAGAAATCGAAGTCTATGTTGACAACATGATTGGTAAGTCAAGAAAAGGTGAAGAACACATCAAAGTCTTGAAAAAGTTGTTCGATCAACTTAGAAAATTCAAATTGAGACTTAACCCCGCAAAGTGCATATTTGGGCGAAGTCTAAGAAACTCTTGGGATTCATGGTTAGCAACCATGGCATCAAGATTGATCCATCAAAGGTGAAGGCCATTTGTGATTTGAAGCCTCCTTCCACCGTTAAAGAGGTGCGGAGTTTATTGGGAAGATTAAACTACGTGGCAAGGTTTATATCCCAATTATCCAAAACCACAAAGCCTTTCTTCAAGCTGTTGAAGAAAAATGTTAAGGTTCAATACGATGAAGAATGTCAAAAGTCCTTCTAAGAATTGAAGCGATATCTTTTGTATTCTCCTATATTAGTGCCACCTACTTCGGACGTACCTTTAATTCTCTATCTTACTATCTATGAAGAGTCATTGGGAGCCATGTTAACTCAAAAAGGACCAAATGACGAGAAAGAACGAGCCATTTATTACTTGAGCAAGAAATTCTTTGACTGTGAGTCAAGTGGATTGAAACCAATTCTTATGCTTATGTCATTGCCAAGAAAGTGGCTAGATTTATCTGTCATGACATCATCGCTCTATATGGGGTTCCTGATGTGTCGCGACCTACTAAAAAATGTTCTAAATAATATGTTTAAGGGTATTGTTAATTTCGGGCCGATGGCCCGTCATTAACTCGGGCTCTCCCAAACCCATACCTCGCGCGACGTGGGATATTCATGAAAATCTTCAAATAGGGAGTTGCCACTAGCCTATTAAGGTCGGTTAGGAACCAAGCGAGACATGGGAGCGTATCTCACTTTTTACGCAACTAGAGAATCTAGAATCGGGGACTTGATTACATTAGTCACGCAACTAACGCCCTTTCGGTACCTAACTTGATCATGCATTAGTGAGATCTTGGCAATGTATTCGAGAAAACTAAGGTTTATCCTAACTGTTCCATAGTAAGGAAATAGCATTCAAATATCGCGATAAAACAAGCGCACGGAATATAACATAAAACAAAAAACTATTGTAGAGCCCTAAAAACTTATTCAATTTTGGGTTTTTTTTTTTTCTTTTTTAAGGGTTTTCTGGATTTTTGCAATTTTTCTGAATTTTCTGAATTTTTATGAATTTTTATATTTTTTTAATATTTTTAATATTTTTAATATTCCGAATTTTCCGAAATTAGACAAAACAAGCTTTCAAGATTTTTTTATATTTTCTGGCTTTTCTGAAAATTTAAAAAAAAAAACATTTATTAATCTTTTTTGGAATTTTCTTATTTTTTTCTAATTTTTTGGAATTTTTGAATATTCGAAAAAAAGAAAGAAAATAAAATTAAAATAAACTTTTAAAACCTTTCTGAAATTAAAAAAACATTTTTAAATTTTTGATGATTTTTCGACAATTTTTAAGATTTTTTAAGATTTTTTAATTTTTAATTTTTATTAAAAAGTGATTCGGACCGGGTCGGGTGACCCTGCCCTACTAAACCGACCCGGACCCTATTGGTCCGAGCCGGAGCAAGTGACTGGGCTGGCCGAACGGCCCGGTCGAAAAATCTTTAAAATGGCCCATTAACAAATTGTAACAAAAAGGCCCATTTCCCTATTTAGAAAAATTTGGCCCAAAATCCCGTCTAAGCCCATCTGAAAAATTGCTCAGCCCAGCCCATTTTCATTTTATTTTCAGCCACTTTTTATATATATATATTTTTTTAATTTCGATTTTCTTTGCTTTTTTTATTTTTTAATTCTTTTTTTCATTTTTTGTCTTTTTCCTTATTTTGTCTTTTTCTGCTGTAGATTCCTCCATGCAGCATCGTCTTCTTCAACCTCCCAAAGCAGCAGGCCGAAGCTTCGCCGGAGCTCTTCTCCGCGTACGACGAGCTTGCACCGGCTTTTGGGGTGTCGCCAGGCCATTGCCCGGCGTTGGTCGTTCCGTCCGACCGACGCCGAGCGCCGCCGGCCGCCGGTTGGCCGGCATTCCGAGAGTGGCCGGGTTGACTCCGGCGGGATACGCATACCTCGACCCGCCTATCGAAGAGCTGGGAAAACGCCGGGAACGGTTCATGACAACGACATAATTCCTAGCGGGGCAGAAAAGACTAAAAAGCGGGTTAGAGTCGGGCGCTCGGTGGGGCATTTCGTCGAACACCTAAAGTGCGCTATGGAAAAGAGCGATTATCGGTTCAACCGGACTTGAACTCGAGACCAGACTATCAACAAAGCAAACCGGAACGCAGCAATGCTCGATGGGGAACCGGCGGGGCCGAAACTCGCGCGAACCGGTCGGCCGCGAGCTTCGGCCCTTCATTTTCCAGAAATGGGGACCAGCGTTAGGGGCCTTACCTTGTTCGGAGGAGGAGCTGCGGCGAGCAATGGCGGGCTGAGGGGACCTCCGGCGACGACCAACTACTCTCTCAGCTCGCTCTTCTCTCTCGGTCTGGCTCACTGCTGCCAACGCTCTCTTTCTCTCTTTTGCTTTCAGCCAGCCGAAGAAGAACCAGCTCTCTCACCATATACTAGCGAGAGATGAAAGAGGCGTACCTAAATACTACAAGCCTTGGGCAACTCCTCTCAACTGCTATCCTCACCATTCCATTCATTCCAGTCCTTGTCAACATGAGCTTGAGCCCATTTCACTGCTGCACGAGCAGCTTGTGGTCCACCGGGAAGCCCTCGTTCGTTTATGGTATCAGCCATGTCGATGAAAGGGATGACCGACAGTGTCCCAGGTCTCCCATATTCAGAATGTAAGAAAGTGCTGAAGATCTCTGTGCAGATTCCCACGACTTCGTCAATGGAATCGCCGGACAAATCCTTCTTTTTTTTCGGGAGCTTCGTCAGGAGGTGGCTCCTGAATTTCTCCGTCTCGGCATCGGCGAACTCGGGAATGGGGTCGGGAAATTTGTACTCGGCGGCTCTGCAGATGTGGTTGCCGCGGCGAGGCTTCGATGCGAGGTGATTGAAAGAAGGCGAGCTTCGGGTTCTGCAGACGCTCGTCGAGGGTGCGCAGGATGAGCTAGAGGAGAACACTTTCGGAGGAGGAGAAGGACGAGGAGAAAGAGAAGAGTCGAATCTGGAGGAGGAGAATTGCCATAATGGCGGAGGCGAGACGGTCCCAAGCATCCTCATCGTCTGTTTCCCTCGCTCTCTTTTAGTGCGTCTCTTCAGCCGTTTCTTTTCCGGTTTCTTCTGCTGCTCCTCTCTTCAGCTCTCTCTCAGACTCTCTTCTTTTTTTTTTTTTACTCCTCCCTGGCGCAGATCCATCTCCCAGATCCCGCCCCCTCTGCTCTCTTTTTTTCTCAGATCTGGATTTTTTTAGAACCTCCACTCTCACTCTCCCTCTGGCTTGCTCTCCCGGTCGCTTCTCCGAAAACCCAGAAAAACCCGTACTCCGTTTTTTTCCTTCAAAAACCCAGAAAAACAGCCTGCTTTCTCTCCCTTTTCCTCCTCCAAAACCCAGAAAAACCAGTTTCCTTCTTCTGCGTTTTTTGCTGCTCTACTGTCCGAAAACCGAGCCCCTGGTTTTCTTTCTTTCCTATCCGAAAAACCGCCCCCCAGCTGCTCACCGATCCTCTGCCATCCAAAACCCCCTCCCAGCTCTTCCGGTCCTCGCCGAAAACCGCCCTCCGAAACCCAGAAAACCCACTCCTTCTCTCTGCGTTTTCTGTCACTGCTTCGGTCTTCTTCGCTGCTCCTCTCTGGTCGCCATTGCCTTTCGTTTTTTTTTTTTTTCGAAAATCGTCACCCCCGTGAGAGGAGGGGGTCGCGCCCGGATAGCCTCGTTGCTGTCTGCCTCCTCCTCTGCTCCTTTTTTTTTTTTTTTCTCCTCCTTTCCTCGAGCTTCCCCTGTCTGATCCTCTCCTATGTGCGTGTCTTCTGTGCCTTCTATCCGTGTACGTGTGAGGCGTGTGTATGTGTGAGTGGAGAGATGGAGAGAAGAGAAAAAATCCTGGGCTGGGCTTGTGTTTCTGGCAATTATAGTGGGCTTGTAGGAAATAAGTGATGGGCTTAAGAGATTAAGAGAGTGGGCTGGACCGAAATTTTTTTTTTCGATTTTCGTTTTTTTATCAATTTTTTTTCTTTTCTGTAAATTAATATATATGTGCAAGATAAATGGGCATTTAAAACAAAATAAACAAAAATTCGGGTGTCAACAGCTTGGCGACTCCACTGGGGACTGGTTCTATACCTTAGAAGACTTAGGCCTAATTTGCTTGATTGTGTGTTATCTAATGTATTTCTTTGGCAACGCATTCGAGAAGGTGATGTTGGTGCAGGATTGGAGTAATAAGGGGTGGAGTTTTTGCTAACACTTTGTTTTGTAGGTTGGTGAATGGAGATGAATGATTGTATGGTTAAAATTTTGAAGTGTTGTTTGCTATATAAACTATTGTGCATGTCTTGCTTACATGGCACTACACTTTAGCACACACAATCTGCCGCCGGACCTGGGCCGCATAGGATCACTTAGGATGGTGCTGAGATGGATGCCACTCCAACTACCACCATGTAGTACGAGTCGCCCATCTCAATTCCGAAATTCTGCTGACGTCGAGAGCTTCCACCCCGGCTTGCAAACGCGCAGCACGGGTCGACTCTTTAACAAAGCTGGAGTCATGGGAACCCCGACCTAACCACGACCATGCCGGTTCAGTCCGGTAATCCCGTGGCTTCATTTGAGCCGTCTAGAGTAGAAATTGACCCACAGTCTCATGTGTATGTCTATGTGATTGGAAAAAAAATAGAAAAAGAAAAATCATCAACATTGGTAAGTATGATTTCTCCTTTTACTTGTTCATTTTTTATTAAAACTTTCATTTTTGAAATTTGCAGAGATCAATCGAATGCCCTCGGTGTAGGCTTTTAATTTGGAAAATTGGCAATTACTCTTTATAAGCAAACATTCAGTGTCAATTTCAAAAATCTCTAATTTAGCTCTGCACAATAGATGATTTTGCTAAAGTCTCCAATCATGGGCTTAAAATCACATTTCGTCAAAAAAAAAATTCTTCCAATTCATGATTATGTTTTGGGGCATACAAAAAAATTGAAATCATACTTTTAATCAAATTCTTTCCCTCTCACATTTTGAGTTTGAAATTTCAAATCACATTTTGTTTATAGATTTCTCAAAATAAAAATCACTTCATTTTGGCAAAAGTGAAAGCACAAATTAGTCTTTCAAGATTAATGCCACATTTTTGCATATGAAACTTTTGGGAATAGAGTGGGCATTCAATTGATAATCGCGGATCGATCTTTTAATGATGTCTCCTCTTACGATCAAATCTTGGCAAAATACCGAAATCCTGTAATAGGAATTTTGGGGCATGTACCATCGCCTCGATTTTGTTGTAAGAGGCGACCTCATTGGAAGATCATTTTCTCATTCACATACTGACATTGTTTCTTCTTCTTGCAGGATGCGTGATGGCCATTCTTCGAACTTTTCTTACTTGATCGTGCCAAGAAGTAGACTTTAAATTAGGATGAGAATTTTCGTTACTCATAGGAATGTATTATATTTCCTTTATGTCTTTATTCTTTGTATGGATGATGTTTTCAATACCAAGTTGATCATAAACCCCAGTGACTCATTTTTTTGGATAAAGAAATTTAAATTTATAAACATCCTTTGGCTTCGAGGGCAATTCAGAAGTTAGTATATTCTATTGAATTTCCATGAGTTTTTGAAAGTCAATGCATTTTGTCTCTCTCATGTATTTGTCCTTTGCAGGGAATCTTGGGAAAGATAATCTGGGATGGTAAAATCGTAATCTTTCCAATGGAATCAATTTATTCTAAAACTGATTTGTTCATACATTTTCTTGCAGGGGAGAACTAAACAATTTTGACGTTGGTATTTGAATTAGATCACAAGCAAATACTCCCACGAATCTTGATCTTGGAATTCAAAAAATGAGAGTCCAACTTCGACATTTGACTCTGGGGCAACATCTCTCCTTCCCCACCAATGACGCTTGTTGGGGCAAAATTCACCACAAAAGGACATATCGTTCCCGAATTGAGCTCAATTAAGTAGAGAGATAACACGATTCATCTTCTTTTATCACAGGGCGATCACCAACACAAGTCACTTAAAGCATAGTAAATCGCACCCATGAAGCATGATGAAATTGAGTCAATCAATTCGACGCTAAAAGAAAAAATGCACAATGACTGCGGGAGCAGTGCTTTCCACCAAAGACGCATGCGATAAATAGAACAGAGCATCCAAGAAACAATGCCCTCAAATGTTAAGACATAAATGCTCATGCCCGAAGAACGGAAGCACATGAAGGGTAAATTGTATCGATTCCAATTGCTCATGTTGATATTGTCTCTAACATGATCCCTTTTTCCTTTGATAGGGAAACATCAAATGCCCGTAAAAAAAAGGGGGGGCAAGTGAAGGGCAATTTGGGGTTGCCAAATATCCAAGAGGATGATGTTGGCACTTGAGTGTTAAATGCGAGTGAAGGGAAATAATGTATCGGCTCCAATTTTCAATCATTGAAGATTCTTGCATTAACACTTTCCTTCCTATTTTTTATAGGGTTACTAAATCGCCATGCTGCAGGTAAGTACCCTTCTTCTCAAAATCAAAAGGAAGATAAAATTGAGAATTTTCATCCAAAAAATTTTTCAGCATTTGATTGGGAGCACGTAAAAAGTAAAAAGAAAAAAAGAGATGGGATAGAAATTGAGGAAATGAACTTTCCACAAAGTTTCTGAGCATTGTTTTTTATTTCAAAATTGTATATCCGCTTGGTGGATCACTCATTTTGAATTAAAATCCCCCATGGAGATTAATCTACTCATATGATCTCGACTAAATGAAATTGAGATGTTTAATCATGTCAAGCAGGAAATGCTTAGGACGAGGAAAGGCAATCCATTTCCAAACACATCCTTCAAACATTGTGAGAGCTGAGCTAAAAAAAAAAACCTATGTCGTTAAAAGACAAAAGAGTCATTCGCAATTGGTACATTGACCAAAATGAAAAGAGGCATTTCTTTTCCCTATCTTACACACCACAGGTGACCATAGTCAGCCCCTTTGAGCCTTAAATGCAAAGAAATCAAAAAATACCCCTGTTAAGAACCACCCAACAATGGGGCAAATCTGGAGGTTTTGGTTGATATCACATGGTGAAAAGATGAGAAAGACTTCTTTGCTTTCACTTGCATTAATCTTTTTGTGGTAATTTCAGGTGAATTCTTATGAAGGCTTGAAACATCCCCAGGTGAAGAAGAGCATTCATTTCTTTATCCAAACACCGATACCCATTGCTTAAACCAAGTTGAGCCTAATCATTAATTTTTGAAATCCAAGTGGTGATTATCTCCCCATACTGGGGCAAGGCACATGATTGACCAATATGATTGGCATTTTATGTGAAAATGTGAAGAAAAAAAAAACTCTCGAAAGTCCTAAAAGCTCAAAAAGTTCAAAAGAGCAAAAGTCCAATGAAAATTAAGGGGCATGAAAAAGCAGTGTGCCTGGTAAAAGTAAGGCCAATGCCCGTGAAAAAAAAAAAGAGAAAAAAAAGAAGAAGAAAAGAGTAGATTTGCATCAAGGGAAAAACTCCTATGTGAAAAAAAATTGTCCAATTCAAAATGCTTGCATCAAAAAGAAAATCGTTGCAAATGTAAAGAAAAAACTTCAACTTTCTTGGAAACAAACGAAGACGAGAGTTATATAACAAAACTTTTTCACCCACATGAAACTCCTTTCTTAAGATGTGTCGATCGTGCCATCTCTTCGTTTTCTCTTTGTAAATTCTTACACTTTCGTATGCATAATTGCGCATCTCTTCCAACTCATCTAACTGAAGCAATCTTTTCTCACCTATTACCTGCATATCAAAGTTCAGTTTTTGCAAAGCCCAATATGCTTTATGCTCCAACTCAACAGGTAAATGGCATGCCTTACCATACAAAAGTCGAAAAGGTGACATGCCAATAGGAGTTTTGAAAGCAGTTCTATAAGCCCATAAAGCATCATCAAGTTTCCTTGCCCAATCCTTCCTATTAGTATTCACGGTCTTTTCCAAACTTCTCTTTATCTCCCTAGTAGATATCTCAGTTTGACCACTAGGTTGGGGATGATAAGCAGTAGCTACCTTATGAGTGACTCAATATTTATGCAAAAGTGACTCAAATTGTTTATTCCTGAAGTGTGTGCTTTGGTCACTTATAATAGCATTAGGTCTGCCAAACCGAGTAAAGATATACTTTTTCAAGAAATTACAAACAATCCTAGCATCATTAGAGTGCAAAGCCACGGCCTCTACCCATTTAGACACATATTCACAAGCAACCAATATGTAAGTGTTATCGAAAGAAGGTGGAAATGGACCCATGAAGTCAATGCCCCAAACCTCAAATAATTCACATACCATGATATTGTTTAAGGGCATCTCATGCCTTCTAGATATATTTCCAGTCATTTGACACCTATCACAATGAGAAACATAAGTATGTGCATCCTTAAAAAGAGTAGGCCAATAAAATCCACATTGTAAAATCTTAGCAACAGTTTTGGTGGCACCATAGTGACCACCTGGCTCTCCATCATGGCAATGAAAAATAATGTTAGGGATTTCTTTCTTAGCAACACAACGTCTAATTATTCGATCAGCATATACCTTAAACAAGTAAGGATCCTCCCAAAAGTAGTGTCTAACATCGGAGAGAAACTTTTTCCTTTGTTGATGATTCAAGTCAGGGGGAAAGATGTCACTTACCAAATAGTTCACAATATCTGCATACCACGAAGTTTGGATTTTCAAGGAAAAGAGTGCTTCATCAGGAAAGTCATCCAAAATTGGTATCTCATCGCTAGGGGCATTCGGCAACCTAGATAGGTGATCGGCCACAAGATTCTCGGTCCATTTCTTGTCCTTAATTTCTAAATCAAACTCTTGAAGCAACAAGATCCAATGAATTAACCTTGGTTTCGCATCCTTCTTTGCCAATAAATACTTTAAAGCTGCATGATCAGTATAGACAATCACTTTAGAGCTAATCAAATAAGAACGAAATTTATCAAAAGCAAAAACAATTGCTAAAAGCTCTTTCTCAATAGTGGCATAATTCAATTGGGCTCTATTAAGGGTTCGGCTAGCATAATATATGACTCGAAAAATTCCATCAATCTTTTGACCAAGCACAGCTCCAATGGCATAATCGCTAGCATCGCACATCAACTCAAAAGGCAAACTCCAATCTGGTGGTGTCATTATAGGAGCCAAAATCAACTTCTCCTTTAATGTCTCAAATGCTTGCAAACACTTAGAGTTAAAATCAAACTTAACATCTTTTTCAAGCAATTTTGTGAGTGGTCTTGCAATCTTGGAAAAGTCATTTATGAATCGCCTATAAAACCTTGCATGTCCTAAAAATCCTCGAAGTAATTTTACAGAAGTAGGAGGTGGTAATTTGAAAATAACTTCAATTTTGGTTTGATCCACCTCAATACCTCTATCAGATATTTTATGGCTCAACACTATCCCTTCCTGCACCATAAAATGACACTTCTACCAATTTAGCACAAGGTTAGTCTCTTCGCATCTTTGTAACACCAAAGCTAAATTATGCAAGCATGAATCAAAAGATGTACCAAAAACAGAGAAATCATCCATGAAAATCTCAATGTATTTCTCTATCATGTCAGAAAAATATAGCCATCATGCATCGTTGAAAAGTAGCAGGTGCATTACAAAGACCAAAAGGCATCCTTCTATATGCAAATGTACCATAGGGACAATTAAATGTAGTCTTTTCTTGATCATTAGATGCAATAAGGATTTGGTTATACCCTGAATATCCATCCAGAAAACAATAATACTCATGTCCTGCAAGTTTTTCTAACAATTGATCAATGAAAGGTAAAGGAAAGTGATCTTTACGAGTGGCATCATTCAATTTTCTATAATCCATGCAAACTCGCCACCCTGTAACTGTCCTAGTTGGAATTAATTCATTCTTTTCATTGGTTAGAACAGTCATACCTCCCTTTTTTGGCACTACTTGCACATGACTTACCCAATCACTATCATAAATTGGATAGATAATACCTGCATCGAGTAACTTAATTACTTCTGTTTTCACAACTTCTTGCATTTTCGGATTGAGCCTTCTTTGTGGTTGGATGATTGGTTTGTATTGCTCCTTCATCAGAATTTTGTGCATGCAAATCGAAAGACTTATTCCCTTTATATCCGCAATAGTCCATCCAATTGCACTCTTATGCTCTCTAAGCACTCTAAGTAACTTCTCCTCCATCACCCCTGTCAAAGAAGAAGAAATAATCACTGGATAAGAAACACCATCAAGAAAATCATATTTTAAATAAGAAGGTAAAGGTTTAAGCTCAAGAGTTGGTGGTTCTTCAATGGAAGGCTTGGGCTTTTTTGCACTTGACTCCAACTCTTCAAATTTTTGAGATTTCCATCTCGGACATAATGGATTTGCTTCTAAAAACTCTACGGCCTCTCTAATTTCTTCATTCTCGGTTTCTTTCTCTTTTGGCCGAACCAAACATGCCTCTATAGGATCTTGAGTTGTGGTTAATTCAAGCATGGTCTTTACTTCACTGTCTATGGTATCTATACTCAAGCAATCACTTGGTCCCTTAGGGTTTTTCATGACTGTGAGGACATTGAAAGTGACTCGATCTTCTCACACTCTAAGGATCAATTTTCCTTGTTGTACATCAATGAGAGCTCTTCCCGTGGCTAGGAATGGTCGGCCCAAAATAATAGGAACTTCATAATCCTCCTCCATCTCTAGCACAACAAAATCGGCCGGGAAGATAAATTTATTCACCTTTACTAAAACATCCTCCACCACGCCTCTTGGATATTTGATAGATCTATCCGCTAATTGTAAAGACATGGTGGTCGCTTTTACTTCTCCTACACCTAGTTTCACAAACACCAAATAAGGCATTAGATTTATACTAGCACCAAGATCACATAAAGCTTTATTAAAGTAAGCATCACCAATATTGTATGGAATAGTAAAACTCCCTGGATCTTTTAATTTTGGTGGTAGCTTATTTTGAAGGATGGCCGAACATTCCTCATTCAACTTCACAGTCTCATACTCTTCTAACTTCCTTTTGTTAGCGACGATCTCCTTCAAAAACTTGGCATAACTTGGCATTTGAGCTAGAGCATCTACAAAAGGAATATTAATGTGCAATTGTTTAAGATAATCTAAAAATTTTGAAAATTGCTTATCTTGCTTGTGTTTAGCTAGCCTCTCCGGAAAAGGAATAAGTGGAACATATGGCATTGGAGATGGCTTGCTCTTTAGTGGCTCGTCCTTTTGTTTGGTCTCGGTGGAAGATTTGGCTTTATTCTCTTCTTCTACATCCTCATCTTGATCTTGCTTTCCAACTTTTTTTTCACTTTTCAACGTAATTACCTTTGCATTCTCTATAGGGTTCCTCTTGGTATCACTTGGCAAGGCACCACTTTGTCTCTCATTAATTCTCTGAGCTAGTTGCCCCACTTGCTTCTCTATATTTCGAATTGACACTTCTTGATTGTGGAGTCTTACATCGGTATTTCTCATGAAATCTTGAGTGGTTTGAGCTTGTTTTTCCACAGTTTGGGCTAGCTTGGCAACCAAATCCTCCAAGTTGGAATTATGCTTCTCCATGGATGGTGGTGGTGCTCTCGGTCCTTGTTGATTTTGACCTCCCCAAGATAAATTAGGGTGATTCCTCCATCCTGGGTTGTAAGTGTTGGAGTAAGGATTGTTTTGAGGACCCATGTTAAAATTTGAAACAAAGTTAGCATGTTCAGAAGAACTAGCATAAGGGTTACCTACTTGACAATCAGTGCTAATATGATTTCCACCACAAAATTCACAAGATACTCCTTGAGTTTTTAAAGAAGCAATCATATTGCTTAATGCATCAATTTTTGCATTCAAAGTCCTATTGGTGTCAACTTCATGAACTCCACTTGGCTTTCGGGCTTGGTATCTCTCAATTGGCCATTGGTAGCTATTACTTGCCATCTCCTCAAGTAGATGAAAAGCTTCTTCAGGTGACTTATTTTGCAAAGTGCCTCCAGCTACCGCATCTAAACTAGCTCGAACGGTAGGATGCGCTCCGTTATAGAATGTATGTACTTGCATCCAAATTGGCAGTCCATGATGCGGGCATCTCCTTAGCAGCTCTTTAAACCTCTCTCATGCTTCATAAAAAGGCTCACCATCCATCTGCATAAATGTAGTAATATCATTACACATTTTGGCAGATTTTGTAGGAGGAAAATACTTACTTAGGAATTTTTGAGCCAAGTCTTCCCAAGTAGTGATAGAGCCTGCAAGAAGAGAAGTCAACCAAGTCTTAGCTTTATCACGAAGAGAAAATGGGAACAATCTTAATTTAAGAGCATCATCAGTAACGCCATTGAATTTAACAGTGTCACAAATTTCAAGGAATGCTTCTAAGTGTAGATTTGGATCATCATGAGGCAATCCACTGAATTGCCCTGCATTTTGAAGCATTTGATTAAGGATGGCTTGATCTCAAAATTGTTGGCTTGCACTGCCGGCCTCCTTATACTTGATTGTGCTCCTTGAATTGTTGGTGTAGCATAATCTTTCAAAGTCCTCCTTGGAGATGCAACTTCTTGATCTTTAGCCATTGCAATGTGAATTGCTTGTGCTTGTTCTCTTCTTCTCCTAAGAAAAGTTCTTTCAATCTCAGGATCAAACTCTTCAAGGTCTCCTTGTTGGCTTCGGGTTATGTGATGCTCCTCCATCTTTTATAGAGAAGTGAGTTTGGCCTACAAACGAAACAATTAAAAAAATAAAATAAAGGCTAGTCTAAACTGAGAATTGCTCGATATCAATAGTAATTGGAAAATTGTCAAAGCAATCCCCGGCAACGGCGCCAAAAACTTGTTAGGTGAATTGCTAGTGCACAATATCAACAAATAATAAAGTGATGAGTGAGTATCGTTCCCACAAGGATTGTTTTTATGTATTTATTTATCCAATTACTTACTGAAAGTGATCAATCCAAAAATTTAGCTAACCAAATCGAAAAGACAAGTAAAAAGTGAACTAAACCAATTAAAAGACTAAAATATAAAAGAGTAAAAAATTAAAGGATTCAAAAGCTAATTAAAATTGTAAAATAAAAATAATCTAAAGCAAACTAAGAATTAACAAAGCTAATTATCAAGATTTTAACCAAATCACAAAACGTTGGAGCATCCAACTTCACTTAACCATTCATAATTAATTTTCTTAACTTGTCATGCAACAAATTAATTTCCAATTGTGTTAGGCGAAATTTCCCTAAGATGAATTACAAGCCGACCTCGGCCAAATAATCCCTAATTAGGTATGTTAACCCACACTAACCTTAGGTGAATTTAAACTACCCAAAAGCATTAAGTTCTTGTGGAAATTCCCGGATTCAATCTAAGTAGTCCCAACCTAGATCTACTACTGTAGCCACATAAATAACCTAGTGTACCTTGACCTAGATTTAATTTATGGTTCAATATCACTAATGCGCATGCACACAATCTCCACCCGGTATCATGCATACATCAAAAAATCATTCAAAAGTGGGCCAAACTTCTAAAAGTATTAAGATCATGATAGAGAACGACACAATCAAAACAATTTTGTTGCATGAGCAAGTCTTTGAAAATCAATCAATCATGATTAAGATCCATTATAGCTTTAACAAAAGAAATTTAGAACATAGTAAAAACTAAACTAACAAAAATTAAAGAAAACATAAAACAAATTCACCAATTTGAGATACAAGGAGCTTCAGGTTTGTCTCTTCCTTCTCTTCTTGACACGCACCAACTCCACTAAAAAATAAAATCTAAGTAAGAAAACCCAAAATCTTATGCAAAGATGGTGTCTCCAACGATTCTCTCTTCCTTCTTTATATGCGGCACAAGATGTAACATCCTGAAAATCGACTCAATTTAGCCCCGATTTTTAATCCGATTTTGGGAACCGACTTCTCAGTGATATCATAACTAAATACTTGGACGTCGCCTCATTTATTTTGGGATTTTCCGTTGGACACGGAAGTGTCGGAAAAAGGAAAAATTGGACCGGGTTTCGGGCCCGCGGGTGGGCCGGCCCAAGACCGGCGGCCCAATGGGCCTTGCACCCATTCAGCCCAGCCCAAGAGGGGCCCAAGTTGGCCCAAGTTCCCCTCCATTTCCAACCCATGGGCTTCTCTCTTTTGGCCTTTTGCTTTTGTGCCCAAGTGGGCATTGTTTTTGCTTGTTTATTGCTTGTTTTTTATTGGTCCTTCAAGCAAGTGGCAAGCCCACTTGCCTTGGCTTCTCCTTCAAGTTTTCAGCCCCTTCTCTCTCCTCTTTCTCCCCCAAAATTCGTGCACCAGCCCAGCCACTCTCTCTCTCCCTTTTTCTCTTCCTTTTCTCTTCCATTTTTGGTGTTCCTTGCTGTCTTTACTGTTTTCCAGCCGGAAAACAGCCTTGCCGCTGTCACCAGAGCCACCACCACCGCCCAAAGTGTAGTCCTAGAAGTTAGGAAGCCAGCCGTGCACCCCCGGTCACCCCTGGTGGCCCCGGACCGCCCGTTTCGGCCTTTTCCGCACTGCTGGTCAGTTCCGTGTGAACAGTAACCAGCAGTGTTTTTGGCCCGTTTCGGCCACCGTTTGTCATCCGTTCTCGTCCCCGAGCTTACCCCTCGTAGCCCTCATTCCCCTCTACGCGCCGGTGTCGCCGGATTTCCGATCCAAGTAAGTTAACTTCCTAATCCTTGTTTAGGGGTTAATTAGTTTAATTTTTGTGCTTAGTTAATTATGGGTTAGTTTGTTAATGGTGGCTGAGTTAATTAAGCTGACTAGGGTTAGATTAGTTGACCACAGTTAGTAATAAAGTAACCTAGCTTAATTAATTAAAGTAACTAAGGTTAGTTTCTAAAGTAACTATGGTTAATTATTAATCATGGTTAGGTTAGATTAACTAGGGTTGAGTTAAATTGTTAACCATGGTTAAGTTTATTTATTTTTATTTGTTTATTTAATTTCGGACGAATTTACTGTTCACGGATTACTGTTCACGGATTACTGTTCATACAGAAGTAAATTTTGGTTTCAAATTGTTGTGTTCTTGGTTGTTATGCTTTCTTGAAGTGCCGATTGTTAATTATATGCGTGAATAATGATGAAATGCATGATCGAAGACCGAGTGGAAGTGAAAGTGTTTGATTTATTGAGTTATTCCCGAGAATTAGGGAATATACGTGATTGTTGATTAGTGGAATTTGGAATTTTGGAATTGTCAAGTGAGATCGCATGACATATTGCGTGGGTTATCTGAAATGGCATGTCGCATGAGCATGAGCGATATTGCATTCACGACAGAGCAAAGATAAAAATGGATTGCTTGATGATGTGTTGCATGATCACATTAAGAGAGGGAACTCGGCGTTGCCGGAAGACCGCCAATCCTTATGGGATTGTGCCGTGGCCAGTGGGTCGCCTGACTTCGGTCGGATGCCTGACAGGGAGGGGTTCTTTGTGGGATTGCGGTAATGGGCGGGTCCCGGGCCTCTATCAGTTGTGGGGCTACGGTAGTGGGCGAGTCCTATGCTCCTTCGGGAATGCCGTCTTGGGAGTGGGCCATTGACGTCGCCATGCCTTGAGGTAAAGAGGACGAAGCTGGTTTAGCCAGGAACCGCCAACCATAAGGTTGTGCCGTGGCCCAGGAGGGGGCGTAATAATCGGAGCATGTGTGAGTGTGAGACATGAGAAAGCTGTGTGAGATGCTCGATTATTCGCATGCTCTTAATGTCGTGATGAGTTAAATGACAGCGCTACGTAGGTCACGTGTACCAAGGCCAGGTAGGATCGCCCGTGGTTGTGTCTCGCTTATTGAACTGTCCTATGCTTTTGTTTCTCTCTACATTATGCTGACTGCTGAATTAGGTTGTATGTTAAATCTCAAGGCGAGCGAAGTTCCTAACCGGGGCTTAGGACTTTAACTTGCTGAGTTTATCTCAACCGGTCGTGGTTAACCTTTTCAGGCCCTAGATGATGCAGTACTTGAGGATCGAAGAGAGCGATCCCTCTAAGGCCCATGAGTAGGCAGCTGTAGCCTATTTCCTTTTTTTTCCGAGCCTTCCCCCACTTGTACAGGGTTAGGTTAGCTAGGCCGGTCCCTTTTTGAGTAGGCCTTAGCTTGTCGCCTGTAGTAAGACGTGTATGTATTTGCTGGTGTGCCGGCTAACCTTCAAATATATAAAATAGTATTTGTCTTTCCTCTGCTGCTGTTGTTGCTATCCCTGTTGTTCGTCTTGGGAGTTGTTCGTTTCCGCATGTGCTTAATTACAAGATAAAATGAATTAGTCGACGACAGTACCTGGGACGTCATACAGTTAGACCTCAAGTGAAATGGGGTTGCCGCGAGCTCGAGAGTCGGGGCGTGACACAAGAGCAGTTTATATAGCCTCCAAAAATCTGCCATAAGTTGACTCCTACTAGGATTTGGAAAAGATTTCTCCTTATCTCCTTGATTTTCTTTGAACCTTATCTTCAATCATGGTCAAATTTTTCAAATTTCTGATCTGGGCTGGCTTTTTCTTCAAGATGAAATATTCTGAAAGATATTACAATATTTTGGAAGATCTGAAAATATTTCCTACAAAATAAAATTACGTGAGTAGCAATTAAATTCACCCAAAATTCATCAAAATTTAGCAAATATTAAGTCTAAATTAGCAAGAATACTCTATTAAAAATAGAGTTATCATGTACAGTCCTGATGAGGAATCTTATTGTAAACTTTTGATCCAATTTGCTGACATTGTCAAGAAGCATAGAATTATGGCTTCTCAAAAGAAAATGATTCTTGCCTAGAAGGAAATAGAGTTCCTCGAAATGCGTTTAAAAGATGAACCTTTTGTCCAAAATCTCACATTGCTTATGAACTCCAAAAATTCCTTGAAAGGGACTTCATGACCAAATAGGTTCAGCAATTCCTTGGCATTGTCAATTATTTGAGAGATTTTGTCTCCCAAATCTCTAAAACACTCCAATCACTCCAAAGGATGCTAAAAAAAAAAAAAAAAAAAAAGCCCTTCCATAGTGACAAAAACAGACTGAAGCCGTTGCTCATCTTAAAAGGGTTTTGCAACAACTTTCTCCATTGAAGATTTCCTCTACAAGGAAACGAATACTCCAGACTAATGCCAGTGACAAGTACTGGGCAGCCGTTCTCCTTGAAGAAATCAACGGAACCAAACACATTTGTGCCTATAAAAGTGGAAGATTCTCTTAGGCAAAAATACATTACCATTCCACCTTCAAAGAAATTCTTGCGATCAAATATGGAATCAAAAAGTTCGAGTTCCATCTCATAGGGCACCATTTCCTCGTTAAAATAGATATGTCCTATTTTCCACAAATGTTGAAATTCAAGCAGAAACAAATTCCCCATCCAGAGCTTTCACAATGGGCCAAATGGTTTTCAAAATACTCTTTTGAAGTCAAGCACATTCCAGGCAAGAAGAACGTCCTTGTAGACTTTTTGTCTAGACTAAAAGAACCCCTTGAAGTAATCAACATGTATGTTCAAAAGGAGCCTCTCTTGGAAACATACTATACTGTTGATATAAATGGCATATGGCCAAGTCTCAAATATCCTCCTGAGGTTCCAATTGCAATCTGACACAATGTGTTGACAAAAAAACTTAAAGAGTACTTGTGGACATATCATCTCAGAATTTTCAAAGATTATGGAGGATTACTACTCAAACCCGAAGGACTTCATTCTGAATACCCATTCATTCATCCTTTACGGTGGTCCCCTGATGATGAGTTCCTAGAAGAACTTAAATGGTTATTTTGGTACATGTTTAACTTGTACACGATAGCCATAAAATTTCCCACTGAAAAAATTTTGTAGGTTACTAACAAGGCACTTGCACGAGATGAATCTGATCAGGAGCACCTCATGGATGTCCTCACATGGTTCAAACCACTCAGTTACTAGAAGCAACTCTTCATAATTCAAAATTGTCAAGGAATGCCCGAGCCAAAAAGACACACGGTTGTTTTGTTTCACAGGCTGTTGACATTCATCCATCCAACTAGGTAGATCTCTAACAAACCTTCTCTCACAAGAACTGCAACCTATAGGCCCCAAGTCTTTCAAGAAGTTCCATGTATTCACCAGACACTTCCAAGCATCATCTCCTCCAACAGAAGAGAATATCGAGAGCTCTAAAGAATTCTTTGCCAAGAAAATCATGTCATTCCACCAAAAGCATGGCCCTCAACAAATGCCAACTTGTCATGGGATCACTCTGATGCATGGGACATCACTTGCCACGAAATCAAAGAAGCTCTAGATTTTTTCAGACAAAACAATCTAGAGTCATCAACTCATCATGACCCTTGGGGTGGACCACTCTCTCAAGACTCTTAGGGAAGACCATTTAGCCAAAATCCTACCCTTTTTTTCTGATCCTTTCAGTGCCAATTCCTCCTGTGAAGCCCATTTGTCGGCAAAAGAAATCGAAAATCTTATCCAATCCTTCAAAAGAGAGAAAGACGGAAGCTTCAGTCTAGATGAAAATGCACTGCTCATAGAAAAATTTACTCATAGCTTTGATGACTCAGACTATGACTACAACTCTAGGGATGGAAGATAAAGCCGCAATAAATCATTGTAGCACCGGTCATTGTTCACTATTTACCATTCATCATAACCAACTGTTCACTATAACATAAGGCACAAGGTTACTATTCACCATAACCTAAGATAGCTTGTCACGGGACCCTATGTGTTTATAGCCTATAAAAGGCTAGTTTACTTTTATAATTATGTTGTCTGCCTAAGTAAGGCCAGCTTGCTCTTGTCATTTGTATCTTCCTCTACCTATATAAGGAAGGAGTTATCCATTGTAAAAATCACGAGTGGAAAGGAATAAGAAGTGTGTGGTGTGCTCTATCAACATGATCTTCTAAAGACTCTTTTTCTCTTCTAGTCCAGAACTCTAGTCTTGGACAAACACTATAATTGAGAAAAATCCTGGAGTATGCTCTACACCTGCCCATATGGGATCTTGTGCATCAGAATTTCTGATATCCTAGATATTTCTACAATCTAAGTTCATAACTTGGGAAGAAACTTGATGACTAACAAGCAGTCCCTATTGAGGCCAGGAGAGCCATCTATGGGATAACATACTTGCCATAAGCATCCAACTCAAGTTTATGAGTTAGATTATAGGCCCCTCAGCAAGTTCTAGGCTGGCGATCACCACCATGAGGTGGATCGTCCCTCGGCCGATCCTCCCATCCCCTCGCTTTTTTTCAGAATTTTCATAAATGCCCAAAGTTTTTGTGAAATAACAAAATTACCACTAATTAGGTCCTTTATTGCAAAAATCAGCTAAGGAGTTTGTTTGACCCATTGGATTAATCCTTAACCGTCGGATCGATCAGATGGCTAGGATTTGAGATCAAATAGGACTATATATAGGATTTTCCCTCCAAATTTCAAGACGAGGCCATTTTTACAATTGTAGTGTCTCTCTCTACCTAAAAATCTCTCTCTTCTCTCTCTATTTCAATCTCTTTTCCTGCCCCTTTCTCTCTCTAGAATCGTCGGCTTTGCCTCCTTCAATTGGCACAAAACCGGCCACTGACAAGACTCTCCCGATAATGCCACTGACGACGCCATACCCCTCAATGTTCCTTTGCTCCTTTCTAATCTTGTGATGGCCAGAGTTTCCTCAAAGACCCAATCGATTGGGCCGTTTCCTTCAAGTTTCCCCGCAGCAGCCAAAGCCTATCCGACCGGACCCGTTCTACTTGGAGCTTGATCAATGCCATTCTGGCACTAATCTAATCCATTCCAACGATGGAGTTCTCCTTTGGCATCCCTCCGATGTTCACAGGTGGCTAGTGTTCTGACTTTGCAAGTTTCAACCTCTATTCATCGAAAACTTTACTAAAAGGTAGGATCCTCAAACTCGATTTCGATGAAGTGAGATCGCAGTAGGTGATCAGAGCTAGAGCTCAAACTTAGGATCGATTCAATGGATTTCATGACTACTGTGATGTTTTAGAATGATTAGGAAGGGATTTGGTTGAATGAATATGGCTTGATTTGGCTAGATTTAGTATTTGAGCTTAATCTGCAATTTTAGGATGATAGAATAACTGATCTAATAAATCTCTTCGTTTGAGCTTGAAAACTTACTCGATAATGTGTGAGGTGTTCAGATTTCAAAATAGACTCGATAATCTTTCTGATGAGCCATAGAACATTCCAGTTGGACTCTGATTGATACCTGAAAACCTCTATCAAATTTATTGATATGTTACGCAAGTTTCTTTTGATTCCAAAGGTTCCGTTGAATCTCAACCTTTGCGGTTTTGCAATTTTTTGCAAATTTTTCCAATCTAAGTCAGTTCCTCAAGAGAATCATTCATGACATATCCATCTAGAACATATATGTTTTCCAAAATTTTCTGAGGTCATTAACATAGGATGATTGGCTTTGACATCATCGTGCTAACCGCTAGATTCTGCATTTCCTGAATGCCTGTGTCAGCTTCTCGAATTTTTTCTGAATTTTGTACTAGGAATCTAACTTCGAGTTCCTCAAAAAAGTTACATGTATAGATATTGATCATGACATATTTTTTTCTCAAAATTTTTCAATGAGTATATCTAGGCCCAGTCCTCCAAAAATCATCCTCTTATTGTGCTGGTCAATGCATTCCAGAGTCAGTATTTCCATATTATTGATTTTATTGTGATTTTTTTCAGAGCTCGTGATTCCTTCTAGAAGTTTGTTCATATGGAGGTTGGTTAAGACATATTTTTTCAAGAATCTTTAAACAACATTTATAAGGTAAATTCCTCCAAAAATCATCCTAAGGTCGTATCTGCCATGTGTAAACTTGATTTTGCATTCATGCACAATTAAGCATGTATTTGTGATTCTTTGACCATAGAGTCTTCATGAACATCATTCTATACCTTAATGTCATTCTAGGAACACCTAAGTCATTCCAAATGAATGTCATTAGCTCATATAATTACATATATTAGTGAAATTTTGTTCAGTCACCATGCATGTGTTCCATGTTCATCTTGTTATTGTCATTCTCATACCATGCTTTGTGAATGCATTTAGGCTTAGATCCCTTTAATAAAAAAATGCTTGTAATTTAATGTTTAATCTATATGATTTTTCCCATACTTTTGCCATGTCATATAGGAACAATAAACCATGCATCATATCAATGTGATTGCTGCCCTGAATGTGATCGTTAACATGTTTGTGTGAATGCAACAAATTGGACATGTAATCAACCTTAATCATGTCACCTCTTAGAAAGTCTTAGAAATTTTATCAAGCTTTCTAATGACATTAAAATCAGACCATTTACATGTTAATAGACCCATTTTCCATTTTTTGCCAAGTTGTCCTGTAATGTGGAAAACCAAAAATTCGGATGGCATATAGGTGCATTCTCATGTATGAACTTTGTTATTTTTGTCTGAATTTTCCATTGAGATTTAGAGGTCCAACCCTTCAGGAACATTGATCCCCATTCTCAGGACTATCTCATGTTAAAATTTGATGATTTTTAGACATCATTGGCATGGTTAAATCTCTGAAAGTTCGCATCATGACCTTGTTACCCTATTCTGTTCTGATACATTTTGCCATGTTCTTTGATTTTTATAAATCATCCGTTGTACTTTTGAAAAACTTTCTTCATGAAGATTGTTCTATATTGAGTGCTTGACGTACTATAATTTTTACAAAGTTGATTACTTTAGGGGTCATGTTCAATTGCTTTCTCTCAGACGAGGAGTTATGGATTCCCCTATTTTGTTCCTGATGATGTGCTCACGCTCTAGTATTTTTTAGAAAATGATGCATACAAAAACCGACTTTTGAGGTCCTCGTGACTTTTAATCCTCATTGCAAGAACTTTATTTGTGAAAATTTTCAGAAAATAAAAAGGTCATTCAACAATGGTCTGTCGCCTATGATTATGTTTGGTGCTTGTTGAATGGATGAAATGAATCGGTGTCGGTACACTAACTATTTGATTGAATGAGAAATAAGGTCTTCGGACCTACTCTTGTGCTTATTTTCAAGTTCAATGCATGTGATTGCTAAATACTCACACAAATCCGATGCATGCTCGTGGGTAATCTTGGGATCACATATTAGAACTTGACTTTAGGGAACTTATGGTGTTAACCATCATGAGTGAATATTAATGATGGCTAATTTTCATAAGTCGTGTCTAATAATGAATGGAATAACACTTTGTAACACGTTATGCATGTGATCTCAAAGGCCAACCCCGAGGCCAATTTGGATCAATGGATTGAATGACTCTGGTTTGATTACTTGCCATGTCTTGTGTGCTTTTGTTTGGATCGGTGTTTGTTTCTATTGTAAACCATTCATCTTAGCATTAGTTAGAAATTATGATGGATAAAGAAGGCGGCCTCAAAGACGGCGATGGTCGATATCCTTTCCGACCTTTCTTTGTACCATTCATTTGATAACCAACATATGTCTCGGGTTTTTCATTGTGTTGTATTAAAGCCTGATGAGTTGCAAGTTCTCTTTCTTTCTTATAATTCATTCATATTTTTTAGGATTGTATGTTAGATTTACTGCTTTCCTTGAGTGTTTATTTTCCGCATTGCAATTTCAATTCAAATTGTTTGCCTTTCTTCTTTCACCTTTATAGAATTAGAAAGGCATGAAATCGACATCCACATGCAATCACCTTTTTCTTTTAAAATGGCACAAAAAAGTAAAAAAGACATGCATGATCACCATAGGTAAGCCTGATGATATTTAGGTACTGAAAGGGCGCTAATAGAAACTTTAGCATAACCCAAGTCCCCAAACTCTATAGGAATCGAGAGGATTCTGCCGACCCTTGATTGGGCTTTCTAGCCGATCCCCAAAATTGAGGCTAGTGGCGACTCCAAAACATTTATCTTAAGTTGTTAATCAACTTAGGTAATAGAACGAATCTTCCCGCTGTTGCATGTGGTATGGACTTGGGAGAATCTGCACTTGTGATTAGTTCCTCTTTGAGGACTGCCTCATGAGTAAATACCCCTAAGCTCCGTCTCTCTCGATACCGACCATCACCAAGGGCGGGTCGCGACAACGGTGAGAGGAGGAATGGTCGAGAAGTGAGAGAAGAGGGAGAAAAAATTTTACTTCTTTCCTCTTCTTTTTTTTTACATTTTGACCCCTAATATATTGAAAATTTTTAAAATTGAACCGTACGTGTTGGAATCGCGTGTCGGAACTCCGAACTCGTGTGTCAAAGCATGTCGGAAGAATTGACCACATGCCAGAATGTGTTAGAGCGTTGGACACATGTCGAAGTGTCAAACACGACACAAAGACTACTGAAGAGTGTCCGTGCTTTATAGCCGATTACTACCGAGGATCTTTCCCATCAATTCCATGGAATTCATATGGCTTCGATTCGACCAAGCATGATTTAAACTTTCTAAAGAGGTGAAAATGTTCATGTTGATGTTGGGTTCGACAAGCCTTATTCTTGTGAAAATGTGGATGAGCCTTTTTTAGAACGGCCTACTTCGTTAGGCCTGCTGGCACTTCACTAAGTTGGTGCTGGAAAATGGGCTAATAAGAATTACAAGTGCTTTGTCTAATGGTGTGTTGTTCTTTGGCCAAAAAATAAAAGGAAGCTGCACTTACGTTGTGATAAATGGTTACTATCATTATTGGATGAATAACACGAGTACTTAGAGCTATATAGAGATTATGTAATTAAATTCTTGTACATGTCAATTGTCACGACATACCCATTGGGAGAGAGAATAGGATTAGGATAATTGCTTAAAAGATGGGCCTACGGTCCTTAGTTAGGCATGGACTCTCCCAAACCCATATCCTGTGCGACGTTGAGGGTTTCAAGTTGTCACTATAAAGATTTTCTAATATAGAGTCGCTACTAGCTTATTAGGGTTGGCTTAAAACTAAGTGAAGCATGGGAGTATATCTCACTTCTTATGTAACTAGAGAATCTAAAATCGAGAACTTGATTACACTAATAAATCAATTAGTGCGCTTACGTTACCTAATATAGTTCATCTCAAAAAGATTTTTGTCATATTGTTGAGATTAATTTTAGACCTATCTACTAATATATGAGGTTATCATGCAAGTGCGCAATTAATAAAATAACAATTAGCAACAAAAAAATCATTGAATAAATTGCAAAGGAAAACAAACATCTAACACTAAAAGACAAATAAATGTCAATCTTAACTAGGCTAAAGGGAAGCTGTAATCATCATATTGAAAATGAACAATCAATGATTTTCCCATACTATAAGAGAAAGATACCCAAAAAAAAAAACAAAAAACTATTTTAAAGCTTTTTCTGATTTTCGAAAAAAAAAAAAAAATTTCAGAATTTTTATTTAATTTTTAATTTAAAATAAAAATAAAAAAATATATATTTAATTCGAAAAAGTGACCCGGGCCAGGCCTTGGGAGCCCAGCCCGAAGTGGGTTGCGAACAGTCTCGTGAAAATGGGCTCATGGGCACAATTAGGCTTTCAAATTAAGCCTTCCTTTTAAAAGATCTAAGCCCAGCTCATTAAAGAACTAACTCAGCCCAGACTAAATCATACTAAGCCAAGCCCAAGCTCACCTAGGACCACCATGAAGCCAAATTCAAAATCAATTTAAGCCCAAATTTCCCAAGAAAAAGAAATCAAGTCCTAAGCCCAAGGCCCCCTTGAACTAAAACTAAGCCCACTCCAATTAGAACCACTCTCAGTCCAACTCGAGCCCAGCTTTCATTTGTTCTCTTTTGTTTTCTTTTACTCTTTTTTTATTTTCTTTTCTCTTCCTCTTTTGCAGGTCGACTTCTTCCTCGGGCAGTCTTGCTCAACAAGCTCACGCCCTCACCGAAGCTCCTACGTTGTCTAAAACGTGTTGACACCAAAAGTAGCCTGTACCGTCATGTGCCGGTCATGTGGATAAAAGTAATGAAAGTCATCACATGTCGATCACAAGGACAGTAAAACCAAGATACGTAAGGATATTCAGTCATGCGTCAACGAGTTTATTGATGGAAACATGTGGTTCCACGGCAAGGTAAGGATTTGTCACGTGTCCAGGTGATGGAATGCTACTACAAATATAAGGATCAAGCAATGTTGGCGCCAAGATTCAAGCAAGAAAAGAAAGTCGCACCAAACAAACGACGGTTATTATCCAAAGACTAAGTCATGCAGCTGTTGTCAACAAGTCAGGAAACAGTGGAACGCGACCTGAGCAGTTATGGAGAGAAACAGGAAGACAAGAGGACATGTAAAGGATCATGAGCGGATATAAAAGGAGAAGTAACTACTCGATGGTTACCAAATCAATCTATAAATACCACGAGTTGACTAACAAAGACCCCAAACAATACAACAAATGTCTTTACTTTATATTTTCATTATCACATTTTAGTAGCTATAGATCCTAGATTCCCGTCATTAATTAGATTTCGGCGAGCATCTATTTCCCGATACAACGTCATTGATTAAATTCCAGTATTGTATCACAAGCCCCACGTCGTCAATTAGATTCTGGTGTTGAGTCTCCTATCTAGGGGCATTGTTGTTGATTAGATTCCAAGTTTGCCCCAAACCTTCTCTAAGCTTTGTCGTTGATTAAATTCCAGCATAGTTTGGATTTGTGAGTCATTGGTCGTTAAAGTTGTAGTATATAAATTGGAAATAACATTTACATTTGATATCCACTGTCTGGATTCAATACAAGTCCTGAGATTCCTCTGATAAAACCGAAACATGTCACTCAGTGAAAGATTCTTCATTGCAGGGGCAAACTCGGTGAAACAAGACAAACCTCAAGCCAATCTCAAGCCACCGCCAAGTTACTGCCCTTCACCGGTCATCCACTCCGATCACTACTCGCCAGCCGACCCCTATTGACCAGCTTCTTCGGTGACCGCCAAGCAAGTTTCCTAATGCAAAGAAGAGTTTTCGTCGACTCAATAATGGTTGATTATTCTACAAAACCGCACAGAAACGCAAGAAACACGATTCAGCAAACAAAGAAGCGAGGGCACGTCAATCTCAAGTTTAAACATGAACTAGCTCTCGGCCATCTTCATCAAACATGTAGGATGTGTCGTGACCTGTCCTTAGCGACGATCAGTGTCAAGAGGGATGGAGTTTAGGGGTATTTAGTTGCGAGCTTGCACTCGAGCCATGCAGACTGAAGGCATCATCACCTCATCTTTGGATCTCAACCCATTGAGTTTGAGGTCTACACGAACACGGGTTCTCCCAACCCATACCCCGCACAACAACGGGAAGGTGTCATGATTCATTCCCATGCAACCGCCTGTCTTACGAAAAGCAAGCTGAGCGTGAGAAATGAATTTAGGGATACTTCCATTACAATAACCCTCTCAAAAGGCTACGTCTCAAAAGATGGCATCACTTCACCTTTTGTGCTCTGCCCTTTGAGTATGCTAAATCGTAGCTTGTGGGTGCTCGACAAGACTCCTATCCCGTACGACAGATTTGTTTTATTATCTTAGTTGATTAAATAACCTAAGATAAGATTTTAGGAGTCACCACTAGCCTCGATTTTTGGAGGCTGGCTAGAAAGCCCAATCGAGGGTCAAGAGTATTCCTTCGATTTCTCCACAACCAAAAATCTAGTGTTACGCAACTTGGGTTGTGTTGATATTTCTATTAACGTCCTTTCAATACCTAACAGTCATCTTGTTTATCTAAGATGATCATATATGTTTTCTTACCTTTTTGTGTCATTTGAAACAAAAGGTGATCATGCGTGGATGTCAGGTTCATGCCATTTGTTAGCACCAAGAAAGAGAGTACTAGGCTTCAAGAATGAATGGAGGTAATGAAGCCCAATCAACAAGGGAAGTCGAAGCAATGGGTCATAAAGTAACAGATCGAGGAGATGTTGAAGAGATCGACATCGGTAAATTGTTCAACAGGATGCGATAAGGACAAGAACAGTTTCGAAGCATTGACATCACCAAGAATTCGAGATGGAGCAAAGCGGTTAACATCATGAGACCAAAGTTTCTAAACCCGTTTGAAATTCCAACCGATAACCGCTCGGTAGCGGTAATTTGAGAGTCCCTTGTAAATAACCAAATGGGGGTAGATTTTAAAGATCTTTTGCCAAAATTGACAATCAAGAATAGCTCAGTTTATCTTGTTATCGCACTTTTACTTTTCAATCGCAAGTTTACTTTATCTAGTTTAGTTTATCTCTTGTTTCCTTTGTATTTTTGTTTACTTGTAGTCTAGAATTAAGTCGCTTTCTTTCGGAAACGACATAGAGCCCATATCAAACAATAAAACCAAATCTCTACTTCTTCGGTGAAAGATAGTTGTCGAGGGAGTCGATTCCCCAGCGAACACCATTCTAATTCTACAAAAATAAAAATAAAAATAAAAATAAAGAAAGAAAAACAAACAATTTGAATTGAAATTTCAGTGCGGTAAATAAACACCCAAGGAAAATGGTAAATCTATACATACAATCCTAAAATAGGACAACAAAAGGAAAGGAAAGAAAGAAATACACACCTCATCGGATTTTTATACAACAGAAGAGAAAACCCAAGGCATATTGTCGGGTATAAAAGAAAAGATCGGAATGGACATCGACCATCACCGTCTTCGAGATCGCCTTCTTCTAACGACCGTCATCTTGAGCCTACTCTAGCTATAATCTAAAGCTATGCAAATGGATTATGTTTGAAACAAACATCTTACGCAAAAGACAAACAAAGCATTTCAAAGAATCAAACCAAGTAACAATTAATCAACTCAAATTGGCTTCAGGGTCTGCCTTTGAAATTGCACACGCAACATGCCGCTAGATCATTTCCCCATTCATTATTAAACATGGGTTATGGTAATTAGCCATCATTAGCATTCACTCATAGTGACCAATGCTATAAGCCCCTAGGTTGGGTTCTTATGTGTGACCCCAAGCTTGACCCATGAGCATGTGTCGTGTTTACACAATTATTTAACAATCACATGCATAAAACTTGAAAGTAAACATGTGAGCTAGTCCGAAGACCTTGGTTTTCATTCAATCAAACAATTAGTGAGCTGACACCGGGTCATTTCATACATTCACCATGTGTCAATCACAAACTACATGCGTCAAAGGATTATCGAATGGTCTTTTTATTTTTTGAAAATTTTTGTGGATAAAATTCATGAAACGAGGATCAAAAATTGTGATGACATCGAAAGTCGGTCCTGTATGCATAAATTTCTAAAAATCCTAGAATGCGATTAGGTCACAATGAGCAAAACAGAGAAATTTGCCACACAACAATTAAATAACAAGCAATTGGGCATCACCCATGGGATAATCAACCTCATAAAAATTATAGCACATCAAGCACTCAAAATGGAACAACTTTCATGAAGAAAGTTTTCTAGGAAGAGCTATGCATGAATTTATAAAAATCAAAGAACACAGCACAATGCTTTAGAACAGAACGAGGCAGCAAGGTTTTAATACAAACTCATGGTCATTTGTCCTAGTTGACGATGTTCAAAAATTCCAAAATTTAACACAAGATAGTCGTAAATATGAAAATGAAATTCTGTGAAGGAATCAACCTTTGAATCATTACCAAAAAATTCATGCAAAAATGATCAAATGCAAGCACAGATTTGGTCAATCATGCATTCCGAATTTGCAAATTTTTCAAATTTCAGGGAAAATTCACAAAAATGGAAAAGGGGTCTATTGACATGTAAATGGACCAAAGTTAGCATCACTAGAAAGCTCAAGGAATGCTCTAAGACTTCTTAAGAGGTATCAAACTCAATCAACAACAATTTCATGTTCAATTGACAACATTTATGCAAGCACGTGATATAGCAATATATAAGGCAGCTAGCATCATCATAAAACTCATGACTTATGGCATCTACATGACATGAAAAAAAATTGGAGAAAAACCATGTAAATTACACATATAACCATGATCATTTTCTATGAAGGGACTCTCACCTGAATATGCACACAATGGAATGCATGAAATTGGCAAAACAAGTCAAGCATATCAAGCATTTACAATTGCAGACATGAGACTAAGTTGATTCATGCAATTATTTAATCAAATGAAGTCCAATTGGCATGATTAATACCTAATTAGGAAGGTAATGAAATGTTCTATAACTTTCATGAAGACATTGAGGTCAAGAAATGACAATTGCATATTTAATTTCTTAAAAATGCAATTCGGATCATAATAGGGCAGACGGGATGCAGAACCAATTCATGAGGATTTTCACCTATCAAACACAGCCGAAACTAAGACATTTTCTATGGCAATTATGCCATAATGCATTATCAACAAGGAAGAACCTTCGAAAACGGAACATTATACCTCACAATCAGTGCGCAATATGCCAAAGCCAA
Source organism: Corymbia calophylla (assembly GCA_014182845.1). Classification (NCBI taxonomy): domain Eukaryota; kingdom Viridiplantae; phylum Streptophyta; class Magnoliopsida; order Myrtales; family Myrtaceae; genus Corymbia; species Corymbia calophylla. Next base: position 63,714 of record JABKBT010000013.1, on the reverse strand, counting down.
CCCGAAACAAGTGAGCACTTGTTTCTCCTCTGCCCATGGACAGTACAAGTATGGCAGCACCCGGACATCAACATAAACATAAATCAGAGGCAAATCAACCGAATTGAAGACTGGATCGACAAATTTCAGCATGAGAAGGTACCTTTCGAGCTCCTAATTCAGCTTCTATGGCAGATCTGGAAAGGCAGGAACGCCTTCATCTTCCGCGGACAGCAAACCCAGCCAGCTCAGCTGATTGATTCTGCAGTAGCCCAACACCGAAATATCAGCTCATGGGTGGTCCGAAACAAGGGAAAAACAGACAAAACGAAGGAAGAACCTGTCAAGTGGAAATCCCCAGAATGTGGGTCTCGCAAGTGGAACATTGATGGCTCGTTTTGCCGAGAAAGCGGCGAGGCCGCAGTTGCTGGAGTGTGCCGAGATCACAGCGGAAGGATGCTCGCTGGATTTGCTCGATCAGTCGCGGTGGAATCACCGCTCCAAGCCGAAGCGGAGGCTGTCATTCAAACCCTAAAGTGGCTGTCGGAACAAAGAAGTGAAGAAGCCGAAACTCTCAGCTGGGAAGTGGAGATCGACAACTTGGAACTCACCCAACTGATAAGCGAGGCAGCAGATCACCCTCGAAGACAGGCGTGCAGAACTGAAGACTTAGTATGCTGGGAAGTACAGGCCCACCTTCGAGAAGCCCAGGCACTCCTCGCAAATTTAAGGCCCATCAAAGTCACCCATTACAAAAGAGATGCAAATAGAGCAGCGGATTGGGCCGCAAAGGCCCAACGCAAGAAAATGTTACCGGCAAATTGGACCCAACACCCCCCATCAAGCCTCCTAGAAATTCTATGTTCAGATGTATCTAAACTCCCTCCTTAGTAATGAAATTTACAAATTTCGACCAAAAAAAAAAAAATGAGCTCCAAAAAATATGAAAAATTTATATGATGTAGGTAACACACTTGAACATTTTTCATGAAGTGACTTAAGTCCAGATCATCACAGAAAAATCAGAGAAAAATTGACAAATATGCAGGTTGGGCAAAATCAGCATGTACAAAGGTCAGATTGCATGGATTCTTAACACTTTAACATGCTCCAAAAATTCCAAGAAAATTACACAATGCAGAGAACATGTTTTAGAGCATTTTTCATGGAGAGGCCAATCTCCAAATCTGAACACATCAATTGATAAAAGAATCATCAAACAGACTCGGAATACACAAGCCACAAATAACTATGATCGATTCACGAAAAGTCACATCAGTCCTCATTTTTCAGAAAAATTTGAAAAAAATATATGTTGTAGTTTAGATCATATTGAGCAAGACGCAACTCGAAAATCCTAACGGAAAATTCAGCAAAAAATGGAAAAACAAATGGTAAAACCTGCAGAAATCATTTTTCTTCAATTTCTAAAACTGAAATCTGAACTTCTGAACGATTTTTCAGGCAGCAAACGAAGTGAATTGAGTGCCATAATATATCAAATCGAAGCTCTTGGAGTGCACTGCGAAAGTCTAGAAGGTGTCGAGGACAAGTGACAACGTTTAACAGGTGAAAATTGCCAAAACAGAAAGTTGATGCTAGAATCCGAAGTTGCAGAACATGTTCAAACTCAAGAATATTATCATCAAGCATTCAAACAAGTTCCTTACGACGAATCCTAGCCCCGGCTACTTATCATAGCCTCGCTTCATCAGATTTGAGTTTAGATTCCTACCTTTTGTGTGATTTTAACGAAACAAAGCTTTGATCCGCGATAATATCAGCAAATTAGCGGCAAAAACCTCTCAAGGAGGCTCTGGAGACATCAAGGACCGTCAAAATATTGCCAAGTATCACCAGAGGATGATCGCCAGTTCGGTTTTGACAAGACCGAACTGGTCTTGGAGAGGATTGGCTTGATTGAGCCGATCCAACCGCCGTGGGAAAGGAGAGGAAGACGGGCAGCTTGGCTGCACTTCAAGAGGTGCTCCAACCACCGGCGGCTCAAGGAGAGAGTGGCGGACGTCAGAGGATAGGGCAGCGGCGGTGAAATTGCCGGCAGAGGTTCAACAAATGGCAAAAAGGGACAGCCGAACTGAACAGCGAAGGAGCGGTTGAAGAGAGAGAAAGGGGCCGGGAAAAGAGAGAGGGAGGAAAAATCTGCACTTTTTTCTTTGTGATGCAACAAAAGAGAAAATGAACCTCCTTTAAAATTTTAGAGGGAAAAATGTTTATATACCCCTCTTAAGATCAAATCCTAGCCGTCGGTTCAATCCAACGGCTAAGAACTGATCTTATAAAACTAACCAACTTCCTTAGCTCTTAAGCAATATTAGAATTAAGCATGTGCTTATTTAAAGGGCTAAGATTCCTTGAAATTGATAGTCTGGATTACATTTGCGATTAAGGTCCTAAGTAGGGGTATTTTTGTAATTTCACAAAACTTAGGGGTATTTTTGCAAAATTTAAGAAATTAAAGGGCATGTGGGAATCGGCCATGGGACAAGCCATCCAATGGTGGTCATTGCTGACCAGGAACCAGTCGGAGGAGGGCCGAACCAGCCTCTTCTAACGATGGCCAATCGAACCAATCGGACCGGCCCAAGCCGATTCAACTAGTTCAACCTCTTTTTGACTAATTTGATCCAATCGGTTCGTGAATTTCTACCATTTAGTCCCTCATGGACTAAATTGAAAGAAAACTTAACCTAACTAGAAGAAAAATAGTCTAATTTGAAGAGAAATAGTCCAATTTTGATCAAATTAGGCTAATTAAATCATATCAATGCATTTCGGCAATTTATATTAGTTTAATTACCTAAGTGATATGAAAAATATTGGACCTATGCCATGGATGCACCTAATTGGACCTTTTAGGCTTTAAATGAGCAATTTCTTTTAATTTTTTACAAAAATTTGCAAATTAATTGAAATTGAATTCAATTAAAATTGCAAGACACCTATTAGCCTAATTGCCCATGCCTAGAGAGATCTATTGGATTCAAATTGACCTTAAATGGATGGCATGACTTTTATGTTAAAATTAAATTGAAAGCCAATGCGAAATTAAATCTCAATTTATCAACTTAAACCTTAATCAGGAGTGGTCAACTTAAATTTTATGAATCAAAGCTTAACAACCCTATTTCCTTAAAGCCAAGTGGGCGAAATCCCCAAAATCGACAAGTGGACAAACTAATTTCCCAAAATTGACTCCAAATTTGGACTTAACTCGCAAAATTGAGTAGAATGAAAGTATTCATTCGCAAATCATATTAAATTGATCCAAACCCCTATTTAAGGGTAAAAATGTCAATTTAAATTCTGACCTACCCAATCTTGAAATTGATTGAACGAATGAATGGGTAATTGTCTCTAGACCAAATGTCATAAAAGGAACTAGGCATAATTATGATTAGAACAAAATTAATTTTATTTTTGGTCGATTTTAAACATAAAACCGAAAAAATTTAGAAAATGAGGTTCTTAATCGATTTTTGCAAAATTTTCAATGCTAAAATCAAATTGAAGGTTAGATGAAATAAATTTGTAATTTTTGTATTTTTCAATTTTTTTGGTCAAGCACTCGTTGACTTTTTACTATGAATTTGATTTTGTGGTCAAATCTTTGAATTTTTCCAAATTTTTTACTTTTAAAGTGAAATTAAACTTGAAAGAAATCTTTTTATGCAAAAAGCCAAAATTTGACTCGGGGTTGACTTTTGGTCAAAAGGTTAATCAAAAAGACAACCCGAAAGTCAACCATTTGATTTTTCAGGTTTTTATGTGAAATGAATAGGAATTTATTTATTAAAGCGAAGCCAACAAACAGAATTTAAAATTGAAACTTTTTATTTGAAAAAAGGCTCCGTCATGATCGGAAACCTCTAATTCGATTTTCCTGTCTTTATCGATACATCGACTACAAATCAGGTGTCAACAAGATACACCAACTAAAAGAGGAATCTAAGATCATTTCAAAGCTCAGGTTTGAGCCAAGATCAACACACGAGATATAAATAATAATACTTTGGACCGACTTAGAGATGGATCATTCGCATTTGACATGAGTATGAACGGCAATGGCAGATCTCAGCCATATCGGCCATAACAAACCAATGAGACTCGAAGTTCACTTAGGGATTTCAATAAGCAGTCGGCATACACAACTGACACGAGGACCTCTGACTTGATAAAGACTTGTGCACGGATCTAGACTACTGACAATGCGTGTTAGGACACAGCAACTTTCATGGAGGACCAATGGGGCCGAAGCTCGCACGGATTGGACGGCTACACATTCCGACCTAAGGTTCCCTCAAAAACAGAACATCTATTGTCGGGAAGACCTACCAGGTTCAAGCAAGGCACTGCAGCGGACGACGACTCTGCGTGGCCGAGGTGTTGGGAGCCCTTGCTCTCTCTCAGTCTCGCCCTCTCTCCCCCTTACTCTCAAGCTCTCCGAAAAAAGCCCCCCGAATCCCTTTTACTCTCTTCCTTTTAAGCTTGGCCAGCGACAGGCGTGCATGGCTTCTGCCACCACCAGCCTACCACAGCCAGCCTAATCCTCGACCCTAAGATCACGCTACAACCTGCTGCTCCTTTGTCTATGCACCTCCGTCGCTCTTCCTTTTTGCAAAAGGCGTGAGCAGCGTGAAAGGAGGAAGAAGAGAAGGGGTACAGGCTGGGCCGACAAAAGAAGAGGGCCGGCCTGAGCGGGGGAAGGAAAAAAGGAAAAGAAGAAAGGGCAGGGCCCCGCTACGTTTTGTTTTTAATAATTAAAAATATAATAATAGCAATTAATGCAAACGTACCCAATGTTTATGTGCCATGCAATTTAATGAAAATTATTTTATTTAGAAGTTAGAAATTAATCCATAATTTTTTATACGATTAAATCCTAAATAAAAATATCAAAATTTAGGTATGAGCATCAATTATCTAAGGGTGTCCATGTAGATAAAATCTAAAAATATTATTTGGCTTCTTAAAACAATATTGTCACAAACGCCCTGAGCAAGAGCGCCCTATGCACGGGCATGCAAAAGCTAATCACTGGCTAAGTCTAGGCTTAGCCCTGACTCTTCCAAGTCCAATAATTCACGACTTATAGTTTGAATTTTATACTTGCAAGTCAATTTTCAAATAGGAGTCATCACTAATCAATTTACGGTAGGTTGATTAGGAACCTAAGTAAAATATTGAGAGAAATATTTACTCTTGCGCAACTAGAGAAATTAGGATCGAGGACTTTGATTATACCAGTTAATCACTAATGCCCTTCTAGTACCTAATCTTTGTTTAAACATCAACTAAAGCATTTATACAGCATTTTATACCAATCACAACTTCTAGGATTCCATTCCTAACCAAACTGAGAAATTAGAAATCCACGGCGCAATTTGAAATAAGCTAATATTGGCTCTAAGAAGCTGAACACGATTCATTCTTCTTCTTCTTTTTTATTTTACTTTTCAGGGATTTCCCATGCATTAGTGGAGAAAACTAATCAAAAACTATTGGCTCGTTTCCTTTCCAAAAGAAGTGATCTCATTTTTTTCATCGGGTTTGGGTAGAGACCAAAGGTCTTGAGTGATCAATCTAGCAGAACAACTCAAAAGATAAAGAAGTATCGTTAATTTCTTCATGCTCGTTCCAAGTTCAAAGTACTATTTGTACAAATAAGAATTTCCTTCATTAGAAGTAATATCCAAATACCAAATTCATCCTTTATATAACCTTCGTGAAGTACAATAAGTCCATGGGAAGATCAAAGATTGAAGGACATATCTTAACTTATACAAATTACAAATTTCCGTTTAATATAATTGGTAAAATACATATGCTTGTGAGAAGGAGGATAGCCGGAATTCTTTATGAAGAACAAATGGGCTATATCATTTCATGGTGGATCAGCGAATTCTTGGGCAGAGTGCTAGTTACCATTTCTTATTGAATTAACCGATCAACTTGTTAGCGAACATTTTTTTTGGATTCGACAATTTTCGCAAAAAATTTCAATATATTTGACTAAAAGAGCTATTGATAATAATGATTCACATAAAAGAGCTGCGTAGCCCAATATCATCATACTTACATGCATCATTAACCATTGGGATTGGAGAGCAAGTCTGAGCCGAATCTTTGCCTCCAACCTGGATCTGCCAACCGGAGCCTCGAGGCTCGGGCCTACAACCAGGCTAGGCTTTTAAGCCCGGTTCAGCCTGTCAACAAAATCAAGCCCAGCTTCACACATCAAGTCCAATCCTCCTTAAAGTCACCAAGCCCATGATTTTTACTTGAGCCCAGTTGGCAAACAAAACCTAAAAACCCAACCTGGCTCTATTCCGACCCAGATGCGACTCAACACCTAGGTAGACCCAACCACTCTTCTCCCTATCTCTAGCGGCGTCGACAAGTATGGTCGGGACGTGCGACACCGCTCCTCTGGAGCAAGCCATATGTCCCAACCAAACCATACATCACCTCTAACGACCTAGGCTGACTCAACCTACCATGCCCGTGACAACACGCCCCCTGTTGGAACAGATTGGTGCCCTAGCAAACTTGGCGAGAATGAGTGACGCTTTAGAGGGGTAACTCATAGAGCTAACTCAGGCATTTTGTTGAGCATCCGGTGAGCATAGTCGTCCGGGACGAAAATAGCGATGAACGGCCTCCGATTTGAACCAGAAAAAACACACAAGCAAGCCACAACGCTCTTATAATGTAGTATTCGCACAAATGGGGTCGGAGGATGCACGAGCCGAGCCGGATGTCTTAGTCCAACGAGCTAAAAGAAAAAGAGAGCAAACAGAGGTGGGAAGAGGGTCCGAGACGGGGGGTGCTCAATCGTGGTCCCTATTAGGCTCAATGGCATCAAACGGCGAACGAGCACAATAGATCGGCCTATGTCTGCTCACCTCACGCATCCATGAGCTAAAATCCTCGAGACATCAACCCAAGCCGGCATGAAGTCAGGATTAGCCAAACTAGAGGATAATCGAGTCTCACCGTGTACTCATCGCAAGGAAAGGGAGCACGACAACAGCGAGTCATTGATTGCAACTCAAGCGCGATAGCTGGCAATGACTCTGTCCATCACTCACAACTCTCAGATCTCTCTCTCTCTCTCTCTCTCTCTCTCTCTCTCAAATCTCCAATCTCAAAACTTCTCTCTTAGGACCTTTGTCGAGCAACTCTCGGGCATTCGCCTCAAAAACTCTCTCTCTATTCAGCTCGCCACCTCTTTCTCTCCACCTCCCTTCTCCTTCAATTGTGCTCACGGCTGTCGTATTTATAGGCTAGGGAGGCCAGTCAACGGAGGCTTCGACCGCCGGCCCTCGGCGTGCCAACCAGGCCTCCCCTCAACAGAAGCTAAACCAACGTCCCATCGATCGTCCACTCTGCAACAAGCCTAGCTGCGCTCTCTACTCTACTCTACGCCTACTCTGCGCCCGCTGCTCTGCGCTCACCGCTCTGCTTCTCTATCATGCTTGTTCTTAATGGTGTGAGAAGAAGAGAAAAGGAAGGAGGCCGGGCCAAGGAAAAGGTATTCGGGCGAGATAGGCCCTGGGCTTTTGCTCTTTTTTTAAATAATTTTATATTTATCCGAAAATAAGGGAAAATAACGGAAAAAAAAAAGAAGCTTAGTAGATTTTAAGATATTAATACCTAGGTGATGTGAAAATCATTTTTGCCAGGGCCAAATCAGTCCTTAATTTTCTATGCAATTTAAATCTAAATATTTAGCCAAAAATTATGTATCAACAGCTGCCCTTCTTTCAAGATGAGCCCATAGAGGTTGCCTTCAAAGACAAACTGATACCTAAATCTTGTCCATGCATATGCAGTAGATGATATCTTGTTTGGGACCAGGTGTCCTATGCAAAAGGCAATATAACATAACACATACTGAGACAAAGAAGAAGATACCTATAGTTATTTACAAAGAATGAGTGATATGGGGTGTGAACCTCGAGTTTTTGGCAAGTATTAGGGTATCACCTTATTCGATGACATGAGGAAGCTGCTTTTCTAAGGCCCAATCATATCTCTAGTTGTCTATTGGAGTAGTGAATTGTTGCCAAGGTCCTAGAGCCATTTCTGATCACCTCGATGGTGGGGTTGCTTTTTTAGGACCCGAACATATGTCCGATTGCTTGTTAGAGTAGTGAATTGTTGTTAAGATTCTGGAGCCGTTTCTGGTCACCTCGAAGTTGGGGGTTGCTTTTCCCAGGACTCGAACATATCTCAGGTCGCTTGTTAGAGCATTGAATTGTTGCCAAGGTCCTAGAGCCACTTCTAGTTGCCTTGATAATGGGGGTGTTTTTCCAGGATTCGAACATATCTCAGGTCGCCTATTAGAGCAGTGAATTATTGCCAAGGTCCTGGAGCCATTTCCAATTACCTCAATGGGGGTTGCTTTTCTAAGACTCAAACATATCTCTGACTGCCTATTAAAGCAGTAAATTGTTGCCAAGATCCTAGAGCCATTTACAGTCGCCTCGACAAGAGATTGCTTTTCTAGGACCCTAACATATCTCTAGTCACCTTTTCGAGTAATCAGTTGTTTGTCTAGGACTCAGACATACCTCCGATGGCCTTGACAGGGAATTGTTTTTCCAAAACTCGGACATATCTCCAATTGCCTTTTGAGCAATGAGTTGTTTGGTACTTAACCTTTCTCAAGGGCACCAATTTGTTGATTACCCAACCTTTCTTGGGGATGTGCCTATTGTTCTTGGGGACACCAATTTATTGATTACCTGACCTTCGACTAAAAAAGCACGCAGTGTCAATAAAGTGGGTGTCAATAACCTCGTGAGATTTCCTAGAAAAAGTACCTAGACAATCGCAGGCATCAAAAGAGTACTTGGATAATCACAAGCACTATACCTTAAAGGATACCTAGACATTCGTAGGTGTCGAAAGAGTACTTGGATGATCATAAGCACTATACCTTGGAGGATACCTAGATATTTATGGGCATTGAAAGAGTACTTGAATGATCACAAGCACTATACCTTGGAGAATACCTGGACATTCACAAGCTTCCAAAGGGTACTGGAATACTTGGATAGGCATGAGTATTTAGGACGTAACTTGGGGACAACTCGAACAGGTTGAATGTCCGCAATAAAAGGGCATACTTGGGTGGTCGCGGGCACATAAAGTTGTGGAGTACCTAGACAATTTCAAGTATCCAAAGAGGCAATTTGGAAAATTCCTTGAGGACAACTTGTACATGTCGAGTTTCAATGAGAGAGAGTACTTGGATAGTGGCTAGTACTCACAGATAATGGGATACTTGGACAATCACAGGTATCCATACTGAGAGGACAACTCGAACAAGTCAAGTATCAATAAGAGAGAGTACTTAGCGAGTGGCAAGTACTCAAAGATAATGGGACACTTGGACAGTCACAAATATCCATACTCTAGGGACAACTTGAATAGGTCGAGTGTCAATAAGAGAGAGAGTACTTGAACAGTGGTAGGTACTCAATGATAATCACAAGGTGCTTGGAAATAGGGGTAAAGATATACTTATCTCTTAATTATCTTCGATTTCTAAAAGTATGTCTCATGTCAAACAAATATGCAACACGTATACGTGATTGTGCATACTGTAAATTTGTCAATTCAAATGGGATTCATGGACGATAATTTTATCAATTTGCATCACCAAAAGTTTCATTAGAGAAAATTTTAGAAAGGCGATCCATATTCAAAATGCAGATGTCTTGGACATGTCAAATGAGGGACCTTTAATTTGAAAGGGCTTTCTACTCACTCTCATTGAAAAGGTTGCTTTATCCCAACCATTAATGTGGGATCATAAGAATCACAGCCTCTCACTATCATCATGTCAACAAGGGTCCAGGTATTCTCACAAGTGGTACAACTTTACTAATCTGAGAGGTCTTTATCTCGACTGTAATGTAGGCTTGGTCGAAGGCTTAGCAAAGGGGACCATCAAGGTTAAGGCTTATGAAACAAATGCTACAAAATAATCTCCGAGTTTACCGGTCAAGAACCCTGAGAAAAAAGATAGAAATAATCTCGCTCGTACTTCTTTAAGCGATGCTTATAAACATATGAATTCTTGCATTAATTCAAGTGCCAAAGTCAGAAGAGACTTTTACAAAAGAGACGTAACGTAGACTTGGCTCTTCAGTTGAGCAACGAAGAGATTCGTAGGCTCAAGAATGTGTGTAAGAGTGGATGATCATTTTGACATCATCACCAGTCTTCTTCTTCATCATCAGGAGTCATCTTTGTAGAGACTTCATTGGTGAACAACTTTGCTTGAGCATCACTTTTTGCTTAAGGGCACTACCCTTGCTTTTATCAGGCACATTACTTTTTTCACACCCCTAATTTTCAATCCAATTTTCACATATATGGTCAATGGCCTTGCTTTTACTAAGCAAACTGCTTTTTCATGCCCCTAGTTTTCATTTTTTATTTGCTATTTTGGGACTAGCCTAGACTATTGGGTCTTTATCTTTAGTTGATGTTTCAAACCATGTTGCTTGAGCAATAGTGACATTTTCCTTACCCCAACATGGCAGGTTTATCGGCTAGGTTCATGTGAAATTATAGACTTAATTGGGCTATATAACGAAACAATTGTGTGAGATAGAGAGAAAAATGCTCTTCGACATTCTAAGGCACTTAAATTATCGTGAGTGTTCACATGCAATAAAGACACCCAAAGATTGACGCAAGTGCGAGTAAGAAAAATTCATATCCATTTTCTCACCTTGTAATGCCACCCTACCTCCAATCTGCCCCAATGTAGGGTGGTTCTTGACAAGGGTAATATAAAAGAAGCTCCACAAATGTATGGAGCTCAAAGGGGTTAAACAATGGGTAACCTGTAGTATTTGGGGTAGAGAAATGAAATGCCCCTCATCACTCTTGGTCATCATACAATTCGCAAGAAAACTCTTTACCTTGCAGACATGGAATTTCCTATGCTTACCTCACAAGTGTACAAATAGGGGACTGTGTGTGGGGATATGGCTTGCCCTTCATCATCTCAATGCACCTCATTTAGCATGCTCAATCAATCCTACATCATTCATTCAGCTGTTTATCTTGATAGTCCTTGGTGGAATCAGTGACTTAGACAAACAAGATCATCATGCAAAATCCATTTTGGAAAGACATAGAACATTTTAAGCATGAGAGAATCTGTAATCCTAGGACAAACAATTTATCTTAATCAAAGAACTTTAATGAAAGCATGAGAAGCAAAATTGTCTCCACATAAGTGTTAAATTTCGAACACAGAGGGGATTATCCAAAAACGGGTATCCACAAATTGCCCCTCTTCAAAGGGAAAGGACACGTAAAGGATCAGTCGGGATTAGAAATCTGATCCTTGATTGGAGGGGCATGACTTTTTTTGCCTTTGCACAAGAATCGAAATAAATCACTAAGTAGGGTCGAAAGCAAATACAAGTTGAGGCAAGAAAAATTCCTATCACCCACTTTGGCGACACTTGGGATGCCATTTCACTTAGGAGAATTGATCTATTAGAGTTTGATATGTCACTCCTTGGTTTGTCATCTGCACTTTGCCGATCAGATGACCCTATAAAGGATCAAGGGATTAGTGTATGAATTCTCAGGAGTTGAAAAACTAGGAGTGATATAATAATACCCTTCGTCAATTTCCAAATGATTGAATGGATCTGTGGTCCCAAGGCTTAAGGAGAGTATGAAATCATGCACATTCTGGTCCCGTTTGGTCAAACACTCCTCTTTTTGCAAAGATAAGAGATGTAAAAAAAAAAAAAAATAGTTAGTCTTTTATGGCAACTTTGTTGCCATCTTCGACGATTGAACCCCGATCTTTCCTAGACCTTTTCATTCCCCGTACCACTAGCTCGAGGCATTGGTATCGTTCATGGGATACTTCTTTTTTTATTTAATTGAACCAACTCTAGGATAACACATCTTTTCATACCAAGTTAGGTGAATTAGATATGAGCCATCCCTATGTGCTTGCTTGGCCAGTATTGAGTTGTTCAAATTAATCAATTGAGTTTGTTCCTCGAATGCCGATGCTTCCTGTCACATAGGGAAACTATGTCAAAAGTGAAATTAGAGGGGGATATTGGAAGGATACCAAATTACCCTTTCCTAGAATCTGCATTTGATGGCTTCTTAGAATGTCTCAAATGTTGGTTATTGCCATTTTGTCTCGCCATGATTTGGCGCTTTATTTTGGTTGGCCCTCTTTGCCCATCGCCCAGGATGAATGGCCAATGGTTGTCGATCCATCTTTAGTGCCTTCTTTTTCTTTTCTTGCCATTGGTCATATGGACATCAACACCGCCAGGCAAAGTCATGTACCTCTAGCTTCTATGGAATCTGAGATGGATGGTCAAAACCTCCAACTTTTTGCCGGCAATCACTTATAGGCAAAGCATGTGTCTGGAACGATAAGTAAGTTTTCCAGATTCTAAAGTCACCGTCTGCGATAGGAGGATAGAGATTGCCTCAACTATTTGGATTTCTCCTTGTTGGCAATAGCCAATTTAAAGGGGAAGGGAAGGAATTCCTTTTTAGCGCCACAATGCTCAAAATCCTAGAGTACATCATGCAGAAGAGATTTTGCTAAGGCTTGAGGTAGAGTTGTGTGGGTGTAAGGCAAAGCATGCATAGTTCTACGGCCAGCTTGCCGAGCTAACTTGAAAGATGGAGTAGGCCAAGAGTAGCATGGTGGAAGCGTCTCAGGAAGCTTTCCTTTAGCCACAATGATCTACATGCTCTGAATTTAATCGTGTGCACGTGCCTATTATGTCCTATCTTTCGTCCCCTAGAAATGGAAAGGGAGAGAGTGTCATTCCCAAAATTATGTTAGGGAACGAGACATACCTTTTGTTTTTACTTAGAAATGGGGTGATCTTTTCTAATTGCCCCCACTTTCTTGAAAGAGTGTTCTCGAATCCAATAAGTCCAGATCCTTGGAACCTAATGTGCCAGTTTCAAAAGCCCATCATCATGCTAAGTTAAGGAGATGGTGTTCTAAGACACGAAATAAGTAAATCAGAAAAACAAATATGGTTAAATCCGATGCACGTTTTTAAAAAAGAGTTTTTTTAGTAATGAAACACATTTATTTAAAAGATTTTTTTTTTGGAGGGGGAGGATGCATGAGGAAGCTTAGCCCTCAGAATTCTCCTTGAATGATAATTGCTTATCATCGTTGCATAGCATCACTGAACCGGTTTGGGGTACCCCCTCATGCACTTAAAAAGAAATACCGAAACTGTAACAGGGTGAAAACAAATTACATTGCTAGAATAGAAAATGCAATAGTAACATATTAGATAGGATAGAAAGTAGGAAGTTATAAAAACAACTGAAACCCGTGAAAACTCCTACAAAAGAGAGCGTCCTAATAATCGATGTTGTTGTTAGCCCCTGAATCAAGTGCTCTCGAGTTCTTCGCTCCTAATAGACTCGAAGTACTCACACAAGAGGACCACTTCGTTGAAGCTATAGCAATGCATTCCATGCAATCAGGAACGAATATTGCATGGCAGGTCTTTTATGAAGAGCTTTATCATTCCTTCCTCATCCAACTAAGGGATAGCTTGCATCACGAAATCCTCCCACCTTAATCCCTAGGAAAGGGAGCGTCCTATGAAAGGGAGCGTCATGATAATCAATGGAGTTGTTGGCCTCGGAATCAAGCACTCCTAAGTTTATCACCTGTGATAGACTCGAAGCATTCACACAAGAGGACCACTTCATTGAAGCTACGAAAGTGCATTCCATGCAATTAGAACAAATCTTGCCGAGCAGTTCTTTTATGAAGAGTTTTATCATTCTTTCCTCAACCAGTTAAGGGATAGCTTGTATCATGAAATCCTCCCACCTTCCCGCATATGTTCAGAAATCCTCTATTGGTCTTCTTATGATGTGAACCAAATCCTTGCCAGGCAATTCAGTTCGTATCTTGGTTTTGTATTGATGCAAGAATGCAGAAGATAGATAATTCCAATCCCTCATGAGGTAGATCCTTACCATATAGAACCATTGTAATGTGAGCTTACTGAGACTCTCTTGGAAGGCCTGAGTTATGAATGGTACCTAGTTACCATGCCAACTCATTTCAGCTTAGAAATATTGCAATTGGGTCATGGGGCAAGTCGTGCCATTATATTTATGGAAATTAGGTATCTTCATTCCTCCGGGGCTTATAATCTTGCTAAGGCAAGATGGGTCTGCCATGTCTCGGTTAGGGAAATGGCCCTCCTACTACATTGCCATTCCCTTCATTGTGGTAGTGAATTTTACTACTCCAAGGAAGCTAGACTCCTTCGAGACCATTTCATCGCTTTCTTCTAGGTCAAAATTTTCAACCGAAAATGAGGCATCTACGTCACCCTCATGGTCGGGTGACAAACTTAGCAACCCATCGAGAGATAAACCCTTCACAATGAGTGTTCCCCCGTATAACATGCTCTAGCTTGTACACAGGTTGGAGGTGGTTATTCGATGAATAGCCAGCCTCATCTATATAATACTAATAGCTCTCCATTGGACTGAACCACAGGCAATGTTTAAAGCCTTGGCATGGTGACTCATTGGCTATCAAATTTTGCCCTGTTCAATGGTAGGCGTTGACTTGAATCATTTAGACTTTCCTTTTTTGACACCTGGTCCTGACCTCTTGAGTAAAGCCCTTCGTTTTGCCAACTTGAGCTTATCAAGGGGACTAAGAGATGGTGGAGTTTTGCTTCCTAGGTTGGTGGGGATCAATGTACTTTGGACCCTAGCTCTCGTAGCAAGTCTAGGAGGCTGCATCGTGGTGCCCCGATTTTGACAAGTCTTACAATGTCGACGTCATCCACGAGCTCCTTGCCCTCCTTAGTGGGAAGCTTCTCTGTAATGGAGTATTGTTTTATGGGCCTTCTTAGTCTAAGACTAATTTGAAGTCTCCCCCCACTCATCCCTCCTTTGCTAGCTCCAGGCTAACCAAGGCAGTCAAGCCCCTTTCTATTGTAGTATACGCCATAAAGGACTCATTCCTCCTTGCTTCTCTACCTACTAGCTCTTTGTGATGTCATGACCCCAACTCTATCTTCAAGGTCACGAGCTGCAGGTTATTAATGCGACGTCCCAAGTTGCCATCCTGATTCTTTTTATCTCAGTTATATGCACATGCAGAAAATGTATTCATACAATGCCCAGACAAAAATAACTAGAAGAACATGGGATTTTCAACATACAAAACACACCACTTATATTACATTAGTAGAGTACATGCTATCTTTCAGGCTATATCTATTTTACATAATAGTAAACCAGGCCGGGATATCCCTAACTCCGCTATAGCTACGGCTACCAAAATTAGGAGTCATTTCGCTTCCGACTGATACCAAGGACTATAGTCTGTCCCATTGGACGTTGTCCTGCTACCAGGGTCTATCGACCCCTTATACCCACAAAGGGGGCCAATTCAATCCCCATTAGACCAGACGTACCAAGCCTCATAATGGTAAGGGATGAACTCATCCCATCCCTCCCCGATCCAATCCGCAATAGTACACTTCCGATACGTTATCTCATCTTCAACATCCATTGTATCTATGGCTGACCCTTCCATATTTACGGGAAGACCAAACAAGCGGGGGTTAGTTATACCTACACCTAAAAAGGTAGAGGAGTGAGTCTTGGGAAACTCAATAAGTAAAATTCCTAGCTCTCTACTAGGAGAGCATCTCATTATTAAAGTCTAGCCAAATCAACACATCAAATAGTGTCGATAGCATATCAATAGCAATTCAAATACTACGCCATGACTTTATGAAAAACTCCCATGCAACTTAACTTCGGCTTGATTCACAATATTGTAACTCACTCATGCATAACTAGCACTCGTGCAAAGTTCATTATCAATGTCCTGGCTCAACCAAGCCATCCCAATACAATCGAGGCATTCACTTCATGCTAGGTATCCTGGCTCAACTAGGACATCTCGTTGGCGTGGGAGCATCTTGGGGCTAACTAACTCAAGGCATCCGGACTTAAATCCAGGTATCACAATCCCAACTAGGGTTCAAGCTGTGGGTTATTATTGTGACATCCCAAGCTTGTCACCATCCCAATTCATTTTGTCTTGTTTATATGCACATGCAGAAACATGAACATACAATTCTCTGACCAAAATCACTAGAAAAACATGGGAAGTATATCACACAAAACCCACTACTATATTACATTGATAGTACAATGCACATGCTACTTTTCGGTTAGCCCTGTTTTACATGATATCAAAAGGCTAGGGTGTCCCTATCTTCGCTACAACTGTGGCTACCAAAATTGGGAACCCTTCTACTATAGGCTGGTATCAAGGACTATAATCCATCCCATCAGACATTGCCCCGTCATGGGTATCTGTCAATCTATTAAACCCACAAATGGGACCGACCCAATCACCATCAAACCATGCATACCAGGCCATGAAGCAAAAAAGGACCAACTCATCCAATCCCTCCTCGACCTAAACAATAGACACAAGCTTCTAGTAGGTGATCTCGATCTCAACCATAACATCTATAGCAGACTATTCTATTTTTACAAGAAGACCAAAGCATTCAGATAGTAAGCTAGCCATACCTACAAACCTAAAAAGTGAAAAGGAGTAAGTTTTGCGACTCAGTAAGTAAAATTCCTAACTCTCGGCTAGTAAAGCATCTCATCATTAAGGACTAGCTAGAACCACATGTAAATAGTGTCGATGGCAAATCGATAGCAATTCAAATGTTATGCCATGACTACATGCAAGAATCTTACTTACTCAATCATTCGTCTAAAGAAAGAACATATGCAAGCCAAACTTATGCATCACTGACACTCTACAATTCATTTACCATGGCTCGACCAGGGCTTCTAGCTTCAGGCTAGGCTTCTAGGACTCGAACCTAGGCATCTTGAAACTCAAACCCAAGGCATCTCGAGGCTAGCAAACCCGAGGTAACCAGGACTTGAACCCAAGCATCCAGGACTCCAGCCTAGGTATCCTGTTCTTTAAACGGGGCATCATCACCAACGCTATCTGGCAACGATGTGATTTTTACGTTAAATGCTCACATGCAAATGCAACATCCAAGACGGTTCTTATCTTTTCATTTAGCCGACTCATTCATAGCCCAAAAGGGTGTGCTCAAACATATACCCATGTGTGCTATACATCATAAAACCCAACTTTAAGTCGTGCCATGAATGATCCTAAGCCCGAGACTTAGCCCAATCGCCAAATACCAAAGACCCTGCACAAATCCAAGACATTAGATCGATACGCCTCAATACTGACTCACGCCTTATGGCTTTGGGCAATCTCAACTTTCGTTGAACTCAAGCAATGAACCTTGGCTTCATTCCGATCATGAATGACTCAAGCACATGTTCAATCGTCCAAGCAAGCAATTCAAACACATAATTATCCAACCTACTAACAAGTGAGCATTGCCTAAACTTAACGATAGAAATAGCGATGCTAGGGAGAGGTAGAGAGTTCTACTTACCCTAACAGACCTCAAGAATTAAGAAATTTGCTTGGTGAAGGGTAGCGAACGCAAGGCAATAGAGAGGAGAGAGGGGCGCACAAGAAAAGGAGGAGGAGGAGAAGAGGGTTCAAATGGTGGGAAAGGATGAGGGGCTCATCTTATTTATAGGCCTCAACCTCATCATTACACGTCCAAATGGCCCAGTCATAGTTCTTGAAGTGGCACGCCTTCTTTGTGAAATGGCAAGCCTAATTTGCAAGGTGGCATGCCTATAGGAAGAGGTGGCACGCCTACTTTACTTAAGTGGCAATCTAAGGCCTAAATGGATTGATTGGAAGCTTAGTTGTTTCCTCTCTATTGGTCCATCAAAGCTTGCCCTCATTAAATAGCATTTAAGGCTTCTTGCTATAGTGGCATCCTAGAGAGGCCAAGGTGATGCCTAAGCCTTTTAAGCTCTTAATGAAAGTCCCTTGTGCTTTGCCTCGATTGGACCAAGTGTGCTACTTACTCTCCAAGGCACATCATGTAACACCCTTGATTTCGACCCCATGAGGATCGACCATAAGGTCCTGAATAGGTCGACCATAGACTATTGGCAATGGAATCGATTGGTTTGATCGGTAGGGAATCAAGGATCAGTCATGGTCTGACTGACCGACCGACCATGAACTGGTCGGGGTATAGGCCGTGAATAAGTCACCAACCATACCAGTAGAATCATATCACTAGCTCATAATATGACTTTTGGATCACGAGAATTGGTCATGGGATGATTTTTGATCAACGGATGATCAGGGGTCGATCCGACCAATCATAATGCTCAGCCATGGGTGATTCTGCCCAAACTATACACTAATACATGGACGAGCTGACTCAACCGAATGCGATCGTTTTCCAACCAAAAATGCATCATTTCATATTTAATTATTAGTGATCAAAAGAGAATCTCGAATTGGTGATGTTCGATCGTGAATCGATTATGCATTGGCAATGAACAATGCGAATAGATCAGGTGCCAATCAAAATGAGCCCCGGGATAAACCCGGCGATTCTATCATAAATTCTAAAGTCCATGAGTGCATTGACTTAGAACTAGGCCATGGATAGCCTTAGGATTGGCCTTAAACCAACCGATGAACAAAGTATCAAAAATAAGGGAAATGGTCACAACAGGCTCGGCGATAGGCCTAGGGACCAGCCCAAGGGCCAATCCTAGACCTGGACGGACTCGACCGTACCGACCACAAGGCTGGCCATTGAGCCGATTAGTGGGCCGACCTTCTAGACCGACCGACCGTCCAAGATGACGGTTTGGATGTTTAAGGGGCACGATGGCCCGAACCTTGGTTGCATGAGAATTGGTTTTCAGGGTGTACCAAATAATCCCTCTTTCGGCCTTGAAACCAATTCAGATGATGGATTTCTTAGGACCACCTTCTTATGGAAGAAAAAGATAGAGAGTAGAACTGTCTAGAAACCATCATTTAATAAGGATGATGGAATTGTGAATGTGAGGTGTCCAAGCTAAGATTTTGTCATGATGTTGTTAGACTTTCCTTGGGAAGCAAGTTGAGGAATTATGACGTGTGCTTATTTCTTCTTGGGGAAATGGGGGGAAATGGACAAAACATAGAACGCTCTAGAATACCTTCATTAAATGCAAGAGGGTGAGTATTAGATGAGATGTCCAAAGTGGGATTTGGTCATAATGGCTTAAGATTTTCCTTAGGGACCAAGGCGATGAGTCGCCGCATACATGGACTAATTGGAAATTGACACTCAGAATTCTCATCATGAGCCTAGGAAATGTAGACACCGATTTGGCACCCTAGGCACCACCTCCTCAAGAATGCATTAAATGAAATTAAATGAGGCAGAGCTTAGGTGGACCAATGGAGGCAAGACAAGCAAGATTCTAGAGCATTCCTTAGAGCTCTAGACAGCCACCAAATTGTGCTAGCTTGCTACCCCAAGTCCTAGGCTAGCCATCTCACCAAAATAGGCTTGCCACCTTAACATCATAGGCGTGCCACTTCGAAAAATATGATTAGACCATTTAAAAGGGTAATGATGAGGATGGAAGCTATAAACAGGAGGAATTTTCCCCAAATAAAATCTACTACGAATATCACTTGACTTCTGAAATCAATATCGATATGTCAATTTAAACAGAACAAAATTAAATTAAAAAATCTTAACCAATAGTTAATCCAGTAAAAGGGAAAACAATAGGACATTAGCTTATTTGAAAAATGTTTAGTAGACAATTACCAAAGTGTTAACATTTGTGACTGTATACTAAGCATGAACATATTTAATTGAGGACGTAATATATATAATATTTCGTGGGATCACTACCAGCTATTTTAAAAACTTAAATTACTAAATGAATACATAATTTAGTACTATCACTATCTTTCGTGCGTATAAGAAGCTAAGCTTAGGGTTGTAACAATTTAGTTTGTTCCATGTGTGCGAATTTTTCTTCCAAGCAACTATTACTAGGTCCCCACTTTCTCCACTACGCTACATGTCAATCTTTTGCACTAAGTCAACATCTTTGGTTTGCATTTCGTCAGAAAAATTCGAAATTTGGCCGAAAATTGAGACCGGAGATTAGATTAGAGACCAAACCGACTAAGACATAACGTACATGCACCAAAATTGAGCATGGGTAATAGTATTGAGACCATTTTTTTCATTTTCCTCTGCTTTCTTGTACAATAAAAAGGATGGAAAGTGACGACCCACGCTAGCGGTCCCATTTGGACTTTAATCTTAATAACCGATTTGTTTATAGCACTTGGAAGACGCAAAAAATACGAAATTTGTCCTCAATTGTGACCAAAATTTTAGGTTTAGGGCTAAATTTATCACGTGATAAAGCAGGAGGATTAAAATGGAAAATGAGCGATAGCACGGGGACTGCTCTTGTAAATTCCCATAAGATTAGCATTTCATTCCTATGGGCCAGGACAATCGACAGATACAGCCGTAATTAGGGATAAGAATAATACAAATATCATAACATTCGTACGACACTAACTTGAGTGTCGTTTTTTTCACTCACGTAAGTGCAATAAATTTGAAAATTTGATTATTTGAGTGTCATCTGCGATTTACCTCACTAGAAAATCTGATATGGATGTCGATTATCTTACGTGACTTCGCTAGAGTTGACTATGACAATTTTTTTTTAAAAAAAAATTGTTTTCCTTTTTTCCCCTTTTTCCAAGGTTGGTGATTCACCCCGACTGCGAATGCCTCACCCTTAGCCATGAAGGCCCTGGGCAAAGCCGTGAGGGCCTTCATGGCAAAGGGCAAGGGTCATTCATTGAATCTCGTTGACCCTAAAAAAAAGGAAAAATAAAAAATAAAAACAAAAACAAATTCAGATTTTAAAAAATTAAAAAATTTCACGTTGGATGGGAAATTAATAAAAAAATCCACAAAAGATGATTTAATAGAAATGACACTTTAATGAATGATTTTACTCTGCGGTAGGATTTAAGTGAGAGAAAAAAAAGTCATAACATTCGAGTAAGTGCCGTACAAAAATTATGGTACTCATGTTGTCTCTCGTGATAATTATGATATCTTGGTTTATTCCCGCCTTCCCCGCTTTCCTTCCTACTTCACCAAACACAAACGGTGTTGGAATAACTAAAACCCGGAGGCGGACGCAGAAAAACCCGAATCCAAACACTCCTAATTCGATACGAACAAGGAAGACGGGGACAAGCTAAGGGGGTGGAGTGTGCAGCCAACGATTCTCAACAACGCATAAACAAACGCTGCCCTACAGGGACAACCCAGCCCAACACAGCAACCTCTCCCTTAAATAGCTCTCACATCTCTCTCTCTCCCCATATCTCTAGTTTGATTTCATTCTTCAGGAGTCTCAGATCTCTTCCTCTCGCTCTCTGCATACATCATACTTTTCAGTTCTTGTTTTTGCTCTGTACCGTTCCTCTTTCTCATTTCTTGGTTCGAATCAATGGCGTCTGCTGCTGGAACCTCCCTTTGCATGACTCTCGCCTCGTGCTTTTTGAAGCAGACCCAGGTATTGATTTGCCCTGATTTTATGCGGGTATCAGTTGATCCTGTGTTTCATGGCGAGATTCACTGCTCTCTGTGTCGAAAGCTTTCATTTTTACTGGTTGTTTGTGGATGAGCTCGGTTTCGGATCGATATCTTCGAATTGTGCTGCTGTTTCTTAGATTCAGTGGGTGGCGGTGATGCTTGTTCTCTGTCTCTGATCTACGTTGTCGGTGGATGCTGTTGTAGATGAAGCCGGTGGTTACACTGTTTCAAGATTCAAAATTTGTAATGTTATGATATGAGGTTTTGGCGGATGGAAATCTGCTGGATTTTTTAATTAATGAAGAAAAAAAAATTCCTTTTTCGCCCAAAAGTCAAGAGTTTGTCTTATGAATGCAAATGGTTGCACGGTGGATTACTGATTATTCTTAAAGTGCTTATAAGATATTCACGATAATTGTTGTTTAATTTAGCCATGATTAGTGGGTTATGTGTTGGTGATCTTTTGTTGCACTTCAGGATGACTCGGTATTCTTTTAGGCATGTAGATGAAAATTAATATTTATATGGTCTGGAGACATTGCTTGGCATATGACATTAGAGAGGACAGATTCTATTGGATTAACAATTTCATGAGACCAAGATTGGCTTGGCACGTTGAGCTATCATCTGTGTGCTGCATGAGGACTTGTTCATCCTCTGCCCTTGGTAGCAAAATCTTCATTTTTGTGCCAATGTCTACTAGCAGTCTAGGTGAGGTGAAATTTCTTGAGAGGCAAAATGAAGGGAGAAAAGTCCTGCAGGTCAATTTTCCAATCGTGAAATGGGCTAGAAGTTTTATGCAGCTGATGCTGATGATTTGCTGTGTGTATTGGCACTTATAAAAGAAATGGTTTTGTTCATGGAATGCCGCTTTCAATTGGCAACAACATCTTAACATTTCTGTTAAATAGCTTTTGTTAGCATGGTCAGATTCCTGTTTAAGTGCCTGGCTTGACATGATATAGAGTCTAATGAACCTTAACAAGTTTTAGCTGACTATTGTGACAAAACTAGGGGCTCATGCTTTAGTTAAATTCATCAGGACAAAATTTGGTGAAGTGCTAATCCTTCCTTGTTGGTACTATGTATCCCGCCCCTTTTTGGTTGCTGACTATTTTAGTGGCTAACTGAGGCCAGCAAGACTTATATTTGTGACTTTATTTTGTCTTAGACTTGTCTTCTTGTTCATGGATTATTCTTTTTCTTTTTCACTAAGCATGGATTAATCTATTTTGCATGTGAGGAGATATGGCTTTGTCTTCGATAAATTTACTTTTCTTGTCCGATGCTTTTTGTAGCTATCAAACAGCAGAATCTCAAGTCTGAGATCAGTCTCAGTACCCATCAATAGGAAAGGCTATCCGTCTCTTGTTTCACGGCGAGGGTCATCCCGCCTTCAGGTTTTCTGTGCGGTATGCATCATCTTGTACTTTTCATTTACCATGTTCCTTTTTTTTTTTTTTTTTGGGGGGGGGTTGGGGTGTTTCAATAAAGTCTACTTGCCTTGATAATAATAGTGTATCTAGAGGTTTTTGAGGCTTCATCAAGTTCAATGCAATGCAACAATGTAATTCACTGTTCACTTGCTCTAAATAAATGGAACACGCATGTCATCATTTCCGAGCTTTAGGTGAGATTTTGGCTTTTCTCAAGATTTAGATGATCTCTTTCCCTCTTTTATTAGTACAAGAGAATATTATTCATGAAGTTGCCGGAATTTGGGGGATTGTGGATGTCTAATTTGTCACTGGTGTCATGTTCGCTATGCTCCAAATTTATGAAATCTAGTCACTTGTACTTGTCAATTCTGTATTCATGCAAATTGGTTTGTTGATGTTGCCACTAGTGAAAATTTCAAAATCTCTATTTGTTGACAGGCCAAGCCCGAGACAGTGGACAAGGTCTGTGCAATAGTGAGGAAGCAGTTGGCGCTGCCGGATGACTCTGCAGTTACAGGAGACTCTAAGTTTGCAGCACTTGGAGCTGATTCTCTCGATACGGTACTTCTCCAGTAACTTCTAATATGGCTTCTTCACTTCATATCTGAAACTGAATTGAGAATCATCACTTCAACCTTTTTTTTTTTTTTTGAACATTAATGCCATTGGCACCATTTCATCCCAATTTGTCATGCTCATGCTTGCAGCATGCATGCATTAAAGTTAGCTTCTTGCACTCATTAAATCAGTCAATTAGTGAAGTGGTCACTTGAATGAAGAGAGACCAGATGCCCAATGGCACTGGATGGCTAATAAAGCTGGTAGTTCCGTTGATTGTGGTCCATGATTGTCTCTTGAACAACTCCAATAGCAAGGATCAAAGTCGTATTCTAGCAGATCATTGTCAAGATTAGGTTGTTTTCATATCTCAAAATGCTACTCTCCAAATGACGCTTCCTCTCAGATAAGTTAGTCATGCTAAAAGACCCGTCCTTTACTGTGTATATATGTAATGTGTGGGCTCTGTTACGATAGCTACTCGTGGCTCACGAGTTGTTTTGGTTCAGGTGGAGATCGTGATGGGGCTTGAGGAGGAATTCGGGATCAGTGTGGAGGAAGAGAGCGCTCAGAGCATCACCACTGTCCAAGAGGCTGCTGATATGATCGAGAAGCTCATTGAGAAGGATGCTGCTTAAAAAATTAGTTCTCAAGACTCCCTCTAAGAGCCAAGTACTTTTATGAAGGATGCTGTTGGTGACTCTTGTGTGGCTTTGCCATAGTGAGGACTCTTACTTACTAGATGAATTTTTGCGAATTTTGCATGGGACTTTCATTTTAAAGTTAAATTATATCAGGCCTGAAGTGGAACTATCTGCTTGTGCATTGGGTTGTCTTTTTCTTCATCAGCATCCATAGATTTTGGGAACTCATTTGTACCCTTCTCATGCTCTTAATGCTACAATGATCAGCACGTTTACTCTAACCTGAGCCGGCGCGACACGATTTCACCTTTGAGCGTGATGGTCAGCTTAACAAAAGCGGCAATTGTGCAATGAAGCCCCGTCCTCTCCTCCTCTTTCGACATGAAAATAGCGTTACACGTTGACCCTAACTGGACCTTCTATGATTGCACTTGATTTCTCTCCAAAACGAATATTATCGATCCAAATCAAATGCTAACTTCGACGCCTGAAGAGGGTTAGGGATGGAGTAATGAAAGAGGGTGAGTGTTTTTCTCCTTTCCCACTAGTATATTGAATCAATTAGTTGATAAAAAGCATCCATTTTGTGTAACTGAACTAGACATATGCTGTGACAGAAGATAAGATGGTCTTCTCACCGTCGGTTTAGATTTGAGATGATTTCTCTTTTCTGTGGAATATAAATTATTGGGTCATTACCATTAAAAAAAACAAAAAAACAAAAATTGGAACTTCAAAACAAATTTATTTTAAATTAATTTTTTGACCACTAAAAATCCTAAATCGATACATGTGACAAATTTTTTACTATCCATTAGTTTCCTTTAAATTTTACCGTCAAATTGCTAAATTGGATAATACGTGGCAATTGACGGGTTACCAGCTTAGGGTTTTATCTTCCGTTTGTCATAGGTATATCAGTTTATGGTTTTTTGTGATATTAATTGAACTTAACAGAAATTAACGCAGAGTAAATTTGTTAAAGGTGTACCAGTTTAGAATTTTTTTTTTTGTTGTAACCCTAAATTCTTTTAAAGAGATTAAAAAAATGGACTACAATTTTGTCTCGTGAAATTTTGTGTAATCTTCCACCTAGCCAAAAAAAAAAAAAAAATCATGTAACCCTTAGGATTGGTGTAGTTGGTGAGGCGATGAATTTAGAAATTAGAAGCCTCCTGTTATAATCTCATTGACTATATATAAGCCGTTCAAGGACTAGACAGAGTCACTTGCACAAACTAAAGGTTGATCTTAACTGGTTTATCATGCTAGCAAGAGTGTCATAAGCATCGAGGTAACCAGATTTCCACACTTGTGTCTCTAAATTATCAAAAAAGGAAAAAGAAAATTCGTGTAATCTCATGATCCTCTTAACATCATGGTCGCCCACACTTATGTATATTGTCCCACACTGCGTTCCTACTACTAGCTCTTTTCACATGACATTTCCATTGGCCCGTGCAATAATGCAACTAGGCCCTAAGTCCTAGTATCCTTTATTGGATCACATGAGTCATGACCACCGACTCCCTTTTAGAAATCTAAAGCATAAACATTAAACGAAAATCACGGTCAAATCCATTTACCCAAAACCTTGAATTATCGCCCTAATCATTGCACCAATACCACTTCGATTAGGTAATCCCTACATGTGCCCGGTTCCCCCTTGCTTTTTATGGTCACCTAATCCCCAGAAATATTAGCAAAATTTTATCATGAAATTGCATATTTCGCCTCGAGAACCGTGAGATCTCGGGTCTAGTTTCTTTGAGGACACAAGCAGACTAGTTTGGTGCCTGAAAATTAGCCCGACACCGGCTCGTCGCAACCGAAACTAGACTCAAAAAGAACTATGCGATTCCGCGAATGCCGCGGAACTTTCTTGTCATAAAGAAGAGCGAAATTACTGCACAAAAGAGCGAGTAGATGTACATAAAATCTGAATTACATGATGAAAGTAATGAATGTGATCACTTTTCATTGAACTGGTGAGCACCCACCATACCCATATCAATCTAGTTTTCCTAATAGTTACCCGAAAAGAGAAAGGGAAAAACAAAAAAAACAAAAGAAGCTCACATTTTCAGAAGCTGCATTGCCCAAGATGCTGCCCAAATAGAAAATGCGACCACGTTCACAGCTTCGACCGGCTTCGTGCGAACTGCGGAGGAAGCCATTAACGGGTCCTCCGGCACGACCGCAGAGCCCGGGCCGAGAGGGACGTCGTCCGGGTTCGGCGGGCTCGGGGTGGAGGGGATGGTGGGGATGGAGGAGGACCCGCCGGAGGCCGGCGCGGCGCCACCGGGGGAGGGCAGGAGCGGGGTGATGTCCGGGGAGAGACCCTGAAAAGGCGGCACGAGGGGCTCCGACGACAGGGCCGGCGGCGCGGCGGAACTGAGCTCGGCGGAAGGGAGAGAATGCGAAGGCAGGGCCAGGAGGAGGGACGCAGCAATGATTGCCGACGGCACGAGCCAAGAAGGCGCCATCCCAATGATCAAGAAATGATGCCTTCTTTTCCTGAACATCGCCACAGCTACGGAGAGCGTCGATCCTTTCCTCCCTTTTTCTGCTCGAGCTCGAGCTCGAGTGTTGCTGGTGGGGGCTTTGGAGTCATCATGATCAAAAGGCAAGGGCGTGGGGCCCGGGGGTGGGGAAGGGGACACGTGGCGGGGGCCATTGGGCGGTGATGGGAGGATACAGGTTGGCTAGGTTTTGGAGGGGGAAGGGACAAAGGAGGGATGGAGGGAGGAGGGGTGGTGGGACTTTTTGTTGTGATTTGGTGTGGGCTAATTTGGAAGGAGTGATTCTCTCTCTCTATCTCTCTCTATCTCATCTCTAACTACAGCTCCACATGACCCGTGATGAGAGAATTTGATGGGAACGTCAAGTTGAGGACAATTAAGGTTCAAATGATTCGTTTGGATCGCGGGATGCTGTCGGAGGGTTTGTCTCTTCTTGCGTTTTGTCCAATCTCCCCCGAAGGGGTAAAAGCAGCCCATCTTTGAGGGGACGCAAGTTGCATTGATGATGGCTTTCGTAATGGTAAGAGTGGTAGAGTGGTGGCGCATCATAACAAGAGATCCCGTTAGCACATGGGATTTGACTAATTCGAAAAAAGTATCGAGGAGCTCCAATTATGTAAGATCGATAAATTATGTTTGATTTCATGCGACTCCATTGGGGAGGCGCGGTTGGCCCAATCATAGGGCATTACATCTTATGAAGCTGATGGAGATCTGAAACTTGATTCATGTGAGAATCTTAGTGAAGATTTTTCCTTTAGGAGAAACAAATCTATGTGAAGATATCAATCAATCAATCATACAATTAAGCACATATGTGAACAGGAGCTTAAATAGTTTTAGTATCGTTGATTATATACAGATTGACCAAATGTAGATGTTTCACTTGAATTGAAGGCTTTGATCCCAATGCTCTCTCCCTCCCCTTAATCTTCTTCTGTACTCAACCCAATCATGTCGATATTGCTAGAAAAGGCACAATACTTAAAAATAGAAGATTTTTGCTCAGGGATCGCAACCATCAATCGACTATATTGCTATCTTAAGAAGCAATCATGTGATTATGGCAGATATTAACTCAATCGTTTCATTTTTATAACTAATCTAAACATTAATTTGTATATGACAAACAATTTTTGGCATCACAAAACTCATTGATACTCAATCAATTAGCATGAGGTTAATCGTCGTTACTAAATGCGTCCAATCAAACTAGGGGTGAGCACATTGGACTGCCCAAACCAAGAACCGCCTGGACCGGACCGGACCGGCCAATTTGGTCCGATTTCCGGGAGCATCGGTCCAGTTCTCGGTTCCATAAAAATGGAACCGGTGATTTTCGGTCCGGTTCCCGGTTCCGGGAGGGGGAACCGGACCGACCGACCAACAATTTTCTATTTAAAATATATTTTTTTAATTTCTTGAAAAATACAATAAACCCTAAAATAATAATATTTCTAGTATTTTTTAAATTTTTTTTGGCTAAGTGGTCGGTCCTATTAGACTGGACCGGACTGGACCGCACCATTGGTCCGATCCGGTTCCCGGTTCCACCTTGAAACCGAACCGAACCGGGAACCGGGAACCGAACACCTCTAAATCAAACAATCCAAAATTGAATAACCGATAGAGAGTCCACAATCTTTAGCAATGACCAGTCAATAATAAAATACAGATGCCGAGGCAAAGTACAGGTAGGAATGTTCACTGTTTGTTTTCTGATCAATTTACGATAGGGGGATCCATAGGATGCCTTCTTCAATAACGAAGCGCAACCGAGAAAAATGTTCCACCGCGAATCACGGGTTCCACCGAACCAACCCATGAACAGACAAAATCCGACCCACGAGTTAAAGACAATAAATGAGAAACAGATATCAATTTCATTATATATATATTGTTCACGAAAATTTAAATTTTCAGAAATTAGACCTAATAAATGGATAGACCGAGCCTTCTAACGGGAAATAAAAATTCCAAAATATGAGCAAAAAATAAATAAATCTATGAACGCTTTTCATTATATCTACAAAACATATGGATCGTGTCGGTTTGGGTGAGTTGAAAATGGATCTATCCAAAATTGACCCATTTTATATGGAATCCAAACCGGACTTAATTGATACCCCACCCGATACAGTCCCAATACTAAGTAATATTTCCCCTAAAGAATGCTTGACTAGCTTGAGTAACCTTAGTCAAGATAGAACGAAATTTTATTCTCCCAACTTAATCGATACCCAACCCGATGCAATTCCTATACTAAGCAATTCTTCCCCTTTAAGTATGAAAAGTTTTCGTATATCTGTATGCTTGACTAGCTTGAGTAACCTAAGTCAAGATAAAACGAAATTTTGTATTCCCAACCCGGACTTAATTAATACCTGACTTGGACTTAAACGATACCCAACCCAATACAGTCCCAATGCTAAGCAATTTTTCCCCTAAAGTATGAAAAGTTTTTGTATATCTATATGCTTGACTAGCTTGAGTAACCTACGTCAAGAAAAAACGAAATTTTATATTCCCACATGAATTAATGTCTCGCACCAACTTTTGAAGCTAGGATAGCAACAATATTGATCGAGTGAAGAAGCAATTAAATTTTGCGTGGTCGTGCATGTGCATGTGTAGTTCTATTGCTTTTGCGTATTGTTTTCACCAAATAATAAATGTGATGCAAATTTTGATTAAAATAAAATGTTGGCATGGCAGCCAAGAGCATTGCATGAAGGCCGTAACACCAGTCTACATTAGAGTAACTTACAAAAACAGGCCGTAACACCAGTCTACATTATGGTTCTGGTTTCGGATGCGAGAATTCTCGAGTTTGATTCTCGTTATGCTTCATTCAAACGAAACCCTTTGATCTTGGAATTGAAGCCCGAACGGTTAATGAAAAGTTTATTTAGTCATCCTCGAGTATGAAACATCACTAGAATAATAAGACCCGTAAGATTAATTACAACAGAATAATAAAAAAATAAAGTAATAAATTCGAGTTCAAAAACCTAGAGGTTCAAAGTCTAAATTTATTTCAGTACATGAAGGCATTCACAAGTGACCTGGCCATAACTCGAGGCACCTAGGATCGATCGATGATCATCATTTTTCAGTTAATTTTGGGTGATTCGATTTGTGATTTAAAAGGTATTTTTGTTTTTGTATCGTTTTCCTTTATAAGTGGGTTTTTTCCTCTCTCTTTTTTCAGTTAAATTTTGCACTCGTTCCTTCACTGATCGATTTTTCGTAGTCAAGTCATTGAATCAATATTGTATAGAAGCCCGTTTGTTATGTTGTATTTGTGATTGAAATCATGAATAGCAGGGGTGATTGGGTCCAAGGTAAGTGGAATCCAGACCTGAACCCTATACCTGACTCTGTAATAATCGGTTACCTTTTTTTGGACCTTATACCCTATTCTATTTGCACTAAACCATGTTTTGGACCTGACCCTATTTTTTCAGTCCGGGAACAAGGTCTACCCTGTTTCCATTGAAACATGTTTTGTAATCGCCTAATATCCTATATGACTTCAAATTTTACATTTCACAAGAAAACAACAACATAATCCTCTTAATTTGCATTGAAACATAAAACACATGTAATCAATAAGTACATAAATTTTTTGACTAAACGAAAGCCTAAGGATCCACAAGGCTTATCACCATAAACAACCATCATAAGACAAAGCAAAAATCGTAATATTGCATAAAATTAGCAACAAAACAATTTTTTTAATAGGGTAAAAACCAGTTCTAGGTGGGTCTTCGCTTGATACCAATTCCTAGACCGATTCCAACTGGTTCCCAAAAATTGGAACTGGTTTCCGGACCGGTTCAATCGAGAACTAGTTCTTGACCCTATTTTTCAGGTGGTATGGTCCGATTTCTAGGTAAACTCGGTCCGATTGCACACTTACGATGAATAGTTATTATCACACATCGAATCCTATCAGAAAAGGGGGAGACACAACTGTCTTATGGTGGAAGGACGTAATCTCAAACCATCAAAATCCAACTCACAAGAGTTCCCACGATAGCGCTCTTGCTATGATAGCCACTATTCGAGAAACCTAAAAAAAATTGGGAATGAGAGGGGCAAACAACTGTAGCTTAATAAGTAGTATGTATTTTTTATAAACAGATTAAGTTGCCACTAAGCATATATAAAGCAATACCAGGAACTCTTAATCCAAAGTCATGATATAATATACATATCAAGTCAAATATGTATCGTTTCCTTTTAACAAATTTTTATATAAATTAGAAATACTCGTTTTATCCACCATCATAATTCAAACATCAATGGTCGAGTCCATTGATTAATCTCTATCAGATCACACGTCAATGGTCCATTCCATCAACTAATCTTAAATCATATGTTAATGGTACATTCATTGATCAAACTTATATCACACATTAATGATCACTGATCAATCTTATAGCACATCACATCCCAAGATCCTAGAATTGACTCCCATG
Organism: Corymbia calophylla; assembly: GCA_014182845.1. Lineage (NCBI taxonomy): Eukaryota > Viridiplantae > Streptophyta > Magnoliopsida > Myrtales > Myrtaceae > Corymbia > Corymbia calophylla. The sequence continues at coordinate 32,468 of JABKBT010000013.1, read as the reverse complement.
AGACCACATCATCGTATAGCACTTAGCTCTTGAATAGTGCAAGGCCCTAGAATGGCTCTCACGAAATTATGTATGGTATAGCACTTAGTCTTTGTCCAATGAATATCAATAATGTAAGGTCATAGATGTGGTTTTCACGAAATTACATTATCATATAACACTTAACCCTCGACTACAAGACTCTAGAAGTCGCTTGCATGAGACTCGCATCACCGTGTAACACATAACTCTTGACCACAATACTCTAGAAGTAGCTTCCATGAGCTTATGTTATCGTGTAACATTTAGTCTTTTACTAGTTTTTATCACACTTAATTTTACAAGCCTTTAACCAATCAATTCTTTCATAAAACCAATCCAAAAATCCATAGCATAAATCAATTTCACATACTGAATCAAATCACATTTCATCAAACCATACTCAAAGTCAATGTAATTCTTTCATAAAAAGATTTTGCAAACCCAAAGTATATCGTTTTTCCCAAAGACATTTCTCACATTATTTCAAAATTTATTTTATAAACCGATAACATTTTGAAACATCATTTATAAAGTATTTCTCAAATCATTGTAGAACTTGTTTCATAAGCCAAGTTCAAAAATCATACATAACAGTTCGCAATACCTTTCCTAAAACATTTCTTAAACCATTCATAATTACCAAAGCATTGTAAATATCCAATCTAGATTTTTATGCAACAAACGTGCTCTTTCATAATTTATAATATCTCAAACCTCTACCATTTTCAAAACATGAGTTTATAAATTCATTGAAAAAATAGTACCACTCACCTAAAATACCTAAAACCAAACAACACAAAGTTAAACGAGCCAACAATCTCGTAATTCTATCAATTAAATGAAAATCGACATCAAAACAAAGAAAAACACTATCTCAACTATGAAATAGCTTAACTACACCTAAACGCTAAAATGACTCTCGTCAAATTCACAACTCCACAGCCATTAACCACAATTTCCATGAAATCCCAAAGCTCAACGTGTCAAAGTTGGACTTCGCAATTTGAATTTTACATAATTCCGAATTAAATTTAGTCCGATTGAAAGAACGAGAGACGTGAATACTTACCGTGCAATTCAATACATAATAAATCGAGCTCGATGAGGTATCTGTAGTGAGTACGTGCAAGCCCCTCTTCTCTTTTTCTTTTCTCTCCTCCTTTTCTCTCTCTTCCTTCTCCTTTCCCTTTTTTCTTCTTTTTTCCCGAGCGGGCTCTCAGTCTCTTATACTGAGCTGGCCCCTTTTCTTTTCACTTCTTGTTGACTTTAGACCTTTCTTTGCTCTTTTTCCCCCTCTTTTTGACTTTTCAAACCCATATTTTTGCAGTTACGATAATAGAGCACAATAGCACAAAGTTCAAAAGGTCTATATTTAAATATATAGTTTTTTTTGTTTGAAATGTAAATTTAAATGTATAATTTTTCCCGTAGGAAGAGTCATTTCATTTTTATTTTTTTTTAAAGCCCGAGTACAAGATAGGGACTTCATAAACCAATAAGTCCCATAGAGCTTGCGAGGATTGGATATACAGTTATAAATAAGGGCCTTAAATCTATGGGATTTAACAATCCAATCTATTAATTTATTAGATTTTCTAGAGCAATGGGTTATCTGGATATCTGAAAATCGGACCAGCATATCTTTGCATTTTATAATGAGTACCATATGTCCTAAGCAAAGTGATACGGAGCCTGTGAGAGTGTCTTATCAAATTAAAGCTATTCGGCCCCAGCAGCATCTTCTCCTCAAACCGAGACTTGAAGTGCTTTAGGGTTTCCAAAGCAAGCTACTGTTTCAGCTTGAGCGGCCGAGCTCACCCTCATAGATCGCTCCAATCAGGTTAGGATTTAATGGACTTTGTGAAATGCCAGGGCTCAAATGTACTGCACAAAAATCTTTAGGACTCTTAGGGTATCCTTTCCCTATTCTGCTCTTGTAGACTGAACGTTGCAGAATGAAACAATGATCGATAAGTAGTAACTACATACAAGGTGGCAATATGAGATCCTATCTATTGATGGAAAAATGTGTATATAAGTTGTTTTTATATATTTTGGTTGTTAATATCATCCTATCCCTATTTTTTTTGTCTAAAAAAGAAAGAAAGAAATTTGTTTATACAAAAACATGGAAAAATGCACAAACAATCCATAAACTTTAACTCAATATTCAATTTGGTCAATTAACTTTTAATTTGTTCAAAATAATCCATAAACTCTAACTCAATATGCAATGTGGTCCTTAAACTTTTCATTTGTTCAATACAATCCATGATCTTTTAATACATGTTTAATTTAGTCCCTGAATTGTGTAAAAATGCTCAATGTAGTTTGTTCCCAGCAATTCAAGGCTAAGAACAACATTGAATATTTTCATACAGTTCAGGGACTATAGTAAATATGTGTCAAAAGTTTAGGGAAACATTGAACAAATTAAAAGTTCAAGGACTACATTATACATTGAGTTAAAGTTCAAAGATCATAATGCATAAATTAAAAGTTCAGGGATCAAATTGAATATTGAACCAAAATTCATGAAGTATTTGTCTCATTATCCCGCAAAGACATCTATAAGTAGATCACTTGATGATATTTAGCTAGTACAGTAGATGGGGGAACTTTCTTTGTAGGTCGAGAAAACAATTGCAATGCCCAACTAAAAATCAGGTGTAATCAAGTCGAGTCAAATCAACACGGTGTGGAGCTCGAGCTCAACTTCATAGTTGAGCTCGAAACTCAACTTGAGCTTGATGGATTATTACAATCTCTATTGGAGCTTGACTCAACTAGAAAATTGAGATACTTGACTAAGATTAACTTATGAAGGTACTTGAGCTTGACCTCAATAAATCTCGAAACATTTATTATTAACTGATAATAATCTCTATGCAAATATAATATAAGCTCTATTATGCTCGCTAGCTAATCAAGTTGAGAACAAGTGACCTTGAGTCGACAAAATATTTTAGTAGCTCAAACTCAAGCTTGACTATAATGAGGCCTTTTCTAAATGAAGCCCGAAAGAACAAAACCATGTGAACTTCAATCAAAACAAACAGTATTATTACAAGGGTGACTTGAGCTTAGCATAGTGGTATCATGGCTAAGAGCCCAATTGGAAATATGTAGTTCGGGGATGAACTAGACGAAGCTAGTGAATCAGAACAACCTCATTCAATTAGGGCGAGGTTGATCACCGGCCATAGAGGCTCGAACAAATGCGGCTCGCCTCTAAAATGGCGTGGGGACAAGAATGAACTGAATCTCATATCGTTATGAGTGGGACGAGCTTAAAATGAGTAGCTTCGCCCAATAATTAGGAAGGGCAAATTTTTGCTTCGGCCCCAGTAGCTAGGCGCACGACCCTCTCTAGTGCAACGTTATTATAAGGATAATATAAAAGTAATCTTATTTTATAGTAGAAAAAAATCGAATTGTAGAGGATAATATCAATAAACAAGATGTTAAAAGGCATTGAACCGAATCTCATATTGTTATGAGTGGGACAGAGCTTAAAATGAGTAGCTTCGCCCAATAATTAGGAAGGGCAAATTTTTGCTTCGGCCCCAAGTAGCTAGGCGCACGACCCTCTCTAATGCAACGTTATTATAAAGGATAATATAAAAAGTAATCTTATTTTATAGTAGAAAAAATCGAATTGTAGAGGATAATATCAATAAACAAGATGTTAAAAGGCATAAGAAAAGGATGGGGGCATTCCGAGAATTGAACTCGGGACCTCTCGCACCCTAAGCGAGAATCATACCACTAGACCAAATGCCCACGTGCTGCCACTTTTCCTGGGCCACTTATATATAAACGTTTAAACTTCCTCACCCGCCAACATCCCCTCCACTCTCGTTTTCCCTCCAACTTCCTCCAAAAACCCTAATCCCTCTCTCTCTCTCTCATACTCGCCACCGATGCAGACCCATTGTTGATTCCTCCGGTTCTCGACGGCGAGCCCAATCCGATGACGCCGGCGTGTTCTCGCGGTTGAAGCGGACGAGATGACCTCGGTCGGCGGCGGCGATGGCGGAGACCCCGCCGCGCCGATCCCCAATGCCGATTCCGTCCCTGCTGGAGCCTCGCCTGCCGATCGCGAATCCTCGCTCTCTTCGTCTCCTGGTAAGCCGGAAAAACCTTTCCTTTGCGGTCGCGGACTGTTCTGCGATAGTATTGCGAGGAGGGATGAAATTTCGCTGCTCCGCTTCCGAGTGTGGGGATGATTTTCGCATTTTCAATGTGTTTCGACAGGATTTTTCTAAATTTTGTGAGCAATGTTCGGGAAAAAAAACAGTTTTTTTTTCCGCGTCTTTGCGAACGTGTGGAGTATCGCGTTGAGTCGGATTTCCTTTGGCGGGGTTGTCCCTGTTCTGATATGCTGTGTTGCCGTTGACAGAATCAGGTGACGTGATGGAAGGAGAGACCTTGGACGAGCTTTATGTAGAATGCACGATGCGGTTCGATGATACTCTCCCATCAGATGATGCATTTGAGACCCAGATCCGAGATACAGGTGGAGAGACCCAATTGGTCGATTTCGGCAGTGAAACTCAAGTAACTGATTGTGAAGACGGCATTGGGAACGTTGAGACACAGCTCTTCTTGGATGCATGTGATACTCAAGTGGCTTTTGATAGTCATAGTGAAGATACTGGTGGAACTGAAGTCCTGGGTTCTGATGATGAGATATCAGATGGTGGTTTGCACGGGGAAGGTGGTTGTCCTAGAGATGAGAAGAAGACGTCCTGCATTCCTTTTGGCAAGGATAGCGAGACCAGGGAGCAATCCGCTGCTTTAACTGATGAACCATGCAGTTCAGGTGAGTTTGTTCAGATTCTACCTAAGCATTATGTCTAATCATATTCCTAGGCCATACGAATGACTTCATACTTTTTATGAACATCTTTCCTTCATAGTTGGTTGGTGGATTTGTTTTTATTTTTTGCATTGGATGGATTCTTTGTCGGTTGGGAAATCATCCCAAGAAATATCATCATTGTGAAGATTGATGAAACATTAGTAGCAGGGAGATCTTTTATTGGATGCTCATTCAGATATATTATCCTGTGTACTCACCCTCTTTGAAAACATGCAAGTTCAGCAGCGAATCCACTTAATATCCCTGTCTTGTGTTCTCCCAAGTTTATCATTTCCTCTTGAGTCTGACATTCTGTTGTTGCTTTGCTTTTATTCTCGAGACTCTAAGGATGACTGATTAAGCCTCTTTGTTCAGTAGGGAATTTGATTTCCAAAATGCCAATTATCAGCTTAGGTCCTTGTAAGCATGGTCAAATACTGAATCAGTGAATGTTCTGTTGCAGCTTTTCTGTAGTAATTATTCACTTCCATTATTGTGCACCTATGTTGTTTTCTGCCATGTCAGATCTTGATAATCTGTGTCAGTGTGATATAGATTGGAAAATTAGGAAGTTGTGCTTCTTCAGAAATTAATGTTTTAGTTTGTTAATAATGTTTAATGGTATGATAAGTCAGTGCTTCTGCCTTGTAATTGTTGCAGTGCTTCCTTGTTCTTCATCCTGATCTTCTCTTGCTTAGGTTCTGTCAGAAGGGGATTTACTTCAATTCGTGCAGCATCTCTCCGAGCATCTGGTTTGGCTGCTCGCGGCATGTACCTGAACAGTGCTAGCAGTGCAAGCATGAGGCAGTTTTTAGAAGAACAGGCTGGAGATAATGGAACATCTTTTCGAGATGCTCATCTCAAATCTGGTGAAGAATTTGATCAGGATTGTGATGCTCAGACTTCTGTTGAGAATACAGAAGAGATGGAACATGGGAAGAAGTGCAAAATAGGGAGTTGCACTGTTAGAAGACTCTTTGCAGAGGATGTTGTTGACAACATGCCTGATGAGACAGCTGACTTGAAGGAAGTTCCTCTTGGAAATGACAAACTTGCTGGATTAAGTTATGTAGAATCTCAAGAACCAGGAGATCTTTCACAGGCAAATGCACTTGATTTTGTTGACAGGTTTCTGAAGGACAATGTTGACCAACTTCATGAAGAGCATGACTTTGGAAAGACTGTTGCAAGAAAACCATCATCAATCTCGAGTGCAAAAGGGCCACAGAATTTGGCCAAGAGTGCAAGTAGAATAACTGTAAGAGCAGAGGCTTTTGACTGGGATGATGGACGTGAGGATGAGGGTGGTGGAGATATTTTCTGCAGGAGGAAGGAAGATTTCTTTGACGGTGGGAGCAGTAAGTGTAGATCTGTGACCTTGCCCAGGAAGCACAAAAACAGATTTCAAGATGGTCAAGGAGATAGGGACGAACCATCAAGTGCTCCCTGCAAAACAACTGGCGTACTTCATTCTGATTCAAATGCAATTCGAAGAATGGATGGGAAAAGTCAGATGACGGCCAAAGTGGCTGAAATGAATCACAAAAGGGATCTTGCAAATCAGTTGGATGAACATTCTAAAATAGATTCTTCGAGAGACAACTCGGGGGCAATTGCTGGTGATGCTTGTGTGCCAGACGTGCTCAATGTAGGCTTTGACACTCAACTGGCTGCAGAGGCTATGGAAGAATTGTGCCATGGAGAGGCCCTTCCTAGGGAGGATAATTGTGATATCAGCATTTCTACAAGAAAGTTGAGAAGCACTAAGAGAATTGATGATGAACAAAGTAAAAAGCCATCCATGTCACTGCAGAAGCGTTCTAAGGATAAGAAGAGGTGCTGCAGTCCAGGACAAAAACCCAACACTTGGATATGACTAGCCTTACTGCCAATATGAGCAAAAAGTCAAATAAATTGCCTTCTGAGAACTTACAGCATAAAAACAGGGAATCTCTCGGAAGACGCCAAGCTAGTGACTTTGCTAAACAACTTGTCACCAGAACATCGAATGGAATTACTTTTGCCAGCAAGCAGCAATTACAAAGCAAAGGTGGTTTCTTTACACCCATCGCTAGAAGAACCAGATCTTCCTTGGCAGTTAATCAAGTGCAAAGGGCAGAAAGTTTATCAAGGAACCAACAGAAAGGAACGGATGGTGCAGAGAATGTTGGGGTCTGTAAAAGGAAAAGAAGCACCCGAGAAGGAAGAAGCAGCAAAAAAAAAAGTGATGATGATACAATGGTCAAGGGTAGAGGAAATTCATTGGAGCATCTCCTTGCAGTAGAAACGGGCAAGAGGTCTGCTAGACAAAAACGGATGAAATCTGATGCTACAAGTAAGGGTGATCCGGAAGTACAGTCGACAGCTCAAAATTTTGAAGGCAGACTAGAGAATGCTGCTAGCGAGACCACTTCTTTCAAGTTGAATAGGGAACTGTTAGCTAAAGGTCTAAACATGACTGATGCGATTGGGCAGTCTAAGAGAAATGGAGATGTTGGCGCCACATCATCCACTGAGAATTCAGAAGCAAATGCCATGTTAGGTCATGCTCCAAGAGAAAGATGTAATGGAAATTCAGCTCATACCACTCCTATTAACTGTTCAACGCCATTCAATGATGCTTCGCCAGTTTGTGTGGGGAATGGTTATATGTCTCCATCATGCAAAAAGAACCTTTCAAGATCATATCTCAGGAACGAAATTAAGAGCTTAAATGCATCAGGGCCACAACCTTCTTCAGCATATAAGGATATGCGGAAGAGGAGAGACATGAGTGACATTTGTGTCTTGTACAGCCACCACTTGGATGATGATATTATCAAGCAGCAGAAAAGGTATTAGCTGTGATTTGCTGATTTTTTTGCCAGGAATCAAATATTGTTTAAACTGTATCTTATGGTTCTCTTCTACAGATTTTGGCTCGTCTAGGAGCTTCTGCAGTGTCTTCTATTGCTGAAGCCACGCATTTCATAACAGATGAATTTGTGCGTACAAGAAATATGTTAGAAGCAATTGCTTCTGAAAGCCGGTAGTTACCCATTTATGGCTTGAGAGTTGTGGACAAGCTAACTGCTTTATCGATGAGAGAAATTACATACTAAGAGATGCTAAGAAGGAGAAGCAATTTGGCTTTAGTATGCCGGTTTCATTGGCACGCGCGTGCCAGCATCCACTTTTACTGGTAAGGTTTGATTTGGTTTTACCTAGGCCATCATAGGATCATTGTTATATTGCCAGCACATTCAAAACAGTATCTCTGCAGGGTCGAAGAGTTTTGATCACCTCAAATGCAAAGCCTGGTAAAGACATAATATCAAGTCTAGTCAAAGCAGTTGGTGGCCAAGTATGTAGTGCATAACTTCTCTGAAGCATTTATTGTTTACAGGATGGTAATGTCAGTTCAAATTCTTATGTTATTCTGACTTTTGAATGACTTCAGCCGGTAGAGAGAATTGGAAGATCTGCATTGAGAGATGATAAATTAACAGATGATTTGTTGATCTTATCCTGTGAGGACGACTACGACATGTGCCTTCCTTTCCTTGAGAAAGGTCAATAGTGATGATTTCTTTTTGGACTTTCCTTATTTCTTTAAAATGCAACATATAGAGACTTGATCATGTTCTCTTGTACATGCAGGAGTAACAGTATATAGTTCAGAGCTGCTGCTGAACGGGATAGTTACTCAAAAGCTGGAATATGAAAGGTTAGTTTCCTCGAACGTACTACTCTGAACAAAAATGAAATGTATGTGTGCAAGAGAGTTGGAGGGTGGTTTTTTCATCTTTTTTAGAATTTATATTTTATTATTGTTCTTTGGGGCCATTATTTGTCTTCTAACTTATTCTTGCTTTTTATCTGTTTTAAGTCGTTCTTATGCCAGTACATCAGTATCAAATTTCAGAGAGCAAGTTTTCACTTTGTATTCCTAATATACTTGCTTTACGTGATTTCAGGCACCATCTCTTTGCAGATCATGTTAAAAGAACTCGCTCGACCATTTGGCTGAAAAAAGATGGTAACAATTTTGTTCCTGTGGCCAAACAGAAACAGAAGGGGTAAGCCTCTTCTGTCCTAACGCCTGCACGTGTTGGCCCTGGCTTGATACCGTAGCTATGCAGTGTGTTGTATATAGTATGCTGTACCGAGTTCACACATGTTGTTCAAATGAAATTATTTATTTGTCTAGAACATTTTGGTATGCAAAGGGGAGTTTAGGACTTCCATTCAATTGATTCTTTCTTGTTTTGCAATGAAATGGATTCTAAAGCTGCTATCAAAATGAAGTGAAATGAAAAAGAATAATCCAACTTTTACTGGAATTAGAATGTTATGTTTTCTGCAGCTTTTGCTTAAATTTTCGGCATTCCTAAAGATGAAAAGATTGAAGTGTTGATTTCTTATGGTGTTTATTGAACCGTGGAAGATTTTATTGGCAAATTTCTTCAGCCACAGATACCACGCAATTGTTTATGGAATGGATTGTTCCCATCCAATATCCATTTGGCAGGGAAGAGTTTAACCTGCCTATCGATCTAATTTTAATGGGCAAGAAAGCCATTCTCATCGGATGGTACTATTTGGTGTCGTTTGGGTTCATTTATCTTTGTTAGAAAACTGAACGTTGTTATGTGGATCCCACAAGTTGAATTCATCCCTTGTTCTCTCTTTTTGTTTTTTTTTTTTATGAAAAAAGGGAAGGAGAAGGATTTTTCTTGGTAGATCCCTCTTGTTCCTGGTTAGTCTTATTCGTTTGGGATGTTGTTTATATTTCTACATCTGTCTCTCTCGCTTTCCCCCTTTTCTTCCGTTTCTGAGGTTTCTCTAGACTTTCTAGTAAAAATGGGTGATGATATTCTGCGTGTTGTGGACAATTGGTAATGCCGCAAACACAACGCAAACCCATTGAGATACTCAAAAATTGACCAGACACCAACACAAATCAACTCAAAATTGATGTGAACTTGACACGTGTTGATGAATTTTAATAAAAGAAATCGATTTGTCATTGTTTGCGATGAAATTTGCTGTTCTGGTATGGTCAAGATGTGAACCAATGCAATATTCCCGACATGGCATGAATTTTCCACCCTTCTGGACTAGGTACGTTATTGGGCAAGCCTTTCCAATCTGCTTATTTGTTACGGAAATAATACATGCATGAGATGACAGGTATGACACACTTTGGCACTGTACTGTAGTAGGTCGAATCGAATCGATTTCCTTCACTAGGCATCTGACTTATCAGTTGTCATTCATGGATGGACTTTCTATAACAATCTGATAGGCGTGTCTGCAAAATGTCAAATGTCGAAAAATTCCTCATTAATTCAGAAGATGAGGCGCGCCTCGTAGAAGTATCGAGTAAGGTGAACTTCCTTATTCAACCTAAGGTTTCTCATAACATTAGAGAGTTACTTTTGTGAGTAGTCTTTTATTATTTTCGCGATCTTTTGTTAACTTATGAAAAGCTGACCACTATAAGAGCAGTTTCGACGAAGCGACGCATCCAAATCAATCCAAATTTTTTATTTGAAAAGGTTTCTAGTATCCTCGCAATTGAGAGTATTCATAATTTCAATACGTTGACTGCATAATTCTAATGTTCTCCCACACAATCTAGCATAAGACGTGGATGTTGCGCTTACATGTCACTACTTCCTTTACTTCGCACTTGGATTGCGAAAAAGGTATGGTTTTACTTTTATTTAATTACCCATGTCTTTTTCCAAATCGAAGATATAAATTCTTTTTCCCTTTGGTTTTCTTACTGAATCAATGTCTTGGAACGCGACAACACTGAATGGTGAAACACCGCCTTCGACCAACCATATGACAGACTACAGTGCACGATCGGAGTACTATATGATCTCCACAAATAACTATATATAACAAAAGTTGCGCATTTTCTTCTTTATTTTTGCATACCGATCTGAACGTATAGGACCCTAAACTTAAAGTATGATTCTGTCAAATTCGGTGTTCTCAAAGAAAGCTATCTTCCTGGAAACCAAAGTCCAACATCTCCCACAAAATCAACTCTGACCTGCAAACTTTGGTTGCTGATGGGTCAATTTATCCTGATAAAGCACTGCCGTTATCCATCCAAGAGCAGCCTGGTGGATGCAACCAATCTATGTGATGATCGCGACGACGGAACAAAAAGCATGGGGGGATTTTCCACATCTCGAGGCTGATCTCATATATTCAAACGTGTTAGGAGGGGATTTGGTAAGCCCGGTTGGCACCAACCAAAAAAAATCCATTAGGTTATATATTGTCGTCGAAGAATATGTAACCATGCACGTTACCACGAGCTTCTTATGGGCAACTTTCTTGATTTTAAAAGGCTGAAAAGTTGAAACAGTGCGCTCTTTGAACAGGAAGATGGAGTTTTCTTCACCTGCCACATGGAATTACGATCCCCCGGCAAGTCATTCTCCAGCAGCCCTGGCATAACCCCACCGAAGTCGCTATCGCCATTTATAACTGATTGCGCATTGCCAAGTTTTTCAAACCAGCCATCTCAGTTTAGGTCACCCTTTAACCAATGCACTACTAGGATCCACAGAGACTTCGAGAAACGCGACAAGTCAACTGAAAGCTCTTTTGACCGTCATCGGGCTTTGTTTGCTTGGTGATCACACCTTGCTTGCACCAGCTTTTTAGCAGAAAACAATGATATAACTGTTGAGCCCTGCGGAAAATTCAAACCCATTCGCTTGTTTTGCCTTTTGGGTCCCCTATATAAAGGATGAAGATATGCATGAAGAGGCATGCCTTCACTAGTTTTGAGAGAGAGGATGGAGAATATGAGCTTAGTCTTGCTAATCACTATAGCTCTCTTCTTTGGGCACATAGGAGATTCGGAAGGAGGGGATTTGAGGAAGGATTTCTACAAGAGCGCATGCCCTCTTGCTGAGGAGATAGTGAAGGATATCACGTGGAAGCATGTCGCTAGCAACTCAGCTTTGCCCTCCAAGTTCTTGAGGATGCATTTCCACGACTGCTTCGTTAGGGTACGTTTGTGTATATAAACTATATCTACATGCATTTGAACAGATTAATCCCACCGCCACGACTATGTTGGGACTCTCATTAGGCAATCAGCAATCTCTCCATCTAAAAAGAAGACAATGATGAAATTATATGCACTTGACTTGCATGAGTGAAACTAATCATATGAGACTATAGTATGACCGTTGTGAGCTTACAACATCCTCGTTGTGACCTCAAACGTGGTCGAGAGTCAGTTCTGATACCACATGTAACATCCTAAGTCCACTACTATATGCATATTTTCCGCTTTGGACCCCATTGGGCCCTCACGGTTTTTGGTCTTCTAAGCATCGCCTAGAAAATGCGTATGTACAAGTAAAGAACCCATACGCTATAAGTTAGTTCACGACTCTCTCCCTAAAATGCGACGTGAGATGGGAGATGTGCCCCTTCCTACACGTGTCCGGGGACCAAGGCGCAAACACACCACCATCCTCCCATCACATCCATCCTCCCTATGCACCGCCGTTGGGCAATGTCACAAAGCATGTGCACACACGGGCGGGAGAATTGCCTAAAAGTCCTAAACCTATCTAGCCACAAAGCCGGTTAGTCCTAAACCTTTTTTTTTGACCGAAAAAGTCCTAAACCTATTGCGATTGTGCCTGGAGAGTCCATCCGGCCAAATTTGGCCGGCCGGAGCCGACGTGACGCCGGCGCCGGCGACAATTTTTTAATAATTTTTTAATAATTTTTGATTTTTTTTCGAATTTTTTATTATTTTTTTTTATTTTTTCTTTTTTTTTCTCCCCTCCCCCCCGCCGGGCGGCAGGTGGCCGGCCAGCGCCGACGAGGCTGCCGGCCACCGCGCGAGGGCCCGCGGAGCCCTCGCCGCGACCCGCCCCTGCACTCGCCTGCACTGGGGCCGCCCGAGGGTCGCGGCCCCGCTCGCCTGCATCCGGGCGAGGCCGGCCGCGGGCGCCTTCGCCCCCGTGATCTGGCGAGGCCGGCCGCGGCGAGGCGGGGCGGCCAGACTGGCGAGGCCGCCGCTACGGCCTCGGCCGCGGCGGCGGCGGCCTCGCCCGCGGCCGGCGAGGCCGCCTCGCTCAAGCGGCCCCCTGCCTCGCCCGGTCCGCGAGGCCGCCGGCGAGGGTGGCCGGCCGACGGGCCGCGACCCTCCGGCCGCCGGCGGGGCCTCGCGCCCTCGCGCAGCTGGGCCGGGCGGCCTCGCTTGAGCTGGCCGGCCACACGCCGCCGCCGTGGAGGGGGGAGGGGGAGAAAAAAAGAAAAGAAAAAAACAGAAAAATTAAAAAAACAATAAAAAAATTCGAAAAAAATCAAAAAAATCAAAAATTATTAAAAAATTGTCGCCGGCGCGCCGGCTGGCCCACGCTACTCCGGCCGCCAAATTTGGCCGGATGGACTAACTGCACACCGCAAAAGGCTTGTGACTTTTTCGGTCAAAAAGCGTTTGTGACTAACTCCAAGACAACCGCAATAAGTAGGACTTTTTCTAAGCAATTCTCCCCACACGGCCACCGAACTCACCTTTGCATGAATTATCATCTTTTGATCTTAGTGTCCTACACGGTCATCTAGAGCATATATACACGTGAGTCTTGTGCATGAAATACTCAATTTTTGTGCATACACAAGTCTCGTGCTATGTCTAGATTGCCCCGAGAAAGGATATTCTTTAGAAGAATTATTTCATTGCTCTATATAATCGCACAAGGTAAAAAATCAATGCTGAAGTTTATACTTGTAGAAGGAGAGTTTCACGTGGTAATACTTCATCGGTGTTTGATCACCCCGCTTCATGTGTCTAGGGATGCGACGGCTCGGTTTTGCTAGACTCGACAGCGAACAACAAGGCGGAGAAGGCAGCAGTTCCTAACCAATCGCTATCTGGGTTCGACGTAATAGACAAGATCAAGGAGAAGCTGGAGGAAACGTGCCCCGGCATCGTCTCTTGTGCCGACATCCTCGCTTTAGTCGCTAGAGATTCGGTCTCTTTCCAAGTAAGACTTTTCGGGGTGATGAAAAACTCTTGGGCCATTCAATGGCATTCTTATAGAGTTCGTTTCAGCACTTCTAAAGACTTTTCTTCATGAGTTGGTAGAACTTTAATAACCTCATCAACACTCCTCGGCACGTGATATTGAAACAAATTATCGGGGAAAAAGCTTTTTGGATCATTTGATGGCGACACTAGACTATCAAGAAAAAGTTTATTTGTCTTTATTTAATACTATTCTCGACCTCACACATATATCGGTCCTATTCATATTTTGATTTGTGACCAATTCATAAACAATAAAAAAAAAAGATACATCAGTCCTAATCATTATCCAATTCAATGCTTATTGCTTCTACAAAAAGTATCCCGACATATAACTATGAAAAAGTACGATAAGATCGATTGATTTGAAAAACAAACGTACCTCTTTTTCATTTTGAAAGTAGAATTTTTTTCTATAATTAAAGTTTTCTTTGCTTCTGGCTGTTGAAAGCTTCCACTAATAAAGTGCAAATCGCTCAAAACAAAGTTGATCTCTACATTGGTCGGCAGCTTCTATAAAAGTGGATTTATATTATGATTTGCATTAATTTGACACTTTTGTTGGATCTCACATGATTGAAACAATTAATTGGAATTTGCAGTTCAAAAGTCAATGTGGGAGGTATTGACCGGAAGAAGAGATGGGAGAATCTCACGTCAATCAGAAGCGCTTTCCAATATCCCCTCCCCATTCTTCAACTTCGCATCTCTCAAGCAATCTTTTGCCAACAAGGGCCTCAGTCTTCACGACCTCGTTGTCTTATCAGGTAAATTAACGACGAAAGAATTGTCTTTTTATATGGTCAATATTAGCCATGTGCTGCTGGGTTGGTCCTTATGTCTAGTAAGTCAATTTTCTTTTCTTAGGATACTGATATTTTGTAATTTCTTTTGTAAGGATACACAATAATTGTACCAGGTTCTCTCTCATAAACATATAATGGAATACCCTTTTTTTTCGTATCAAAACAAAGTATTCTAGCATCGAAAGCCCACGGATAGATTATCTGAGTTCTTTTTGTTCAGGTTTAACGGAAGATCATTACAAATAATTCTTTTATTTGGTTACTTAACAAATGCCGTTGCTATCCTAACTGTACCGTTATTGCCAATTAGTAACGGTGTAAGTTGGACCCGACTTTCTTTTTATATAGGACGGGCAATCGGAGCACAATTTTAGATTTTACAGCAAGAGAAATGTAGCCCATTGATATTGTTGAAGTAACTAAAAGACTCCCCATCGAAAACACCCAAGCTTTTCTTGATTTGAACAAGACACAGACATGGACATGCACTTGACATTACACGGGGACAAAGTAATCACAAATCAAAATAAGAAGAGAAGTTGAATTTAATCAATTAATTAATTAATTAAGCATACTACTACATGTCTGCATCTTCAGGTGGGCACACAATTGGGGTCGGACACTGCAACTTCTTCAGCAACAGGCTCTACAACTTCAGCGGCAAAGGCGACCAAGACCCTTCCCTCAACCCGACCTATGCCTCTCAACTGAAGGCCCAGTGCAAGACGCTCTTAGATAACACCACCACTGTCGCCATGGACCCCGGAAGCCCCCTCTCCTTCGACAGCCATTACTACATGGCCTTGAACCAAAACCAGGGCCTCTTCCAGTCCGACGCCGCCCTCCTGACAAACAAGGAGTCGAGCAAGATCGTCAGCAAGTTGCTGGACCAAGATGGCTTCTTCACTGAGTTCGGCCAGTCGATGAAGCGGATGGGCGCGGTCCAAGTGCTCACGGGGAGCAACGGCGAGATCCGGAAGAAATGTAATGTGATTAATTAGGTGTGAGGATTTGTAGTTTATTTTTGGGTTATGTATGTGTTTTGAGAGCATAGGGTTAATAAGAAGTAGGTGGAGGATGATTTGCCTATGGCAATAGGTTTTTTTTTGTGCAACATTTATATTGGGAGTGTGATCTAATATTGCAAATGCGTGGCATTCTCCCCGGTCGAACGAGAGTTCAACTATGGTCCCTTTTGTCTTATTTTGGCCAAGCTTTTCTGCTTAAAAATTTAGCTTAGGTTAGGTGCAAAAATTTGTAATAACTTAGTTTAAAACCAAATAAAAAGAAAAAAAAAAAGGCACATCTCATATATAAAAGAGCTCCCCCCCCAGCCAAAAATATAATAATAAAATGTAAAGCATACACTACTTGCTTGTTTTATGTCAATCAAATTTTTGTAATTATGTAAATCTAATATGTAGATGTAAAGTTATGCAAATTTTTATGTGAGAAGTAACGAGCTAAAGCTCCTAGAGGCAATTCTTGTTTGAGATTCCACGTGGTGTTAGGTGAAATTTCACGATTAGATAGGCCAATTAAAGCATGCCTATCATAATCAATCATGTTGTAATGATCGATTAGAATAGAACACATTTATTATCTAGTAAATAATGTGGCATGCGGAACGTCTTATTCCATCAAATAAAATATGCAGGTCACTCCAACTAGTGAGTCATCCAGTGTTCATAACATTTTTGAGATAATATTCAATTTGTAAAAGTTCTCCAGACACAAAAATCATATGACTCATTGGAATACTACATAAAGTCGAGTCAATAAGTGTTGATTTCTTACGGTTTTTATTGAACTGAGGAAGATTTTATTGGTAAATTTCTTCAGCCATGGACACCATTTTTTATGGAATAGATTGTGCCAACCCACAATCCATTTGGTAGGGAAGAGTTTTTTAACTTGCCTATCCATTCTAATCAATGGACAAGAAAGCCATTCTCACTAAACGATACTGTTAAGTGTCATTTGAATTCATTTATCTTTGTTAGAAAATTGAATGTTGTCCTGGGAATCACGGGAAAAAAAAATAGCCCCAGCGCCAAAAACTTGGCACAATGGGACATTTAAGTGCCAAAAGTTACGAAAAGAAACTTAAGTGCCACTTTTTTTTTTAAAGAATCGATCACTTAAGTGCCAACTCGGCGAAAGCCACCGAAAATCCAACGTGGCTTATTTTAACAATAAAACCCACTTACGTGGCTCGCCGAAAGCTGAGTCAACAAAAACTTAGCCAAAATGATGTCGTTTTTGTGCTGACATGGCATTTTAAAATGTATTAATTAAATAATATTAAATAACTTTTAAAATTTTATTATTATAAAATTTATTAATTTAAAAAAAAAAAAAAAAAAAGAGAAGGGGAGGGATCGGGCGAGGGCTGTGTAGCCCTCGTCATCACCGCCATCACGCCCCACCATCGCCGGAAGGCCTGGCGAAGGTCGGCCGGGGTCGCCGAACCCTAGCTAGTGGCCGACAACCCTCACCCCAAATCCGGGCAAGGGGCTCGCAGTCGGCCCGGGCAAGTGGTCGCTAACCCTTGCCTAGGCCAAGGGCAGGGCCGCCGGCCGCCCAGCTAGACCTTAGTTAGGCCGCCTTGGCTCGGGCCGGGTGAGGGCCGATGACCCGCCGGATCTAGGAGAAGGTCGCGACCCTCGCCCGGATCTGGCCGCAGGTTGGTTGAAGTCGCCGACCACTAACCGGGGCCCGGCAACGCTAGCCAACCTTGCCCCACCATCGCCGACCCTTCCCGACAATGGTAGGGCGACGATGGCAAGAACGACGAGGGCTGCATAGCCCTCACCCGATCCTCCCCTTCCTTTCCTCCTTAGATTAATGAATTTTATAATAATATATTTTTTAAGTTATTTAATATTATTTAATTAATACATTTTTAAATGCCATGTCAAAGACACAAAACGACGTCGTTTTGGCTGAGTTTTTGCTAACTCATCTTCCGGCGAGTCACGTAAGCTAGTTATATTATTAAAATAAGCCACGTTGATTTTCAAAGAACCTTCACCCCGAGTTGGCACTTAAGTGATCGAATCTTAAAAAAAAAAGCACTTAAGTATACATTTCGTAACTTTGAGACTTAAATGTCCTCTCGTGCCAAATTTTGGCGCCTGGCTGTTCTTTTCTTTGTGATCCCCATGACAACATTTAGTTTTCTAACAAAGATAAATGAATTCAAATGACACTTAAGAGTACCGAAAGGAGAATGGCTTTCTTGCCCATCGATTAGAATGGATAGGCAAGTTAAACTCTTCCCCTACCAAATGGATTGTCGTGGCACAATCTATTCCAACGACATGGCATGAATTGCTACCTTTCTTGTCTAGATACGTTATTGCGCTAGCCTTTCCAATCTACTTTTTTGATCATGAATTGAAAATTATCGGCTTTTATGGAAATAATACATGATTGAGATGAGAGGCATAACACACTTTGGCACTGTACCGTAGTAGGTCGAATCAATTTCCTTCACAAGGCATCTCACTTATCGGTTGACATTCATGAATGGACTTGAAGGTTAATTGGCCGTTCATTCCCGTTCCATTTACTACCCGTGAAATCAACCAAAGGCATTCCCATTTTTTCTTTCCTTCCTTCATCTCTTCATAATTGCAGATTGAGATTCGAAATGCGCCCGAAAATATTCTGAGAATCAGATTCTTTCACTAAATTGCAAGAGCTTTTGGACTTCCCATTTACCAAATACGTGCTTAATGAAGTTGATACTATATTACGTCCACGCTCATGTTCCTTGTTTACATTCTAGCAAAAAATTTGAAAGGCGCGCCTGCAAAATAAATTGACAATAATATCGAAAAATTCTGCATTAGTTTAGTAGATGAGGCTTGCCTAGTTATGGTATCTATTAAGGTGAAGTTCCTTTTTCAACCTAAGATTCCTTGTGACATTTTGAAAGTTAATTGTGTGATCACTCTTTTATTATTTTTGGGGAAAAGAACAATCCAAATGTCAAAACTTAGCATACAGACACTTAAGTGCCAAAAGTTACGAAAAGTACACTTAAATATTACTTTTTTGAAAATTGGATTACTTAAGTACCAACTCCGAAAAAGCCGTTGGAAATCTAACGTAGCTTATTTTAATACTCTTATATAGCTCGCCCAAACCGAGTTAACAAAATTCAGTCAAAATGAGTCATTTTGGTATTGACATGACATTTTAAAATATATTATTATAAAAATTATTTTGGAAAAAAAATAAAAATGAAGGGGGTGATGGCACAACCCTCGCCGCCAACGTCGTTGCCCCCACCATCGTCGAGAAGGGTCGACAACGATGGGGCAAGGGTCGGCCGGGGTTGCCGAGCCTCGACCAACCAACAACGAGGGCCTGTGGGCCCTCATCTAGATCTAGGGCAAGGGTTGTGACCCTCCCTGAGATCCGACAAGAGTCGACGGCTCTCACCTAGCCGGGCCAAGGGTGCCGGCTGTTAGCTAGGTTTATCACTCCCAATGTATTTCTAAACGCTTATTTTCTAGTTTGGAGAATCCTCTAAGAAATGCAGCTCAGCTAGTTAGGAATGTTATCATCTTGGCATCTCTTAGTGTCTCGATGTTTTGAACCAAATCTCTGAAGGTTGTAGCTAAAAGGCAATCCTTGAAGGGCTTGTGCAAGAGGTTTGCCCCCTACTTGTGAGATAGTATATTTGCTGTAACTTGATCTGGTTTTCCCTAATTCTAAGCATAGGTTCCCTCATTGGTATCAAAGCCATGGTCTCATTGATAACTTGGTTCGTTCCATGCGCTTAGATGGTGAATCAAGAGCTAAGATCTTTCCAAATCATGAGTGAGCAAGATACTACTCCCGTTAATCTTAACACCCCAAGCACCTTCCCTTCTCATCCCTTCTCATCCTTCTCATCCTCTTTATCTGAATTTCGAACCTCAAATGCATTTAAGATTGACTATCTCTACGAAGTCTCTCTTAGTGACGACACCGAGATCACTCTTAAACTCAACTCCCATCTCGCCTCTTCTTTTTCACCCATCCGTTCTATATGACATCTCATCCGCCATACTCCTAAGGAAGTCAAGGAATATGTGTAGTCTTCAAAGTCCGACTAGCATACTATTCCTCGCTACTCAAAAAAGAGTACTTTGTTACTCTCTAGATCCTCTAGAATTTCCTTTGACAATGGATCCAACAGGGATACACACATATTCATTATGGTGCTGTGTGTCTTGCACTCACCTTCACAGTAGAAAAGGCCTACTGGTTGTGGCTAGGATAGCCCCCGCTAGACACACGATTTTTGAGTACCCGGCAAGCTTATTTGGCACGGTCCAAACTACTCCGAATCTTGGCACAGTTTTAAACCTTTATCAAAAATTTTGTGTTGCTTTTGCAGACCCCAATTGCTTTCTTTTTTTAAAGTTCAACTTCAACTCACAGGAGCACCCCAAACATCTGATTCCATTGCTGCAACTCTTCACTACCAGATGGTCTACCGAGTACAAAACCATGCTCTAGACCTCAACTTTCAAAATGGAAACAAAGATGCCTTGTTCATTTCAATGCAAAATGACCAGGTTTCCTGTATCCATGTCCCAAGGCAAATCCCCAAAAATAAGATGACCAAGCTTCTTCCTAAAACTTGGATCACCAATTACAAAAACTGCACCAAAGTAACAAACCACTTCATACTTCAGATTCTAGATTCATTAGAAAAAAGGGCGGCACTATTACTATCAAGTTTAGCAAGGAAAAGGAAGAAGCTCCTTCCGTCTTCCAAACTTTGTTCATGATTCAACCTTGCGTTCCAGATTCCATTCAAGAACCTGACCCAAAGAAACTTGTTAAACACTTTAATAGTGATGGGCATCCGCTTCATTACTACAAAGACTCATATGGTCATTGTTTTTGGGATCCTTTTTGCCGTGCTCTTCATGCACCAAATCCCCGATGAAGTAGACCCCACCTCGAAACCAAGCGAAAGTTTTGCCATGCTAAGGATGGTCTATACCAAAGCAGCAATTGAACGGAGATCCTTCTATTGACTCACTTGGGGAAAGTGACAAGTATCAATTTATGGTTTCTAATACCCCATCTTCACCACCATCTTTTTATCTTGCTCCACCATCATCTCCACATTCATCAACATTTTTGCCATTGTTTTTTGGGATCTTTTTGCCAATGCTCTCCATGCACCAAATCCCCTGATGAAGTAGACCCGACCTCGAAACCAAAGTGAAAGTTTTGTCATGCTAAGGATGGTCTATACCAGAAGCATTTGAACAGAGATCCTTTTGTTGACTCACTTGGGGAAAGTGACAAGTATCAATTTACGGTTTCTTATACCGCATCTTCACCGCAATCTTTATATACTGCTCCACCATCATCTCCACCTTCATCAACCTTACCTCATTCACCCTTTTGGAAGAAATTGGTCATATCCCCAATTTACAAACCCATCCTTAAATGGACAAAAAAGAACTCGTGTTCTTTTGAATTACCAACAAATCCTCCACCCAGTCAAACACCGTAGAAAGCCTCAAATCCTTCTATCTCCATGTCCAAAGAAGCTGACTTTTCACCACTTGGTAAAAGTTCCCAACTATCTTTCCCGACTACTGAGGAATTTACTAATTACCAAAGGAGATTTCTTCATGTCCCAAAGATTCTTGCTCCTACCGATATGCATGCAAGTCAAAGGCAAAAACGGACTCTCCGCTACCGAAGCCGTTTCGAATTGGCAATCAAAAACACTTCGGCACATAACGAAGCCTTCAAGACCAATGACTCCAAAATAGTTGATGTACAACGAGATCAAAAAGATACGATGAATCCACCAAAAGATGCTTGTAGATTTCTAGAAAAGACTTCACACTCGGAATCCGAACAACATTTGGGATATCATTATTTAGAAAGCCCAAAGGCTGAAATAAAGAAACTCAAAGGCGAGATTAGTCTTCTTCCAAGAGGGAGGGATTAAACCTTTCCTCACCTATTTCCCACCCTACCAAGACGTGAGTATTCGTACCCACCTCCACAAAACCCTTTCGTTTTTGCTACCCTAATAGAAGCCTCCACCGAAGGGACCGGAGTGATATGGTTGAATGTGAAATTGTATTTGAAAAATGGAAAGACTAAGAAATGAGAAAGCAATGGAAAAGATCATTATGGAACCTCCGGGCATCTAAAGAAGGATCCCAACCAACAAATAATGGTGTCAAATCCATTAGAATTTTTCTTAGGGATTCGAGTAATCACGAAAGTACTCCCGGATCATTCTAAAATTCTCTAGATCCTATCCTTTCAATTGAAACAACGTCGATTCAAAAATAGCATCCCTTTCATCTTCCTCCTCTTTCTCAATTCGGCTATTGGATCATTTCCCATTGTACCGGCCACCTATTCAATATTCATGGCTGACCCACGAGAACAAGAAATGGAATCAATTCCGTCGAACTGAGGTTATTGACCAAATAACCCATCTTAGATTTCTATTTCCTCTTCTAAACAGGTTTTCACCATTGATGACGTCCCTTACTCTAAATGGCCGAGAAAGATTCGAAGAATTCTATTCTTGGTTCAACACTCGAGCTTTCACCACCGAAAGCCAGTATGACATTCTTCTCGAGTTTGAAGAGGAGAATGCACATTTGCATGAAACAATTTACAAACAAGATTCACAAGCATACTAAAGCATTCGTGGCAATTTGCTCCAGATGTTGACCAAATGCATTTTTTGCTTCTAACAAACTTTTCCGAAGCTATGCGAATTATATATCACTTTTCCATAGGAAAGCCTGAAGATCTTTTCAAACTCAAAAAGAGAGAATATTTTGAAAGAAAATGATGTTCTCTTCAACAAAAAAAAAGAGACCATGATCGACATTATTGAGAAATGCTCAAGCTCTTTTATGGTCATAGAGCTTATGCAAATTTGAAGCAAGTTTTTTTGGCTTCCATTCCAAAGGAACTTTTCCAACATGTTGAAAGATCCTTTCTCAATAAGCAAAGGAGAATTCTGGATATTCCGTTTGGAGAAATCCAACGGGAAATTCATCTTTGCCTAGAAGATTTGTGCCTCGCATACACCAAATGATGAAGGGTTATCTTAAAGACAATCGAGAACTTGATGAAGCTCACTGACAGGCGGTATCTCAAA
Source organism: Corymbia calophylla (assembly GCA_014182845.1). NCBI lineage: Eukaryota > Viridiplantae > Streptophyta > Magnoliopsida > Myrtales > Myrtaceae > Corymbia > Corymbia calophylla. The sequence goes on along the minus strand of JABKBT010000013.1, from coordinate 9,558 downwards.
ATCAAATGCTCAAAAAAGGATTGTGATGGCTCTTGTGAGCAATATTCTCAGAAAAAGAAACACTTTCGAAAATATAAGGTGGGAAAATCCAGGCATGGATCTAAACATTTTCGAAGAAATAAAAATGGCAATTCCTACGAAAGCACCGGAAAGACCGTCCGGATGGCAAGAAATCAACTCTTCCTTGGCGGTTAATCAAGTGCAAAGGACAAAAGTTTATCAAGGAACCAACACAAAGGAACAGATGGTGCGGAATGTTAGGGTCCGTAAAAAAGGAAAAGAAGCACCCAAGAAGGAAGAAGCGGCAAAAAAAGTGATGATGATACAATGGTCAAGGGTAGAGGAAATTCATCGAGCAGCTCCTTGCGGTGAAAGGGGCAAGAGGTCTACTAAACAAAACGGATGAAATACGATGCTACAAGTAAGGGTGATTCGGAGTACGGTTGATGACTCAAAATTTTGAAGGCGAGAATAGAGAAGGCTACTAGCGAGACCACTTCTTTCAAGTTGAATAGGGAAGCGGTAGCTAAAGGTCTAAACATGACCGATGCGATTAGGCGGAGTCGAGAGAAACGGAGATGTGGGCGCCACATCATCCACGAGAATCCGGAAGCAAATGCCATGTTAGGTCATGCTCAAGAGAAAGATGTAATGGAAATTCAGCTCATACTACTCCTATTAACCTGCTTCAACACCATTCGATGATGCTTCGCCTTGTTAGGGGGGAATCGTTATATGTCTCCATTGTGCAAAAAGAACCTTTCAAGATCATATCTCAGGAACGAAATTAAGAACTTAAATGCATCAGGGCCACAACCTTCTTCAGCATATAAGGTTATGCGGAAGAGGAGAGACACGAGTGACATTTGTGTCTTGTACAACCACCACTTGGATGATGATATTATCAACGACGCGAAAAAGGTATTAGCTGTGATTTTCTGATTTTTCGCCGGAATCAAATATTGTTTAAACTGTATCTTATGGTTCTCTTCTACAGATTTTGGCTCGTTTAGGAGCTTCTATAGTGTCTTCTATTGCTGAAGCCACACATTTCATAATGATAAATATGTGCGTACAAGAAATATGTTAGAGGCAATTGCTTCGGAAAGTCGGTAGTTACCCATTTATGGCTTGAGAGTTGTGGACAAGCCAACCACTTTATCGATGAGAGAAATTACATACTAAGAGACGCTAAGAAAGAGAAGCAATTTGGCTCCCGGTATGCTGTTTCATTGGCACGCGTGTGCCGGCCGCATCCACTTTTACCGGTAAAGTTTGATTTGGTTTTACCTAGGCCATCATAATATCATTGTTATTTTGTCGGCGCATTCAAAACAATATCTCTCAAGGGTCGAAGAGTTTTGATCACCTCAAATGCAAAGCCTAGTAAAGACATAATATCAAGTCTAGTCAAAGCGATTGGTGGCCAAATATGTAGTGCATAACTTCTCTCAAGCATTTATTGTTTACAAGGGATGGTAATGTCAGTTCAAATTCTTATGTTATTCTGACTTTTGAATGACTTGACCTTTAGAGAGAATTGGAAGATCTCGCATTGAGAGATGATAAATTAACAGATGATTTGTTGATCTTATCCCTGTGAGGATGACTACAACATGTGCCTTCCTTTCCTTGAGAAATGTCAATAGTGATGATTTCTTTTTGGGCTTTCCTTATTTCTTTAAAATACAACATTTAGAGACTTGAACATGTTCTCTTGTACATGCAGGAGTAACAGTATATGAAAGAACAGAAGTGTTTGATTATTGATCTCAACGTGCAATTGTTGAGATGACTTCCATTATATATATAGATATTACAAATGATACATTTTGTATGGAAACAAAATAACAATGTAAAATAATAAAGAAAGAGATTACAATATTACAAAGTTATCAATCCTTTAATTAGGCATCTCCAAGGATCAACGGATTGATTCGACATCTCCGATTGATTCGACATCTCGATTGATTCGAATCCTTCGATATCTCTAAATCCTTCTTCCTTGATAATATCTTGAGATCATTCTTCCTTGATTGCAAATCAATGCCTTTTACTCCCCTCAAATTGGGAGTTGGAGAATCCCAAATACCCAATTTGCGACATAAGTTTCCAAAAGCTTTTCTAGACAACAGGTGGTTTCGTAAATAGATTCGCAATTTGATGCAAGATGGAACATACTTAGTCATAAGTGTTCCAAGAGCCACTTTTTCTCGCACATAATGATAATCTAATTCAATATGTTTAGTTCTTGCATGGAACACCGGATTAACTAACATATAAAGTGCAACGATATTATCACAAAATAATATTAGTGGATTGGAGAAGATGAATACCCAAATCTCGCAAAGGAATGATATCCACGTAATCTCTGCAGCGCCGTTGATGCCATTGCACAATACTGCTGCCTCAGCACTAGATCGAGCTATTGTTCGTTGCTTTTAGCACTCCATGATATACAATTGCTTCCTAAGAAGGTACAAAATCCAGTAGTTGATCGTCAAGTCAAGCGACAACCTGCCCAATCTGCATCACAAAAGGCATATAAGTCCAATGTTGACTTAGACAAGATTTTCATACCTCGATCTATTGTGCCTTTGACATAACGTAAAATGCACTTTACAATTTGAAAATGACTCATGGTAGGTTGATGCATGAATTGACAAACAAAATTGACTGCATATGAAATATACGGCCTTGTAATAGTGAGATATTGAAGAGCTCGACGATACTTCGATATAATGTAGGATCCGAAAATAATCTTGCATCCATATTAGAATAAGAACTAGCGACCATATGAGTGGAAATTGGCTTGCAACCCTCCATTTGTGCACGTTTAAGGATTGACAAAAAGCATATTGTTGTTGACACAAATAAAGACCCTCGGAGAACATTCTAACCTCCACTCAGAAAATAATGTAACGGATCCATATCCTTCATTGCGAATTCATTGCTTAATGTAGAGATGAACTCATTAAGCAATTTTGGATCATCACCATAACAATCATGTCATCTACGTATAAAAGTAGAGCTAAAATACCACCATCTGATTTTCTAATAAACACATAAGGATCCGCAATGCTGCAAAATAAACCAAATGCCAAAAGAAATGAGCTAAAGCGATCAAACCATGCTCTTGGTGCTTGCTTAAGGCCATACAAAGCTCTCTCCAATTTGCAAACATAAGACGGATGATTTTTGTCCTCAAAACCTGGCGGTTGCTCCATATAAACAGGTTGTGATAGAAAACCATGTCGAAAGGCATTTTTCACGTCTAATTATTTGATAGGCCAACCTTTAATAGTAGCTATGGTGAGGACCGTTCTTATACTTCCCGGTCGAACAAGCGCGAGAAAGTCTCGGAGAAAGTCTACTCTTGCTACTTGAGTATATCCCTTGGCGACCAATCTTGCTTTTAATCTTTCTAATGTACCATTAGCCTTTAACTTAGACTTAAAAACCCATTTACATCCCACAATATTAGTATTTGAAGGACGTGGGACAAGAGTCCAAGTTTTATTCTGATGCAATGCCTTGAGTTCCTCTTTCATTGCCACCGACCACCCCGGATGTTTCAAAAAGCGTAACATACATTATGTGGCTCCTTCGCATAGAATCCATCATATGTAGATTGGCATATTTTGGATTAGGCTTTACAATACCAGCACGTGCTCGTGTAATCATTGAATGATTTGGAGTGGGTGAACATACTATTGAAGAATCGTAAGGGCATCCATAGAGAGAATCTTCATTTGCTAAATTGCATGAAGAATTAATTGAGCACTTGATGAGTCACCAATTTCAACATGATTTTCATGAACATGTGATTCACCTCCATCAACGTTATCTTCATGAGAAGTATCATGAGTAGCAGAATTTAATAAGTCATCCCGCGGTTGATTAGAAAACGCACCTTGTTGCAAATATAAAGGTGAAAATTCCGATTCTAACGCCGTGCGTGTCTTGATTTGGCCAGCTTATAAATTCAGATATCCCTACTTTATCACTTTGATCCTGAAATAATGAGCTGGGTACAAGATAGGGAAATATATTCTCATCAAAAATGACATGTCGTGAAATATAGATTTGGCCAGTTGGAGGATAAAGACATCGATATCCCTTATGACGATCACTATAACCGAGAAAAACACATGGCAACGATCGAGCATCGAACTTATTTTTGGTGTAATCCCTAAGATAAGGAAGCATCTCGCAACCAAAAATTCGCAAAGAATTATAATCTGGTTTTCTCTGCCAAATAAGAGTTCATATGGTGATTTCATGCCCAACACTCTTGTAGGAAGCCGATTCAAGAGAAAAACTGATGTTTGAAAGGCTTCGACCCAGAATTTTTTAGGAATTCCACTTTGATGAAGCATAGTCAAGCCAATTTCACATATGTGCCTATATTTTTCGCTCGGGGTAACTCCATTCTCTCCAGAGTATTCAGGCAAGATACTTTAATAACGCCATTCTTTTGCAAATGAAGTATGAAATCCACTCGATTGAACTCTCCTCCTCCATCAGATTGAAAGATTTTAATATACCCTCCAAATTGTCTTTCCAAGTATTTCTCAAAATTGAGAAAACATGCAAAAAAAGTCAGATTTTTGCCGTAATGGAAATAACCAAGTATATCACGTATAATCATCCACAAAACAAACATAATACCGAAAACCTTTGAAATGAGATTATCGGAGCTTTTCCCCACAAATCACAATGTATCTTTTCAAAAGGCTTAGTAGTATTAGATTTGGAAGGCAAAAAAGAAGTTTAGATGCTCGACCCATTTGACAACTACTACATATTGTAGTAGTTTTATTCCAAGCGATAATAATAATATCGCTTTATTTTGCGGATGATGAATTGTCGTCGATTGTGGATGTCCCAATCTTTGATGCCAAGTACTTTCATCAGCTTTCCCGAATCGATTTGAACATAGTACTTCTTTTGGTGCCTTCAAGGTATATAGATTACCTTCACGGTTTCCAACCGTCGAACATTTCCTGTTTTTCTGTCCTTTATCACAAAACCAGCGGCAAAAAAAACTCAAAATTCAGATGATAGTCGATTATAAATTGGCTCACCGATAATAAATTCATTTTCATCTGAGGAACAAGTAGAACATTTTTTTAAGTCAATGCTCTTTTGACCCAAATTGATATGAGCATCACCAATATGGGAAATTTTAAGCGAATCACCATTACCAACCATTACACTATCTTTCCCAATATATGGTCGTAAGTTGAAAAGATTACCTTCACTTCCGAGTCATCGGTGAACCATTACGAATCTTGATTATCTCCAACGATAAGTGCAGCAAATGCCTTTGGCACATCAAATGGGAGGAAAGATTGATTAAACCGATTAAAAGCAATCTAAAGCAGTATGTCCTTGCTTGTTACAAATTTGACAGAAACGACTTGTCTGTTCCTTTCACAAGTTTCTCGGTCTTGCTTTTAATTGAATTGTGGCTTGTGACCCTGCAAATGCATAAAATCAGCCCGAGAATTTTTCATTCAGGACCATTGTGAGAAAACCCTCTTCCATGTGAAGAAAAATAATTGTTGTTGTAATGTTGGAATTGTTTTCCCTTTTGGCTGCTCTTAATATTACTTTTTGACCAAAGAAAGCCATCCCATGTTGAATTGCATGGGAACTTTTATTTGTGAGGCGACTCTCAAAGCTTTGCGGTTGAGAAATCAAGTCGAGAACACCGACATTGGAGGCTTCAACATGGAGGTTGTGAATGAATCATATTGATCACCTAAGCCATTCAAAACAAAGAGGCCCTTCTTCTTGTCCTCTAGAGGACATCCAATAGCAGATAACTCATTAAAATATTTTTGAAAAGCACCAAGATATTCGTGAAGAGAAGAGAAATTATCTCTATAACATTTTTGGATTTGCAGAAAAATTGAAACTTCACGTTCCTCGGATACCTTGGCAAAAATATTTTGTAAAATTAACCACACCTCGGCGAGACGTCTTCAAGTCTACTACTTGAGCAAGAACTTCTTTCCGAAAGCGTTGCAATGATCCATCCCCGCAGAGAGGCGATCCGACCTTCTCCATTGTAAAAACTCTAGATTTGTCACTTCCTTTGAGGCACCAACTTCTTTTCCAGCCTCAGAGGAGGTGACTATTGTTGGATTTGGCATCTGGTATTCACCATCAATGAAACCTACCAGATCTTGACTTTCAATTAGTGCAAGCATCTGGGCTCTCCAACAAGAATAATTTGTACCGTGTCGGTTTCGGTGACACAAAATTGCTAATGTTTAGAGATGAAGGGTATGGGTATTAGGATTGGTGGAAGCCATGGCTAAGGATCAATTTCTATCAAAGAAATATGCTCGATACCATGAAAGAACAAACGAGTATTTGATTATTGATCTCAACGTGCAATTGTTGAGATAACTTCCATTATATATATAGATATTACAAATGATACATTTTGTATGGAAACAAAATAACAATGTAAAATAATAAAGAAAGAGATTACAATATTACAAAAGTTATCAATCCTTTAATTCCGGCATCTCCAAAGATCGCGATTGATTCTCACATCTCCGATTAATTCGACATCTCTTATTGATTGAGATCCTTCGATATCTCTGGATCCTTCTTCCTCGATGATATCTCCAGATCCTTCTTCCTTGATTGCTAAATCAATGCCTTTAGTATATAGTTCAGCTGCTGCTGAATGGGATAGTTACTCAAAAGCTGGAATATGAAAGGTTAGTTTCCTCAACGTACTACTCTGAACAAAAATGAAATGTATGTGTGCTAGAGAGTTGGAGGGTGGTTTTTCATCTTTTTTAGAATTTATTTTTTATTATTGTTCTTTGGGGCTATTATTTGTCTTCTAACTTATTCTTGCTTTTTATCTTTTTTAAGTCGTTCTTATGCCAGTACATCAGTATCAAATTTCAGAGAGCTTGAAAATGGGTGCCGAATGCTTCGGCAAGTTTTTCACTTTTGGTATTCCTAATATACTTGCTTTACATTATTTCAGGCACCGTCTCTTTGCAGATCATGTTAAAACAACTCGCTCGACCATTTGGCTGAAAAAGATGGTAACAATTTTGTTCCTGTGGCCAAACAGAAATAGAAGGGGTAAGCCTCTTCTGTCCTAACGCCTGCACGTGTTGGCCCTGGCGATACCGTAGCTATGCAGTGTGTTGTACATAGTATGCTGTACCGAGTTCACACATGTTGTTCAAATGAAATTATTTATTTTTGTCTAGAACATTTTGTTATGCAAAGGGAGTTTAGGACTTCCATTCAATTGATTCTTTCTTGTTTTGCAATGAAATGGATTCTAAAGCTGCTATCAAAATGAAGTGAAATGAAAAAGAATAATTTAACTTTTACTGGAATTAGAATGTTATGTTTTCTGCAGCTTTTACTTAAATTTTCGGCATTCCTAGAGATGAAAAGATTGCGAAGTGTTGATTTCTTATGGTGTTTATTGAACCGTGGAAGATTTTGTTGGCAAATTTCTTCAGCCACGGACACCACGCAATTGTTTATGGAATAGATTGTTCCCATCCAATATCCATTTGGCAGGGAAGAGTTTAACCTGCCTATCGATTCTAATTTTAATGGGCAAGAAAAAAAGCCATTCTCATTGGATGGTACTCTTAGGTGTCGTTTGGGTTCATTTATCTTTGTTAGAAAACTGAACGTTGTTATGTGGATCACACAAGTTGAATTCATCCCTTGTTCTCTCTTTTTGTTTTTATGAAAAAAGGGAAGGAGAAGGATTTTCTTGGTAGATTCCTCTTGTTCCCAAGTTAGTCTTATTGGTTTTGGAAGTTGTTTATATTTTTACATCAGTCTCTCTCGCTTTCCCCACTTTTTTCCTTTTGAGGTTTCTCTAGATCTAGTAAAAAATGGGTGATGGTATTCTGCGTGTTGTGGACACGGTAACGCCGCAAACACAACGCAAAACCTACTCAAAAATTGACCAGACATCAACACAAGTTAACTCGAAATTGATGTGAAGTTGACACGTGTTGATGAATTTTAATAATAAAAAATCGATTTTTCATTATTTGCGATGAAATTTGCTGTTCTGGTACGGTCAAGATGTGAACCAATGCAATATTCCACGACATGGCATGAATTTTCCACCCTTCTCGACTAGGTATGTTATTGGGCAAGCCTTTTTCCAATCTGCTTATTTGATCATGAACTGAAAAATTATCAGCTGTTACGGAAATAATACATGCATGAGATGAGAGGTACGACACACTTTGGCATTGTACTGTAGTAGGTCGGAATCGAATCGATTTCCTTCCACAAGGCATCACACTTATCAGTTGTCATTCATGGATGGACTTTCTATAACAATCTGATCGGCATGTCCGCAAAATGTCAAATGTCGAAAAATTCCTCATTAATTCAGAAGATGAGGAGTGCCTCGTAGAAGTATCAGTATGGTGACCTGCCTTCTTCAAGCCTAAGGTTTCTCAAAACATTAGGAGAGTTACTTTTTGTGAGTAGTCTTTTATTATTTTGGATCCTTTGTCAATTTATGAAAAAGCTGACCACTATAGAGCAGTTTCGACGAAGCGACGCATTTAAATCAATCAAATTTTTTATTTGAAAAGGTTTCTAGTATCCTCGCAATTGAGAGTATTCATAATTTCAATACGTTGACTGCATAATTCTAATGTTCTCACACACAACCTAGCATCAGACGTGGATGTTGCGCTTACATGTCACTACTTCCTTTACTTTGCACTTGGATTGCAAAAAAGTTATGGTTTTACTTTATTTAATTACCCATGTCTTTTTCCAAATCGAAGATATAAATTCTTTTTCCCTTTGGTTTTTCTTACTGAATCGATGTCGTACTGAATCGATGTCTTGGAACACGACGACATTGAATGGCAAAAACACCGCCTTTGACAAACCATACGACGGACTACAATGCACTATCTGAGAGCTATATGATTTCCACATATAACTATATACAACAAAAGTTGCGCTTTTTCTTCTTTATTTTTGCATACCGATCGGAACGCATAGGACCATAAACTTAAATATGATTCTGTCAAATTCGGTGTTCTCAAAGAAAGCTATCTTCCTGGTAACCAGAGTCCAACACAACCCACAAAAATCAACTCTGACTTTCCCACTTTGGGTGCTGGGGAATCATTTCATCCTGATACAGCACTGCCGCTGTCCATCCAAGAGAAGCCTGAGTGGATGCAACTAATCTATGTGATGATCGCAACAACGGAACAAAAAACATGGAGGGGATTTTCTTGATCATCTCGAGGCTGATCTCATATATTCAACCTTGTTAAGAGTGGATTTGGTGTACGCGGTTGGCACCAACTAAAAATCCATTAGTCGTCGAAGAATATGAAGCCATGCATGTTACCACGAACTTTCTATAGGCAACTTGCGAATTTAAAAGCCTTGAAAAAGGTTGAAATGATTTGTCTTTGAACAGTGAAAATTTAAAAGGCTTGAAAAGGTTGGAATAGTGCGCTCTTTGAACAGGAAGATGGAGTTTTTTTCACCTTCCAGAAGCCCTCGCAT